>CACSLK010027843.1:9837739-9875958 GCA_902706635.1 Striga hermonthica
CTATACACAGGGACATCTAACAACCTAAGGGGAATACCTTGAGGAATCAAGTCGAGAAGAGGAGAGTTTCCTCGAGGACTCTTTGAGACCTCAACTAGACCACCGTCCAACAAGGCTTGATCATATTCGGCCCAGTCGACCTTCGGGGTTGAGGTACCCGATGATGGGGGTGAAACGTTCACCATCCTACAGCCGGTAATCTCAACTGAGCTTGAGTCGGCTTGGTCAAGGCCCCTGTCGATCAATCTGTCGAGGGTGTCGGCCGATGAACCGGAGTTGGAAGCTAAAAAAAAAAAAAAAAAACAAAGGCAAAGGTCAGACACGACGATAAGGGTCGGCTAAGAAAAAGTATAAAAAAAAGTCGACTCAGGGAAAGCACAAAAAGAAAGAGCGAATGTCGATAAGAGTCGACATAATGACCGCCGATAAGGGGTTATACGCGGTAGCCTAAGTTGCACAATAAAAATTTATCTACTTGAAGAATAATTCACGCAAGATCCAACATAACATCTCCAAAAAATGAAACAAAAAACAAAAAATTCTTGAAGAACACGAAGAACACGGCGACACAGAAGATCCGAAAAACCCAGAAAATAGGAGAAATAAAGAATAAAGTGGATACACTTACACATATCGCCGATCTGACAGGTGGTTAAAGTTCTGCAAACGGTAAAAACAACTCGCCGGAAAGATAGCTGGGGCCCTTGATTTGCCGGAGTTGAAGAAGAAATTGAGGAAAAGTGAAAAAGAGTTGAGGAAGAGACCCAATCTTATTTATAGAGAATAAGATGGATGTCAGCCGTTGGATTAAAGGAAAACCAACGACCGTGATAAGGCACAGAATGCGAGGAGTCAGCGGTTGGCATGACGCGCGTCACTGAAAGGATTTGAAATTCGAAATGTATAAAGGCGGCACTGTCAGCCATATCTTGAATAAATAATCATTAATTGGGAAGATTCGACCCAAATAGTAAGACATGAGAGGAAACCGAGGAAGTCGGGTATCTTAAAATCGAGAAGAGATAATGACCGCCCTTCTTTTTCGCATCGATTTCAGCACAATAGCCAGAATATCGGATTTTTTGAAACGGCTATATAGCCGGTCAACTTGGCTCGACTTCGACCAGCTCGCAAAACGGGTTGGGAAAGGACGACTCAAAAAACTTAAGTTCAACAGCTATAATGCTGTTGAAACCGTTGCTCGACTTCGACCAGCTCGCAAAACGGGTTGGGAGAGGACGACTCGAAAAAACTTAAGTTCAACAGCTATAATGTTGTTGAAACTGTGGCTCGACTTCGACCAGCTCGCAAAACGGGTTGGGAGAGGACGACTCAAAAAACTTAAGTCCAACAGCTATAATGCTGTTGAAACTGTTGCTCGACTTCGACCAGCTCGCAAAACGGGTTGGGAGAGGACGACTCGGAAAAACTTAAGTTCAACAGCTATAATGCTGTTGAAACTGTTGCTCGACTTCGACCAGCTCGCAAAACGGGTTGGGAGAGGAAAACTAGAAAAACTTAAGTCCAACAGCTATAATGTTGTTGAAACTGTTGCTCGACTTCGACCAGCTCGCAAAACGGGTTGGGAGAGGACGACTCGAAAAACTTAAGATCAACAGCTATAATGCTGTTGAAACTGTTGCTCGACTTTGACCAGCTCGCAAAACGGGTTGGGAGAGGACAGTAAGGTAAAGAAAGAAAAGCAAACATGAAAATAAAAAAGCCACACCAACGAAAAGGCAACAATGTAAAAATAGCACAATGGATATTATAATTAAAAGGGAAAATTCATTACAGCCGGCACCATCTCACCCTTTAAAAATGGAAAAATAGGATGTGATGGTGAAACCAAAAAAAAAAAAAAAACGAGCGAAACGAACATAAAATAGCCTAACTACAACAGAGGGAAATCTAAATCTTCCGGGAGTCGGCTGTCGATTTCTCAGCAGCGTTCCCGCCTTCATCGCCAATCGGCTCGATTTGAACGCCCCCTTCCCCCTCAACCGGCACAGTGATTGGCAGCTCGACTTCAATCTCCTCGTCGAACGGCTCTGCCTCGAAGTCCGCACCGCTCGGCTCGACCAATTCAACTGGGCCGACCAAGGGGAGCGGAGGAACTTCAAGTTGAGAAGATAACCCAGCCGAATGAATGGCCTTGGCCGCAAGGCTGCTCCACCACGCATGGCCGGGGGGAAGAACCGTTTCCTGGAAGCCCTCGGGATCGGGGAGGGTTAGCTTCACGGCCTCGCGGTCGATCTTCCCCGAGAAGTCGGGCTTGGTCACAGCCTGTTCCCACGTATCGCAGGCGTAGTCAAAGTACTGGACAGCCGCGGGAACAAGTTCGTCGAGAAAATCCGAGGAGGAGCAGAATCCCTCGACCACAGCCTTACGGTAGTGATCAAGAAAAACCGCCCCTGCAGTGGACTTTAAGAAAGTCCGCCGACCTTCCTCTATTCCATTCTCCTTCTCGGCCAGGATCTCATCGTTGGCTTTAAACAAGTCGACCCTCAGCCTCTCAACCTTGCGGACGGCCGCCTCCTTCTCAGAGCGGAGCTTGGCAATGACTGCGTTCGCAGCCTCGAGCTCCTCCTCCTTAGCCGCAAGCTCTTCACACTTAGCCATGTACTTGTCTCCCAAAACCTTGAGATTGTTTTCGGGAGAAGTCGCCTCCTCAATCATGGTTGGGAGAATACAGTCGAGGAGCTATAAAGAATGAGAGAAACGATGAGAGGCCGACATAATACCACGAAAGGAAACAGACAAATCAAAAGTTAAACTTACGCGAGGAACGAGCCGAGCTGCGTAGCGAGCTCGGTCGTAAGGGTTGCCGTCGGTCCGGTCCCGGTCGGCTTCAGGAAGAATCGACTGAAGGTAATTGAGAACCTGAAGGGGGTCGGGGTTGTCATAAAGCCGGGATGGCTATTCCAAGGTGATCGACTGCACCTTCATAGGGGACGACTGCCCCGCGTCCTTTTCATCCTCCGACCCCTTCCCTTTAGGACATTTCGAGGTCTTGGACACCAACGTTGTGTCCGCTTGATCCTGGGCCCTCTTACGGGAATGAGAACCCGCCGTCAGACTCGGCTTGGAAGTCGAAGGAAGCACCACCTTAGACTTCTTAGCGGTAGTCGCCTCGACTGCCACAGTAGGATCAGTAGACCCGGAGCCTCCCTCAGACCCCTGTGGGATAGGGCGAGCGGTTGGTTTGCTGGCCGCCTCGGCTTTCTTCTCAAAACGGGCCAAAGCTTTTACTGACAGCACAAAAATTTTAATGCAAACAGACATGAGCCATAAAAACATACAAACAAACATAAACAAGCGGAATTCAGCGGTCGATGAAAGATCGAGACGAAATCCGACTAACTGGGAAACTCACAGGGGTCATCAAGTCGAGGAGCATTCTTGTCAATGCAAATACCGACATGGTTAAGTAAGGAACTATCCTTAGTTAGTTGACGAGCACTCCACACATGACTGTTTAACTCTTCTAGCATGACAGCAAACTGTGAAGAGTCGGGACGCTTACGCTGCTTTATCTTACTGGTAATCCACTCATTCGAGTAGGGATATTGGCCAGGAGCAGGTCGAATGAAGAAATACTTCTTCTTCCATTCGGTAATATTGGAAGAAAGATCGTCAAGGAAGGTAACGCCTACTCGACGGCCCAGACAATGGGCGTCCTTGCTAAATCTATATCCGTAGCAATAAAGGAAAAATTCGGGTAAAAAATCACCTAGAACTATGCGGGTAACAACTATAAAGGCTACCATTATTCGGATAGAATTAGGGGTGAACTGGTTTATTGGTACATCGAAAAGGTTACTTAGCGATTGCAGTCCGGGTTGAATCGGGAAGCGCAGGCCCGACATTATTTGGTCCACGAAAAAAGTAAAACAGCCCTTGGGAGGGTGACGAAAATCGTCTTCGGGCTTAGGAGCCACTACAGCCCAGTCCGCGGGAAGGCCGCTGAACTCTCTGAAGCCATCGATTTCGGCTGCAGGAGCATAGAGAAACGATAGTAAGAACTTACCACGGAACATGCTATAGTTGCAGACTCGATTAAGGAAAGTCATTATAAAGGAACAAGGCGGGCCACATACAGAAGGGTGTTCGAAAAAATCTAGCGGAAAATACCTCGAGGAGCCAAGTCGGGGTAGGAAGTTTCAAGGGTTCTGAGAACTTCGGGATCCTCACAAAGGGTGCCCGAAAGTAGCGCCTGGTTATACACAGCCCAGTCGATGCCAAAAGGTGAGGCAGGTGAATGGAGAAAATCCTCCGGCTCGACATTTAGATGAGAACATGGCCCGACATCGTTCAGATGAACAGAGTCCGAGTCCGAATAATTATCGATTTTACGGGCAAGAGAACCGGAGACGGGGTCAGAAACAGGGTCGAGGTTGGAATCTAAGAAGATAAAGAATGGCAATCAAGAAAAGTTGTCAGAAATCGCGATTCGATTCAAAGAAAAGGGTCAACAAAATAACCAGGATGACATGGAAAGTGTCCCGACAACGGGAAGAAGGGAGAAGAAACGGGAAGAATCTTCCCCATGACGATTCAACTCGACAAGGGAAGATCGAGACGAGAAAGGAAAAAAGCCGATCTCTCACAACAAAACGACTAACAGAGAAAAACACTTGAAGGAAATACAAAACCTACAATCAAAGATCTAAACGGAAAAATCGCCAGAAAGCTCACACGCAATTCCCAGAAAATGGAAGATGTTCTTATTTCCAGACAAATTACCCAGAAAAATAAAAAGTGCTCTTATCTTGAACATATGAAAACAAGTCGAACAGACAAAGGAAACTTACTCATACTCATGATGCTTGACGGAAAGTCTTGAGAAATCGGAAAAGGGTGCCGGAGAATAGGAGCGCCGGAAAGCTGTGGTTGCCGAAGGAAAACAGAGAATTTGAGGGAGATGAGTGCGGAAAGTAGGGACGAGAAAAGATGGGGATTACATATAGAGAAGGCAAAGAAACCCTAGCCCTCGGATTAAAGTCATTTCCAACGGCCAAGATGAGGCACAGAATACGAAGTGGTGGAGAGGGAGTGTTATCTTTTGAATTTTGAAATTTAAAAAGATTCAGACTTATCTAATCAAATCAAAATTCGCGTAGGCGAGTCGTATTACAAGTCGAGGTAACGAGTGGATGTAGCCCGAGGTAGCAACTGATGACGGGACACATAAAAAGATTCGAGGAAAACATCCCGTCGACAAAATCTACTCGTAAGCTCAGAATCGCTTCGAGTAAATTTTAGGGGGGACTAGATGATATAGCCACACTGGCTCATAGCGGTTCATATCATCACGGTTCGAGACTATCAAGTCGACTTCGATGAAGTCGACTCCACTAGTAAGGTTCCACGATACTCAGTCAAGAAGCCCGGCTCTCGACCGAGTCGACGTACACCTGTCGACTAGAATAAGTCGACCTCTGGTAAGACAACGGTCAGACGTATTAGGGTCTACTAACAGTTGAATACGACCCAGTCGACTCGACGCAATATCTCAGGTCGACTGAGGGAGTCTCGCAGTTCGTGGTTCTCGATAGCTTTGACACACCTCAGCATATTGAAGAAGAGTTAAGGATAAGAAGGAAGCTAAGGAAGGATCTAGATGCTGACTAGGAAGTAGGCGGAATACGAACCGACTGGGGTATTCTGGACATTTTCATTAAGTTGGCCGGGGCACTTTGGGGACTTCAGGTATATATTGTATTCCTATATAAAGGACTGAGGTAATCCCAAAACCCTAACTCCCATTCATTCCATACCCTTTTCATTACTGCTGCTGCTCTCATAGCAGCTCCCATCATCCCTCTCATATACTGACTTGAGCGTTGGAGGCTCTACGCCGGAAACCCCTCCGGCGTTGAGTTCTTGCAGGTGTTCTTGCGGCTCAACAACGGTTCGAGCGCCATCACATCAGATCTAAGCTCATTCACACCGGTTCGTCCCAGATCCGGACGTTTTCCCTTTGGACCGTTCCAGATCTGAGAAGAGACCCATCAGATGGAATATTAGTTGGAAGAAATATTTTACACTCAATAATAACAATTACTGCCCTTGATTCTTCGTATTTCTTATGGCCTTGTTTTGGTAATCAGCGGTTAGCTGTTAGCTGTTAGCGGATTACATTAACTGTTATGACCAGCGGATTGCGTCAGCTATTTTGACCAGCTGATTGTGTTAGCAGTTTGTAAAAAAAGTGTTTGGTAAAATTAGCTATTTTAACTAGCTGTTAACATATAAAATTACTTATAAGGACATCAACATACTTTATCATTCGAATGTATGTTCAACTTATAATTACATAGGAAATTCAAATAATTAATATTTTAAATATTTATTAGAGTGATTTAAATATGGTAAAAATATAAATAATAATAAAATAAAAATATTTTATCAAAGCTGGCACACGATTTATTAATAACTTTCTAAGCTGGCACATTTCGAAATATCAAGATTGTTATATTTATCAAATTTTTAAGAAAATATTGGATTAAGAAACAAACATTTGGTCCAAGTTGAATCACTTGAAATTTATTAACCCACATAATTACAGCAATAGAAAAAAAAAAGGACACTTGAACTTAAAAAAGGTTTTCAACCAGTTATTGACCTGGACAATCACAAAGGAACAAAAACATGTACAGAGTACGCTGCTTTTTTTCTTTCTTGTTTTTCTGAATTTTTGAGGAGAGAGAAATAAGGGCAATCAAGACATTTTAATTTTTAAATAATGAAAAGCTAACTCAACACACTGCTAAAAGCAGCGTTTTATAATTCAGCTGATAGGCCCCAAAAAGCTTATCTGTATCCGCTACTTGCCAAACGCTTTTTTCAGCTGGTTCAAAAGGTTAAACAGCTAAATTTTTGAAAAAGCTCTTTTTAGAGCAAAAAGCTGTTTAACAAACACAACCTATGTGTATTTAGACTTTTATTCATAATTTTGTCGTAAAGTTGCAGGTTTTTCTAGACGACGTTCTGTGGGTAGAGATTGTGAAGAAAAGGAGAACATCGGAAAAGACCAAAACCTGAGGACTACCAGAACTCCATTCCTCAGCAAAGGGCTCCAAGCATTTCATGGCCCCAACAATTTCTGCTGCTTCAAAATTCACTCCATCGCCCAGAAAAAGGCCCTTAGTTGAGAGAAACGACCCGTTACGAACCTCAATCTCGTTATCGGACGGGAAAGCAATGTTCTTCTCTAATGCTTCTAGAGATTTAGAGCCCAAATCTGACATGAAGCAGAACATCCCAGCTTCTTTGGACTTGAATTCTGCTCATTCAGGAAAAATGGAGCCTTTTCAAGAAGCTCTTCAAGCTCCCAAGCCATCTAAAAAGGTGACATTTTCAGATGTTCATCAAGAATCACTTTCAGATTCAGTGATAACTGAATTTGATTGCTCAAAAATGGAGTCCTTTTCGAAGGAAAATAACATTTCTTGCTTGCCCACCCACTCGATTCCAATAGCCCTGCTCGATGTTGATCCGTCCGTACCCCCTTATGATCCGAAGACCAATTTCTTATCCCCAAGGCCTCAGTTTCTTTACTACAGACCAAATCCCAGAGTTGAAATTTTCTTGAACAATGAAAAAGGAATGGGTGGTCTTGATGGGGTTGAGCAGATAGAAGATAACTTCATGTCAGAAGAAAACTTGTCTGAAAATTCTTTATCAGACTCTAAGGGAACATAAGCTTATGAGAAGGACATGGTGATTGGATTAGAGTTCTTCTCGGAAGTCGATGATCTTGTTCGTGGTTCTAGAGATTCTGAGGAGGAGAAATTAGAGGCAATTGCCTCATCAGAATTGGTAGATTTGAAGTTCCCAAAAGTTGTAAATGGTGATATTCGAGTTCCTGAAGAAGACACTGAGAGGGAAAAACTGGAAGCAACTGACGATTTTCATAATGAGAAATCGAATTTTGTCGAGAAGGGTAAAAAGAAACCATGGAAGGTCTCAAGATTAGTGTGCTTCTCTGTGGTTGCTGTGATGATGCTGTTAATGGATGTTTCATGTGTGTCGTTATCTGTCACGCAACAATATCCTTCGTTCGGGAAGTTTGGTTTTACAAAAAAAACTTGGGATTATCCAATTTGGCTAGTTTTTACCACCAGTCTAGAGCTGAAGCTGCGGCTGCTGCTACTAATGCGAAAGTGATTTTCGATGAGGTTGCAAGGCGTGTGAATCAGCAGCTCTCAGTTTATTCTATAGATTTCATGTCTAAGGTGACTGATGAAGTTGGCAAAGAGGAAACTCAACTGGGCCCGTCGAAATATACGAACCTTTCTTCTGACCTGCATATGGATTCTTGGGCGGAATGCTCACATTTTTTAAGTAAAAATGAGGTCGGCGAGAATTTCTCTCAGAATGATGGTGCAGATTATGATGAATTGTACGAAGAGTTGGATGCTGAAATTGAGAATTTTGAAGAGGAAATCGAAGCTTATAAAGAAAACAATGATTCCATTGAGAACCTTGAGGAGGAACTCGATACACGGGAGAATGAAATGCCTGGAGTCATAGTCCATTATGTCTCTGCAGATCATTTGGCTTCAATTATCTCACCGGATCAATAAAATGAGGCTGAGGCTAATACCGAAGTTATTCCTCCCGAAACAATGGAAATCGAAAAATCCAATCTTGGCAGCATTAACAATCATGGTTTTGATACTGTTTATTGGATCAAGGCAGCTCGTCGGATGTTAATTTTCTAACAGAAGGTGCCCAAAGTTTGTTCGCTTTGGAAAGCAAGTTTTTTACGCATTATTATGCGATTGTCGTTTCTAATGAGTCCACTCCTTAAAATGAGTCCACTCCTTAAAATGAGTCCACTCCTTAAAATATATATTAACTAAATAATAAAATAACTATTAGTTGACTTCGGCGTTGACCGTTGGCTTCTGGCGTTGACTGTTGACTTTCGGCAAAAATCGTTGACTTCCGGCATTGACCGTTGACTTCCGGCATTGACTCCAGCGTTGACCGTTGACTTTCGACGTTGACATGTTGCCCTTGGTTTGCAATATGTATGAAGTAAATATGCATCCAGTACCATGCATTCAATATGAACTAAATATGCATGAGATATGAATTGCACATGCAGTCCTTATGAACTAAATATGCACCAATAATATCTACTAAGTATGCACCTGTTATTAACTAAATATGCATCTGTTATGAACTAAATATGCATCATGAATGAACTAAATATGCCGAAAAATATGCAATAAAAATGTACATTTTATATAGGTAATTTATGATGCATATTTAGTTAATTTATTATGAATATTTAGGTAATTTATGATGCATATTTAGTTAATACGAAATGCATACTTGTTATATTTAAATTAAATATATAATGATGTTTATATAGTTAATATATGATGCATATTTAGTTAATCCATGATACATATTTAGATCTTACGAAATGCATAGTTAGTTCATGAACAGTGCATACCTATTTTATTTGAGATCCAATCATAACAATTTATTTGTGTTATTAAACAACTTAAAATGAAAATAAATTATATAATTAAATCATTAATTATTATATTTAATTTAATTGTATAAAATGTGTATTTTATTGCATATTTTCGTTGCATATTTAGTTCATTCATGATGCATATTTAGGTAGTAAAATGTGCATATTTAGTACATAAAAAGTGCATAATAGTTGATATTATTGGTGCATATTTAGTTCATAAGGATAACATATGTATTTCATTTCTGATGCATATTTAGTTCGTACTAAGTGCATAGTACTGATGCATATTTACTTCATACACAATGCATACTAAGGGTCAACGGTCAATGTTGAAAGTCAACGACGGAAGTCAACGATTTTCGCTGGAAGTCAACGGTCAATGCCGGAGTCAACGGTCAACGCCGAAGTCAATGGTCAATTGTCAAAATAACATTTAAATAATTAAAATAATAAAAATAAAGAAATAAGTAATAAAAATAAAGAATTATTATTTAATTGAAGAGTTAATCTTAGCCACACATAATGTACCAATCTAATGGCTATATATATATATATATGAACCTTTCCCCATTCTGATAACCATAGTATTTTTACCAACCTACAGGATAATGGTCCATTTCGCATATGAAATACATAAGCAAATTACATCAGTCAACTTCATAAAGTAAATAACCGACTATATACAGTTTTCATACTATTAATAACCGATTTTTTACTCTTTATGTGTTTTTTTCAAATGTATATGTGAACACAACTGGATGGATAGTTTCCGAATCAATGAAGATGTAGTTAAAATACAAATGTAGGATACGAAGAGGAAAAAGTCCGATATGCGCATAACACCAGTCAACTTCATACAATAGATAACCGGTTACAAAAAGTTTTCATACTATTAATAACCGATTATTTCCTCTCTATGTGTTTTTTTTTCAAATGTAATGGTTCTCACGAGTGATTACCTTTGAAGTGTCTCAGGACTGTAAGCAATTCAATTTATTATAATCATTTTCCAAAAAGTGAATATATTGCAATTCAGTTTCTAAATCGTTTAACTAGGACTGTAACCAATTCGATTTAATACAATCATTTTCCAAAAAGTGAATATATTTAGTAAACCACATATGCTCTAGAGTGTAAATTTGCACTAAATGAAGTTGACTGGTGCAATTTGCATTGTATTTCATATGCGAATAGCACCAGTGAACTTCATACAGTAGATGACTGGTCATATGCGAGTAGCACCAGTCAGCTTCATAGAGTAGATAACCGGTTATAAAGATTTTTCATACTATTAATAATCGTTTATTTACAATCTGTGTTTATTCCAAAATGTAAGGGTTCTCACGAGTGATTATCTTTGAAGTGTCTCAGGACTGTAAGCAATTCACTCTATTACAATCATTTTCCAAAAAGTGGACTCTGCTTGTGTTGGATATTGATGCCAAAGTTATTTACGGATGGGACACACTGAATGGACGAAATAGGGATGAGACGATGGAGTTGATGGTTAGTTTCTTGGGAAACAGAGAGCAGGTTATTGAATTGTAAACCATGTGTTAAGGTTGAGAAAAAATTGAATTCATGAAATTTTGCAGGGAAATTTCATTCGGCGATGGCTAGCATTGAACGGGTTTGACGTGGCTGAGGGTGTGAAAATGAGTAGCACTTTTGTGATGGATGTTTCGCTTTTGCATACTCTGTGAGGCTCAGCCTCAGCGGGGGTCAAGTAATACCGATGGCTTGGCTTGGTCATATAGAACCATTTCTCATCTATATGCACTATATTGTGCATGCTACTGAACTCATCTGTCTCAATTGCTCTATGAACATTAAGAGATTGTAAACAAAAACATAACCTTGCATGTTTATTTGCCTCTGTCAGTTGAGGTTTGATTGCATTCGTATGTGGTCTGATGTCTTTTGCTTTGATCCATTTACCAACTGTGGTTTTGGAGCAGTTGACAGCCTTTGCAAGGTTCCTAATGGTGCCTTCATTTTGCACTGACAGCCTTTGAATGGAATCCAAATCAGGTGTCTTCTTGTAGATCTTTCCTTCCTCTGCTTCTTTTTGAAACTCACAGGCTCATTCTTGTCCATTGCTTGTTTTGCAGCTGACCAAAATCTTTTCACTGACCTATATGAGACGTTGAACTTGTTGGAAGCCTCGATGATGATCCCTTTTGGTGGATGCCCTTCTTTGAAGTTGGTAAGCATAAACTCCACCACCCAATGCTTCTTCTCTTCAGTTACATGCAGGGGCGAAACCATGTTGGCACCCGGAGAGGCGCCGGCCCTCCCAAAAAAAAAAATCGAACTAGGGGTGGGGGTGGTGCGCCGCGGGATGGCTGGAGGGGCGCCACCGGAGTCCAGAAATAGAGCTTCTGCTCGCGCAGCGGCACAGGGGCAGGGAAGAAGACAGAGGTAAGGTTTTTTAACTTTTTTTAAGCATCCCACAAATCGACATCGTTTTAGCTTCAACTTAATTGAAGTCAAAACGACGCCGTTTTGGTATTAATAAGTTAAAAAAAAATTAATAAAAACTTCATCTCTACCCTATTACGCACGTTCAGAGCCGCAGACACGAAGAAAAAGGAAAGGTTTCATTTCTTCCCCAACGCTGCCAATCTCTCATCTTCTTCCATAATTTTTTATTCTTCCGATTTTTGTGAAGCAGACGTGCATAGAATCGAAAAGAAAATCCTTCTCAAGGAGCTATTAAGGTCAGCCCATAATTATAATTTATAATTCGTTTTCTATTTGGAGTTTTTAGTTTTTTTTTTCTTTTTTTCGTTGTATTTTCTTGATCAGTAGAACTAAACAAAGATTAGAAGTTGAATTTTGTTATGAACTTATGATTTCTGTTTGTTTGTAATTTTTCTGGAATTTTTGGATAAGAATCTGAGGAAGAAGAAGATAGATTGTAGAGACTAGAGAGAGAGATGAGAGACGAGAGTGAGAATATTGTTCAACCCAAAAAATTCCCCTTGTCCTGTTACATCTCCAATAAATAACCACTTGAAGCCTGAAGGCCCACAGGCTTACAAACTTTTGACATCTTGTGCATTAACTAAAAAAAAAAGAAAACTTAAAAAGAAACATAACACATGCTAACACAGGGACGACTATAATTTACTATCAAACTCAGCTAGCCATTGATCATTCTGCAAGTGGCTTCAATATGTAGTAACTTAAAATTTACTATCATTGTTGAATTGTTGTAACTTAAAATTTTGGTAGAATGGTAGTTTAATATGTAATATGTTTAATGATTGTATAATTGTAATTTTTTTTTATTGAGCTTGATAGTAATTAGTCACTTTAGTTTTTATTTTGAATTGTTATTCTATATAGTAAATTGTAGTTGTAATATTTTTAATTATTGATTTGTTTTAATATTTTTAGATATTTGAATTTTTACAATGGATAAGTTTGTATCCAAATGGAAGAAGCCGGTTTCATCTTCATCAAGTAATGTGGATTTGAATGATAAAGATAGTGGCAAAAGACAACGAGTAGAAGTCGAATTGACGGAAGATGACATTGTTGGTGATCCGGGATTGCGAAAACCTATTGATGATTATCCTTTTGCTATTAGAGATGAATTGAGGAGACGATACTTGGCAAAAGGTCCCTTTCAACCACATGATCACAATTTTCCGAAGTCTAGTTTGGGTAAGAATATGAGTTCATTTCAAAAGGCATGGTTTGCGCAATATGATTGGCTCGAATATAGTATTCAGAAGGATGCCGCTTTTTGTCAAGTATGTTATTTGTTTAAAAGGATTATTACTCGTTGTGGAGATGATGCTTTTAATGGTGTTGGTTTTAAAAATTGGAAGAATGCTTTAAATAAATTCAAGGAGCATGAAGGGGGTTTATCAAAATTGAAAATGAAGTCATTTTGCAGAGATTTCAGAACATGGCGTCCCGAAGATTTCAGTTACAGCGTGCCGATCTTATTAGTTCCCCCTTGGTTGGAAGCTAGATTGTATTTTTATTTTGTATAATGTTATTTGAACGATAATTTAAATAGTTTTCCTTTATTTTTGTGTTTGTGTTTGTTTTTGTCGTGAAAATTTTTTTTAAAGGCAAATTGGGCCCTCCCCGAAACGGGATCCTTGTTTCGCCACTGGTTACATGTCTTCTGTCTATGGATTTGTGTATGTGATGTGGAGCACTGTCAGTCTGTTAGTGTGTTTGTGAAATTGGAATGTGGTGCATTTTATAGGGATGTTGAATTTGTAATTTTGGGGGAAATGACAAAAATAGGGGCTGAGAGATTGGGGGAAAATGAAAAAAATAGGGGGATGAGAGGCTACAAAACTTTTGGAGGATTTTGAATTTGTAATTTTTGTGGAATGTTGAATTTGTAATGCAAAAGGGGTAACTTGGAGGTTGTTTACTGTTTGCTACAGTACTTGTTTACTGTTTGCTACAGTAATATCACTTTTTAACTTTTTAATTACATGCTTTGTTGTACCATTAATTACTAAATACATCCCTCTTAAATTCCCGAATCTACAGTGTCGCGGCCATATTAAAGGGGACGGAGGGAGTAGTTAGTATTGACTCAATTTTTTTGCAATTATGTAAGGAAAAAATATAATCAAGTGGGATCTTATTAGATTTGTCTCATCGTTGAGGTTTCAGAAAGGGTTAATTGCATGAAAAATCATAACCTTTTGTTTAATTGCTACAAAAACTCAACTTTTTCAAATTTTCAACTAAATACCAAACCTTTATTAAGTTTTGCAAATTTGTCTCGAAAACATATTCCGGCCAATGCTATCTGACATGGCAGATCGGAAAAGTGACTTGGAACCAGAATGTTGACTTGGCATTAAATATTTTATATTCTTTGACACCTCATCTTACATGTAAGACTCCACTTCATAGCCTAGCGATTAATCAGAAAAAAAAAAAAAAAAAAAAGGAACAAAGGAAACAGCCCGTATACCCAAATCTGATATGCGCGATTAATCAGAAAAAAAAAAAAGAACAAAGAAAACAGCCCGCTGTGCCGAGCCTCTGGCGATTCTTCTCGCCCGATTTTCTACCTCGCCACTCCCCCCAAAAATCTTCTGCTTTTCTTGATTCTTCAAACAAAATTTCGAGTTCACTACCTGCTTGAGGAATTCCTTTCGAATCCAGGCCCTAAAAGGGGATCACCAACAAAACCCTAACAGGTATGATCTTTCTTCAAAATATGTTCGAATCCCCCAATTGTTTATGAATTCATGTGGATGTAGATCAAATCGAGTTCGAATTGTTGAGGATTTATCAGTTTATGCATAATTAGGATTTCTCAGTTTATGCGTAATTAGGATTTCTCACACTAGCATTAAGGATTTCTCAGTAACATTGGCAATTAGGATTTGTTTATTGCTGGCTTAGTTCAGTAACATTGGCAATTAGGATTTCTCACACTAGCATTAAGGATTTCTCACATTACCCTGATTATTTGCTCTAGCATTCAGTAACATTGTGGGTAAGAAACCATGTGACAGTGTAAGTAGGCAAAATAACAATAATAATAAAGTTTAAGGTAATGTTAAATTTAAAACTTAATTTATGGTTTATATTGTTTCAAGCTACATAAGTTGATCTTGGTTAATCCTGTTATTTCTAGCATGAGTTGATCTTGGCTACTATTAATCTCGATAACCATATTATCGGGACCATGACAAATAAACCAGCCTTATAAATTCCATCTACAATAACGAATTAAAAGGTCCTTAATAATCTCGAAGTTTTTTTTTATAATAGCTCCAAAAAGATAGAATTCAAAAGAACCATTAACAAGCATTACACAATTTACTTACGAAGTAAAAGGTTCAAAATACACAACATACAATTCGAAAGTATTGTTTAATTAAAACATCCAACACAAACATTCACCCAAAATTGAGTAATACACAAAAAAAAAACATGGATCGAGATGCATTTAGAGAGGCGAGACCTGACGAAAATTAGTTACTGTGAGCGAGGTCCGGAGCCCGGTGATTGCCGCCGGCGACACACGACCAAATGGGGAGTACGCGAGAGATTCAGAGACGGGCTAGGGCATATAATTAGTTAGATGTGTGTTAAATACACAAGGACGGGGCGATGTTTCCCAAGTCATTTGTGTTTACATACATGCTTATTACTTTTGGAGTCCTAGTAAGTATGAGCCCAATCTAGCCTAATCGAGCCTAACCATGCAATTTGATGCGGTTCAATTTTTTAAACTAAAATTAATCGATTTCATTGTCCAACCGTGCGTTTCGGTGTGGTGGAATTATATTAGTTATATATTTATAATTTCTTTTCAGTATTTAGGTGTTCTTGACTGCTTTGGATTGTATTTGAAGATTAATGAATTTAACACAAAAATAAACAAGACCTGGTAAAAGTTGAAAAGTTTGAAGAAAATGTAAGATATGTAAAGCTAAGATACTAGGAGATAATACAAACTCAAGTAAATGAGGTAGATTTTGGTACAAGACATGAGTAATTTTTAGCAAATAAGTAAGAATCATGTATTTTGAGCAGACCACTAAGAAGCCAACATCGCCAGACTTTAGACCACAAAAAACAAGAACCTTTCAACCAAGAACTAAAAAGAAAAATTATAAGACTACCTGTGTAACACCATTTATCAATTCCACCAACTCTTACTAGGATGATAAAGGACTAATATTGAAAAATATCAATCCACCCATCATCAATAGTGAACTAATTAAACCATATTTGAACATTCCAATAAAAAAAGCAAAACACTCACAAATCAAATGAACTCAAGTTTCGAATTACAAAGCAACACAAGGTATTCTCAGTCTGAATTCCATAAAATTACATGATTTCAATGTTAGTGTTACAGAATCATGTCACAAAAAACACATGCATGCATCCAAAACATAATGTTCTCGAGAAATGCTGCATAACTAAATCTTTAAATCTGCCCTGCTAATTTCATCCGAACAAATTCTGCTTTTGCACCCTCATCCAAGCTGAAGAACAAGTCTAGCTCATCCGCGTTCTTCACGAGTATCTTCGATATGAAAAGTTGTTCCTACAAGTTCAAACCTTCAATGCCACGAACCATAGCAAACACATCCTTTCGAGCTTGGGACAGATCGTACTCATAACCGATTCGTTTTGCAATGTCACATAACCGAGCACTTGTATTTTCAGAGAAGTTCTCATAACATCACATAAAGGATCAGCATATTCACTTGATTTCCGTTTGCGGCCGCTACTTTTCTTAACTCCACTTGAGGAAGGCGGGTTGCTTTCTGACATTGTTTCGGGAACATGTTCATCTTGTTGAACTCCAAATGCATCAGTATGAAGTGGTTGTGGGCTTTCGCCCGTCGCCCGATCTTTTCCGAAGATGTGTCCAGTCATAGTAGTATGGCCAGCTTTTATACCGAATTAAACGAGCGTTTGCATCAACCTATAACACGAGTATTTAGTAAATGCAAAGGTACCAAAATAGTTGTAAGCAAAGAGGCCATGTAGGAAAACATGCTTTTTTCTTACCTTTGCATAATCGAGCCATGCCTCATCCGTTGACTCAATCATCATGGTGGATTCATTCCAACCAATTCCCGACCTTGCAAGCATCGTACTCAGGCTCGCATAGTCTTTCTTCCACACATAAATCTTTGAGTTAATGTGTGGCACTCCACGAAAATCTGTTTCTGGCAATTGTTTCCTCAGTTCCTGTTCGAGAACGCTCAAAAACCCCATTTTGAAGCCATTATCCGCTTTCCACCCACTAGCGATAATTCCTTTCAAAGCTCCTATTAGAACTTCTTCTTCTTGCCTGCATTTACTAAACGTAGGATACGAGTCTACCCACTAGCGATAATTCCTTCAAAGCTCCTATTATATGATTTAGTGCAAATTTACACTCTAGACCATATATACTAATAACCATATACATCTATGTACCGATTCATTTAGAAATTGAATTGTAATATATCCTCTTCTTCAAAATTTTTTACTAGTCTACTGTTATAGTTAATTATACTATTTGTCAATCATACATAAATAATATTATTATTATGATATTATTGTGGTTATTAGTATTATATTATTATGGTCTCCAAGAGAATTGAACATAAAAAATGTTACTGTATTTGAAAAAATATAACAAATTATGAAGAAGAGGATATAATAGGTCACGGGAATGTTGTGTTGGCAGTATGTTTGAGCATGACAATCGGATAATTTCAAACCGTTTCGAAAACTGAACCGAAATCAATTGATTTACTACAAACCCTATAATAAAGTAATAATTAGTAACTTTCAAATAAATTTCATGTTTAATAATACTTGGTTTACATTTTAATTGTTCTTATAATAATATAATTATTTAAAATGAAATGAATTGTTTGTATTTTGGTAACAATGATTGGTTTTATTGAACCATATTAACTAATATTTAAATAAAATGCTGCATAAGAGTCGTTCATATCAATAGTTTGCAAATCGAGCAGTTCTCATATTTCGGATTTGTATTTAACTTTTTTTGGAACGAAAGTATTTTCCAACACGAGTGGTTCTATAAGAATGTTTTGTTTTTCACGCGTAATAAATAACACCCATAAAGAAAAAAAAAACGAACATTAGGTAACAACAAAAATTTTATTCAAATGGAGGCCAACAAAAACACACATGATTCAGTCGCGCATGGCGATGAACACAAGCATTTGGAGTTAAAACATTACAACAGTCGGACATGCCGAATATTACTGAAATGACAATTTAGAAACACATCCACAATTTGAGTCGAATACAGTCGGATTTGTCAAATACAGTCATATTTTTTAATGCCGCCTTCTACGAGCCGCCTTTCGGGCCTCTTCGGCCCAATACTCGGCTGCCAATTGATCAATGGTCGGAAAATTGGGGTGCATTTTCCAAAAGCCTTTGCCCGGGTAGGGTTCTAGGCTTACGTCGACGAATGTTTTTCTAAGCGTATCCCACATAGGTTCTGGGTTGTCATTGTTTAGTGCATATACATCTATGTACCGATTGCATCCAATTTATTACAATCATTTTCCAAAAATTGAATATATGCACTAAACAATATATGTTCTAGAGTGTAAATATGCACTAATTGAAGTTGACTGATGCAATTGTAGGATACGAAGAGGATAAAGTCTTAGGTGCATGAAGGGTTCTCACAAGTGATTACCTTTGAAGTGTTACTGGTATTTCTTCCTAAATTATTTTACTAATCATAGCCTACAAAATGCAGGCAAAGCATGCTACCTTGGATGTCCACAGAGCTTCAATTAGGTGCCTTGGTCTTTTCGGCTTGCTAGAGACTATAGAGACTACCAAGTGAGACTATGGTGAAGCAATTACGATCTTCCTTTGTCAAGGGTCCTCCAGCCGTTTGTATGATAGCTTCTGAGGCATTACATGATCTTGCAATTTGTCATGGTCCCGATAATATGGAATACAAATTTGTTTACAAAATGGCAACTTATTGTGTGCAGATAGGATGCACCCAACCTCGCCGTGTTGCTACGATGAGCGTTGCTGCTCGAGTTTCACAAGAAATGGGTGTAAAAATAGGGCATGAGGTATGTTTTGATTTGGGCATTCTGTTTTTTTAGCAAGTCATGATAAAGCTCATTTTGCAATTTGCAGTAACGTTGAGCAATGAGGAAACTGCATTATGTTAGGCTGTAATTTAATTAAGACAAATGGACCGATCCCAATCCAATTTATTAAAATAGCTAAAATACAATGTAGGATACGAAGAGGATAAAAAAGTCTGAGATGCATTATGTTGGGCAATATTTTTCTTTTCTTTCAATCCTTCTTCTATATCTAGGTTTGTTCAATTTATAATTCTCTTTTTATGTATTTCCTATATTTAGGAATGTACCTTTTGTAATTTTTAAACTTCTGGTATTTTAGCTGTTGGAGTATACAGTAAAGCAAACTTTTATGTGAGCTTTTAGATTGTATTTATTCGATTTCCCACTTTCTGAAATAAATATTTTCACATTGTTGCATTCTTTATGATTGCTTGAACGCTAAATGTCCAATTATCTTATATTGTAAACAATGTGGTGTGTTAGTAGTCACACAGAAGATTACATTGTCAGTCCCTTATAAGATATTAATGGTATTCACAACTGAGATAGTTATGGACATGACTATCGATGTAGGTTGTAGTATAAACTGGATATAGCTTGTCTTGGCTATTGGTTTATACTAGTGCGATGTGTCGCATTGAATGGATCACAGTTGAGACGTGTTCTTCTGTTCTGACTGTCATGAAGAACCAAGGTCTCGGTGACTCCACTAATTCTTAACCCTAACTGTGATACTTAGATATATGGGATACTTGTTTGTTACTTTGATTTACCATGGGTGAGAGCCAGGTATTGGTTCAATATGCTCTGTATCTTAGGTAACAACATTATCTGCATGATATCTATTTATTGGCATTAGGGCACAGTGTCCTGGACATCTAGGTTGACGACGTCCCCTTAAGGAACTCATAAGATTATCGTATAAACCCTGCAGGTGGATTTAACCCGTACGATAATAAGGTTGAGTGGTACTACTTAAGGAATGAAAGATATTAATTAATTAAAGCAGTCAAAAGCTTTAATAATTAATGGACGTGCGATATCATAAACACGGGGAATTATATCGAGTCTAATAGAAGCCCTGATTCATTTCGGGATAGGACGGGAGTGCAATATTAATTCTCGGAAAAGGTTGAATCCATCTGTTTATCCCGGAAAAGGGCAAGGAGGCAGGCGCTTTCCTATGGTCGTTCAAGTCTAGTGGAATGAATTAATATTTATAGGCCAAATTGTGTTCTAGGCTGAACATAAGAATTTGGGCCTGTAGGGAGCCCAAACTCTATACCTTCTAAGAGATCCCTAGTCTGGCCCAAGGACTCTATAAAAGGAGGGCTTGCACACGTTCTTGAACCCTAAGAAACTGATCACGTCTTCAGCCACCACAGAAAACGTGGAAGAGGAAGGAAATGTGAGGGGTTCAGAGAAGAACAAAGGCAATCCGCTCCTTGCTGCCGTTTGGAGGATCGTCGTCCATCCAGCGTCCAAGCGTGGTCGGGACACAGACTAGAAGATCGCTCAGATCGAATCAAAGCCTCAAAGAACGATATATCTCTGTTCGTTCTTTAGGAGCATGATTAGGTTTATATAAAATCACGTATGTACGTGTTTGGTATTCGATATCGATCTATGGGAAGGACCGCCTCGTCGTCGTGTTCCAGCAATTGGTATTAGAGTCTCGATTTCGTAGATTATCGGCTCTGCCTGGAACATGTAGTTGATTTAGTTTATTCGTTTATTCGTTCTCAGTCATGTTCATGGTGTGGATGATTGTTTATCTCGTTTATGCTTCTGGATGGTGTCTATCGCAGCCCTTGTGTATTGTTGTAATCGTTTTTCCCACCAGATAATAAGTGTCGGTAGTATAGGCGATTTTGTAGACTGTAGTAGGGCTGTTCTTGTTCGATTTTTGCTGTAATTTTGTGATCAAAGTCGAACGTGATGAAGATGATCAACCTGGAGGCGGCGGCTAGGGTTTCAGCATTCACCGGGGGCATTTTCGTCGGCGAAAACCGTTTTGGCCATATCTTTTGCTACAGGTGTCTGATTTCAGCCCATAATACCATTTTGGAAACGGGAGAGCGAGATCTACACATGTCACCGCTTTGCTATGACAGCCTGTGGCGGTTCAAATTCTATCGTCTAGATGAAGTTTTCGGCTCTTTTACGTCGGTGGGTGCGAACATTGCGTGAATGACCCGATTTACGCGAGATGCCGATTTGAGTGTTCATCCACGACCTTGTTGAATCATGTAATAGCTTTGATAGGCTGTTAGTGGTTGTTTTTTGAGGGACTGCGATAGATGTGTTGTAATTTTTGTATTTTTTTATCGCTTTGTGGATGCCGACTTAATTTTTGCTAGAGCATGTTTATTTGATTATGTGTCTAGCTGATTTAAATCGATTATTGGCATGCTAGAAATCATGTGAATAGGTGCTATAAATTCTTAAAAAACTATTATTGCTTTTGCTTTGAATTCTAGGAGCATGCTAGGCTTTATGTGATTTGTGTGTTAGGAGCATGCTAGGAATTTTATTATTTCTTATTGCATGTTGTTAAAAACCTTCAAGTAAAAATGACTAAGTGAGTTTAATATAAATTATAATTAATTCATGTGGCCTCCACAATTGGTCTTTAAGTAAGGTATTTGTCGCTCGCGGGACCCTGGGAGTCTCCCCCTAACGATGCGGCATTCACGAGCTTACTAGATAAGACTTCTATTCAAACGACTTAATCTTTAGGTGAAGTGAATGGCATACGCGTGACCCATAAGCTCACCGGCAAAGATGATTTCGAGATAACCGTAAAAAATTATTTACAAGCGATGTGTCTTCCCCATCGGTAGGTCTATTAATTGTGGAATGGTTGTTCTTGGGGCTAAATTGTGGTCATCACTTAGATGTAAATTTTAATATAACTCCCCAACGGAGTCCCTGTTTTGATTCACATGGCCAGTGTTAAAATCTCGACAATTAATTTCATTCGCCATAAGGACAGGTTGGCGTGCAATTGAGATTAATGATTGGGTGTCTGCTTAATTGAAATATGTGTAAACGTCTACCCAACGTGGCTTGCATGTGTGCTCGTTAAGTTGTCGAAGGTTGCATTAAATAATGGTTTTTGAAGGTTTTCATATTTTATGCTTCAAATTTATGTGAATTATTGCTTACGTTTTTGCAATTATTTATTTCAGTTATTCACCATGTCATTCAATCCGCTTATGGTCATTCTCAATCAAAACAAGCTTACTGGTCCAAATTATTTGGACTGGAAGAGAAATCTGGATATTGTCCTTGTTGCTGATGAGTACAAGTTTGTGCTCACCACTTCTGTTCCTGCTCCTTTGAGTGCCCAATCTACTGAAGAGGAAAGGGAGGCTCATCGGAAGTGGAATAAGGCTGATGAGATGGCTCGTTGCTACATCTTGGCATCTATGTCAAATGTTTTGCAACAGCAACATCACACCATGTCTACTGCTGCTGACATGATGTTGAGCCTCAAGGAACTCTTTGGTGAGCAAGATAGGACTGCTCGGTTTTAGGCTATGAAGAAGATTATGTCTTCTGTCATGCAAGAGGGAGATTCTGTGCGAGAGCATGTTCTCAAGATGATGGAATATCTGAATGAGATAGATGTGCTCGGAGGAAATATCGATGGCGATGCCAAGATCGATATTATCCTGCATTCGCTCCCGAAGTCCTATGATAAATTCCGCCTGAATGCAATCATGAATAAGAAGGCTATACTCTAGCCGAGCTTCTTACGGACTTGGTTGCAGCGGAGGGTCTTATGGGGAGGGGACCACAGGCTCATGTTTCTGTACAAGCTGGACCTTCTTCGTCGAAAGGCGGGAAGAAGAAAAAGCAAGTGCAGAAAAAGAGTGGTGGAACCAGTGGAACCAGTGGGAGCAGTGGGAATGGTGGGAGCAAAGCGGTAGCGCCTTCTGGTGGTGTGGTGAAGCCGAAAGGCAAGTGCTTCAAGTGAAACAAGACAGGACATTAGAAGTCAGATTGTCCCCTCAAGGACGCTGCTGGTACGTCTCTTGCTTTAGTTGTCGAAACATGCTTTGCGGTTTGTTCTACCAGCTCTTGGGTAGTAGATACAAGAGCCACTGATCATGTTTGTTATACTTTGCAGGGGTTTCTGCAAAGAAGGCAGCTTAGTGAGGGTGAGATTACCATCAGCTTGGGCAACGCTACACGAGTGGCGGTGCTTGCAGCGGGAGATGTGCACTTATTTGTTTCTGATTCTGTTTTATTATTAAAGAACGTTTTGTACGTACCGAGTTTTCGGAAGAATTTAATTTCGGTTTCGAAGCTGTTTTTGGATGGATATTCAGTTATTTTTAATGACAATGTTGTTATTATGAGAAATAACTCTTTTATCTGTTCTGGCATGTTGGTTAACAATCTTTATACTATTACTTGTGCATATCATACTGTGACTAAGGCTCATGCATCTTCATCACTAAACAAGAGAAAGGAACCTTCTCAGTCGAATCAGACATATCTTTGGTACCTAAGGTTGGGTCATGTCAATCTAAGGAGGATCCAAAGGCTAGTAGGTAATGGCTTCTTGGAATCTTTCCAAGTTGAACCATTTCCAGTTTGTGAATCCTGTTTGGAAGGAAAGATGACTTCTAGGCCCTTTAAGACCAAGGGGAATAGGTCCAATGATGTGTTAGAATTGATTTACTCTGATTTGTGTGGGCCTATGTCTATTCAAGCTAGAGGTGGTTGTGAGTATTTCGTTACTTTTATTGACGATTACTCAAGATATGGGTGCATTTACTTGATGCGCCGCAAGTCTGAATGCTTTCACAAGTTCAGAGAATTCAAGGTAGAAGCGGAGAACCGTCAAGGGAAAAGTATCAAGTCACTGCGATCTGATCGTGGTGGTGAATACCTTAGCAATGAATTTAGGCAATACTTATTAGAGAATGGGATTACATCCCAGCTGACTGCGCCTGGTACTCCCCAACAGAATGGCGTAGCAGAGAGAAGGAACAGGACCCTGTTGGAAATGGTGAGATCGATGATGAGCTATGCTTCACTACCTACCTCGTTTTGGGGATATGCCTTGGAAACAGCGGCGTACCTTCTTAACTTTGTGCCTTCTAAATCGGTTCCGAAAACTTCAATAGAATTGTGGTCCGGGCGCAAGTCCAGTTTAAACCACATTCAGATTTGGGGCTGCCCAGCACATGTGTTGGATAAGGAAGCTGATAAGTTGGCACCTAGAACAGAAGTACGGTTGTTTGTAGGTTACCCAAAGGGAACGAGAGGTGGTTACTTTTATAGTCCTAAAGGTCAGAGGGTTGTGGTTAGTACCAATGCTCGGTTTTTAGAGGAAGACTATATGAGTGAGCATAAGTCCAAGAGTGAGATTATTCTAAATGAGTTGAGGGAATACAATAGCATACGAGTGTGCAAGAGGATATACCACAAGAGACTGCACAACGTGTTTACTCTGATGTATTTACACCTGATTTGCCTCGTCGTAGTGGGAGGGTTGTTCGACAGCCCGATCGTTTCATGTTTGTGGGAGAGTCTTCGGACTTGATCCCAAGTGAAGAGCATGATAGTGATCCCTGGACCTATAATGAGGCAATCCAAGACGTAGATGCAGATTCTTGGCAGAAATATATGGATTCTGAGATTGAATCCATAAATGCTATGGAGGTATACGACCTTAGGGACCTTCCTGAAGGCAAGAAAGCCATTAAGTGCAAATGGGTCTTTAGGCGTAAGAGAGGATCTGATGGGAAGGTTGTTTCCTTCAAAGCAAGGTTGGTTGCGAAGAGTTTCACTCAGAAAGAGGGAATCGATTATGATGAGACCTTCTCACCGTTAGCCATGCTTAGTCGATCTGGATTCTGTTATCCATAGCAAGTCACATGGACTATGAGGTATCGTACATTCTTGGAATCAAAGTCATTCGTGACAGGAAGAAGAGAATGTTGTGTTTATCTCAAGCTGCTTACATTGATACTGTGATTACTCGTTTCAGCATGCAGAACTCCAAGAAAGGGTTGCTACCTTTTCGGCATGGAGTTCCTCTATCTAAGGAAATGTGTCCAAAGACACAAAAGGTGATAGAGGAAATGGCTAAGGTTCTTTATGCTTCGACTGTAGGAAGCCTTATGTATGCCATGCTGTGCACGAGGCCTGATATTTGCTATGCGGTTGGCATGGTAGCGAGATATCAGTCTAACCCTGGTCAAGGACACTGGACTGCGGTAAAGCATATTCTCAAGTATCTGAAAAGAACTCGGGATTATATGCTTGTTTACCAGTCAGATGGTCTAACTCCTTTGGGTTACACAGATTCTAATTTCGAAGCTGATCGAGATAAGAGAAAGTCGACCTCGGGTTATGTGTTTAGATGGGAGGCAAAGCGATCTCGTGGAGGAGTGTGAAGCAGAAATGCATCGCAGATTCTACCATGGAAGACGAATACGTTGCTGCTTCAGAAGTAACAAAGGAGGCTGTGTGGCTCAGGAGCTTCTTACTGGACTTAGGGGCATCTTCGAGTGTGCCTAGGTGTATCACAATTTATTGTGACAACGCTGGTGCAGTCACAAACTCGAGAGAACCCCGAGCACATAAGGCCAGTAAACACATAGAGAGAAAGTACTACCTTATACGAGAGATCGTAAAACTAGGAGATGTTGTTGTGACGAAAATAGCATCGTTGGATAACCTTGTCGATCCCTTCACGAAGACTCTAACTGTCAATGTCTTCGAGAAACACGTAGAGGATCTTGGTTTACGATGTGTTGCAGCTAGACTTTGAGTATAAGTGGGAGAATTGTTATGGCATGTGTTTCTATACTAAAAGTTTAGCTTTAGTATAAGTGGGAGATTGTTGGAGTATACAGTAAAGCAAACTTTTATGTGAGCTTTTAGATTGTATTTATTCGATTTCCCACTTTCTGAAATAAATGTTTTCACATTGTTGCATTCTTTATGATTGCTTGAACGCTAAATGTCCAATTATCTTATATTGTAGACAATGTGGTGTGTTAGTAGTCACACAGAAGATTACATTGTCGGTCCCTTATAAGATATTAATGGTATTCACAACTGAGATAGTTATGGACATGACTATCGGTGTAGGTTGTAGTATAAACTGGATATAGCTTGTCTTGGCTATTGGTTTATACTAGTGCGATGCGTCGCATTGAATGGATCACAGTTGAGACGTGTTCTTCTGTTCTGACTGTCATGAAGAACCAAGGTCTTGGTGACTCCACTAATTCTTAACCCTAACTGTGATACTTAGATATATGGGATATTTGTTTGTTACTTTGATTTACCATGGGTGAGAGCCAAGTATTGGCACCGTGTCCTGGACATCCAGGTTGATGACGTCCCCTTAAGGAACTCATAAAGATTATCGTATCAACCCTGCAGGTGGATTTAATCCGTACGATAATAAGGTTGAGTGGTACTACTTAAGGAATAAAAGATATTAATTAACTAAAGCAGTCAGAAGCTTTAATAATTAATGGACGTGCGATATCTTAAACACGGGGAATTATATCGAGTCTAATAGAAGCCCTGATTCATTTCGGGATAGGACGGGAGTGCAATATTAATTCTCTAGTGGAATGAATTAATATTTACAGGCCAAATTGTGTTCTAGGCTGAACATAAAAAGTTGGGTCTGTAGGGAGCCCAAACCCTATACCTTCTAAGAGATCCCTAGTCTGGCCCAAGGACTCTATAAAAAGAGGACTTGCACACGTTCTTGAACCCTAAGAAACTAATCACGTCTTCAGCCACCACAGAAAACGTGGAAGAGGAAGGAAACGTGAGGGGTTCAGAGAATAATAAAGACAATTCGCTCCTTGCTGCCGTTTAGAGGATCGTCGTCCATCCGGCGTCCAAGCGTGGTCGGGACACAGACTAGAAGATCGCTCAGATCGAATCAAAGCCTCCAAGAACGGTATACCTTTCTTCGTTCTTTAGGAGCATGATTAGGTTTATTTGAAATCATGTATGTACGTGTTTGGTATCCGATATCGATCCGTGAGAAGGACCGCCTCGTCGGCGTGTTCCAACATTAGCTTCCGAGGATGCCTCTTTTTTTAATTTTACATCCCCATTTATTAGGTATTTCTAATAATTAAGGATCACAACATGGCTTATTTTGATAATATACAAAAGTCCCTCTTAATTGAGTATCTTTACATCTATCTTCTATAGTTTCTTTAAGAAGATTTACTCTTCCTGCGAAACCTTCTGTAATATGATCAGGTTTATTAGACCTTCTTTTATTCATTTCAAAAGCCCACAATGGTGGTAGTTTATTGAAGTATTTTTAGCATATGCTGGTCTACTTGTTTTAACAAGTAATACCATTTTTCATATTCACATGTAAAGTTTTTCCAATAACAAATATCACATATCTGAATATTGTCTAGTATAAACTTTGCTTTTTTTTCTGTCTTTCCTCTAATACTACATTTGTGTTATTTAATTCTCTGACTCCTACAAACTCATTAACAAGTAGTTTAGTCAAAGCGTTTAGATATTCTATGTTATCTTCTGGTTTATTCCAAGAGCATCAAGACTTGGAACATATGGGTTTGAATCCCACCAGTTTTTAACATTTCCCTTCATATGAAGCTCTAAATATGTTTTTAATGTTCTTAGATCTTCAAATGCTTCTTTATTAGTTTGTACTACTACTAACATATAATTATACCAACCTTTTATTGTTTCAACTGGTTTTGTCAAACAATCTAGATTATGTTATTACTGTGATTATTAGAATTATCTTTAGGAATAAATTCTTTCGGAATATAATTTTTTGTTTTATTTTTCTTGTAAGGTTTTGCCTTACTTCTATTCATATTCATCATTCCTGGAATATTGATTTCTGAGAATGATTTTTCTTCATCAGATACTCCAAAAAACATGTCTGCATTTGGATTATAGAACTCATCATTTATATATTATTCAGGAGTCATGAACTCATGAGTGTCTTGATAATTATTTGGTCCTGGAGGAATATCCTTAAGATCTTCTTCAATTTTAACATTTATATGATCTTTTGGTTCCAGATTTTCATTTTCTGAACTAGAGTCACTGTAATTTCCTATGAATTCTTTTAAAGATAATATATTCTGATATTTGTCTAAGAGAGACTGAATATCAGTTTAATTTAAGGTAGAATCAGTGTCACTATTCATTTTTCTCCAGGTAATCTTTTTCTACCGTTTTTAAACAGATTACTAAAATCTCATTCTTTTGGTGGTCTATATGTTGGTATAGACTTATTTTCTTTAATATTTCTTAAAACTTTCTATTTCTAATAATTTAATGTCTTGGTTATTAGAATCAGACTGTTGTATATTTTGTTCTATTCTTAGAACAACTTCTTTTATTTCACTAATTATTGTTAGTACTTGTTGTACATTTCCTACTTCAGGACTTTTAGACATTTAATCCTAATTCTTTTCCAATTTGATTTACAAGTAAAATTACTTTGCTTAAATTTTCCATTAATGGTTCAATTTTTGGAATTTTCTCGTCTAATTTTATTAAAGTTTCTTATAGCCTATTTATGTTTATCTTGTTAATGTTTTCAATAATTTTGTCAGCTTTTGCTGCAATATCAAGAATTTCCGATAGCAAAGTATCAAGAAAATCGATATTTCTACTTGTTTTTTCCAATCTTTCAAGAATTAATTCTTGATTATTTTGGATTCTTTCAATATTTTCCCAAAGAGGAATATTATTTATTCTACTCATTTCTCCAATAATTGGAATTTAAGTATTTTTAGCTTACTTTTTAATGGTATTTTAAAGTTTTTTCTTTAAAAATAGAATTAGGGGTATAACTGTCTTTTTGCCCTATTTATATGGATTTTTGAATTAATTTTTATGAATGTTTTGGTCAAGGGTTATTTGCACAATTTTTTCTTTGGGGAAGGTCATCTGAACTAATTCCCTCAACAATCTGATCTCCTTCATAGTTAACCTAACTGGGTTTCAATATATGGCCCAAATAAAACATTCAATTCCAAATGTAAGGGTTCTCACGAGTGATTATCTTTGACATGTCTCAGGACTGTAAGCAATTCAATTTATTACAATCATTTTCCAATAAGTGAATATATTGCACTTCAATTTCTAAATCGTTTAACCAGGATTGTAATCAATTCAATTTACTACAATCATTTTTAAAAAGTGAATATATATACTCTACACCATATATGGTCTAGAGTATAAATTTGCACTAAATCATATATTTTCAAAAGGGGTTTATTGCACCAAACTCCCCTGCATTAAACTAAATGTGCGTATTTTCCCCTTGTAATTTAAAAATTGCGTCAAACCCCCTTATATTAAGTGTTGGTCAGCTGACGCTCCCCAACCTGTGTCTAAGTGATAACACCGTTACATATTTGTCAAACTTCCGTTATGTCCCCCCTCATTTGAGTTGTAGAACCGATTTTGTCTTCAATTTTTCTCTCCTCCAATTGGAAAACCCTTATTAAAAAAAAAAAAAAAAGAAAAAAGAAAAGCAAAGATAAAATCAAATCTCAGATTCAGGGCAGATATGCAACATTTATGCGTATGAGCTATGGCTGAAGATGAGTTCTCCCAAGAATATGTGACTCCATCCACCGCCGACACAGGAGTTCTCCCTCGATCTGTACGGCGACAGGGCCTTCATCAGGGACGACGCATACCTCATTGCCAAGGTCGTCGGCGGCGGTGATGAACCTGACGGAGCCTAGGGTCTCCTCGATCTAGACGTCGGCGTCAGAACGGAAGGGGAGCTCCAGCGATGCGGCGTCGTCTCCATCGTCACCACCGTGAACACCATATCTCCAGCTCGCCTCGTCCGAATTATTTCACCTCGACCAGTGTCGAAGGAGCACCGGCGGCATCTCCCTGTTCAGATCCGAGATCCTATAGCACGCTTGGAATTCCATTGAATTTGGGGATGAAATTGTAGACTTTGTTTTAGATCTAGGGTTTAAAAGAAGATGGAACTTTAAAGATTGAGTTTGTGTTAGCTACAGCTTAAGAGCGGCGGAGATCTTTGTTGGAACTACTTAGCTTCACTAGAGTTATTCTTCAGCGAGTGATTGGCCCATTTCAAAATCGTTGAATGGAATTTGGGGATTTTTAATTTTTGTCCATTTTCTGTATATTTTGTTTTTTTTTATTTTGATTTTGATTTTTTTATTTTTTTATTTTTATTTTTTGAGGTTGAAGATGAAATAAGGATATTTTATATTTTTTTTTTTTAATGGACAAGATAGTAATTTTTAATTTCAAAATAAAAAATATAAGATAAAAATGAATATATTTAATATATTATATAATATATATAATATTATATAATATATTATATATTATATATATTATATATCTTATATTATATTATAATTACTTTTGGGGTAAAAAAGTAAATTCTGCGAATTTTGGGTGAAAAAATGAAGAAAAAGCCGCACAGCACGCGCGTGCACACTACTTCCGTCATCTTAGACGGTTTAGGGGGTTTCGTGCATGCAAAAGTACATTACAAGGAGGTTTGACGCAATTTTTAAATTACAGGGGGACAACGCGTAAATTTAGTATAATACAGGGGGGTTTGGTGTAATTTACCCTTTTCAAAAGTAACAGTTTTGATTCAATCGGTACGTAGATGTATATGTATTTTATACATAGATGGTCTAGAGTGTACATTTGCACTAAATCATCTTGTAACAGAAACTCAAATCTGCCTTCTCTGTCTACTCTCTGCAACTCAGCCATGTAACGTCTAAGAGATGCATAATGCTCTGTCACAGATCCTCTCAACATTTCCAGTGCCTTCCATTTTCCTCTATAAAACTTTCATTTGGTTGGTTGAACAACATAATTACTTAGTATGTCATCTGCCAATTGTGATATAGTGAATTTTGGGGTTTTTTGTGAAAGTGCCAATATATTCCTTAGCAATCCAATCCCCAGTCACCTGCCTAGTGTGTACATCCCTATAGCATATGTGTTCAGCATTCAGAGACTTTATTGCAAACCTACCTTCAGAAGTGATTGGAGAAGCATAAAGGCTCAAGGACAACCCTCACTACACTTAGTTTGAATCTGCCTTTTGTTGGTCTTAACATTTTGTATATTATAGCCATTAATAATGGTTACCTTCTGAATGGCCCTTCTGACCTCTTTAGAGAAGTAAACATCATCCCAAGCACAAAATTCAAATTCTTGTGATCACACTTAGGATCATAAAAGACCCTTTTTTTTTAACCTCTTTGGCCTGCCCTCATCCACATCAAACTCATCACTACTAGATAAATTGGAGATCACTGCATAGTCAAGATCTGAGCCCTCAGACTGTGTTATTTCCTGATGAACTATGGAGAGCGACAAATCTTCGTTCTCTGCCTCATCTGGAACAAACTTCTTATATAAGCTAAAATTCCTTCTAGCCACAATTCTCTCTTCATCATCTGAAGCAAGCTCATCATCACATAACTCATCATCAGATGAACTCTCAAGTACAGGAACATAATCTTCATCATCACTACTTCCATATGAACCTTCCCCCATTCTGATAACCATATTATTTTAACCAACCTGCACGATAATGGTCCATTTCGCATATGAAATACATAAGCAAATTACATCAGTCAACTTCATAAAGTAGATAACCGGCTATATACATTTTTCATACTATTAATAACCGATTTTTTACTCTTTATGTGTTTTTTTCAAATGTATATGTGAACACAACTGGATGGATAGTTTCTGAATCAATGCAGTCGTTCCCATCTTTCCGAATCAATGAAGATGCAGTTAAAATACAAATGTAGGATACGAAGAGGATAAAGTCCGATATGCGTATAGCACCAGTCAACTTCATACAATAGGTAACCGGTTACAAAAAGTTTTCATACTATTAATAACCGATTATTTCCTCTCTATGTGTTTTTTCCAAATGTAAGGGTTCTCACGAGTGATTACCTTTGAAGTGTCTCAGGACTGTAAGCAATTCAATTTATTACAATCTTTTTCCAAAAAGTGAATATATTGCAATCCAATTTCTAAATCGTTTAACTAGGACTGTAAGCAATTCAACTTATTACAATCATTTTCCAAAAAGTAAATATATTTACGAAACCACATATGCTCAGACTTATTTGAACGGAGGGAGTAATTCTGAAGATAGATTATTTATCTTCCCCATGCACGTCTTATCACATCACCCTTTCCTTTTTCTCTTCTCTCTACCAAACCTTTTCCCTCTTCTCTTCTCTCTATTTTCTTCGATGAACAAACAAGACAGGAGTGATTTTATAACAGGGATAATTTTATCCCTGATTTCAAATGCCATTTTTCTTTTCTCGGCGGCTGGCTTGTACTTGTGCTGGGTAAGCTGGAAACGGCGGGCGAGGGTGGCGGTGGTCGACGAAGGGTTTTCGTTTTGTGTATCACCACCTAGTGAGACATACAATGCCTCTGCTGAGGGAGGTTCTCCCTTTGATAGCCTACGGTATAAATTTCTCTTTAATCAGTTTATTGGTGTCCAGTTCTCTTTAATCAGTTTATTGGTATTTTTGTTTGTTTCAGCTCCCTCGACGTCGACTTGGAAAAGGGGTTTGAAAGTTAATGGATCCAGTTCTACGGCATAACATTTGTTATGGAACTTGTTTTTGAACTTTTTATTGTTGTAATTATAATTTTGTATTTATATTCATTGGACTCTTCATTGTTGAATGAATAGTCCAAATGAATACATGAATGTTGTATTTTGAATATTTTGAAAGAATGTACCTATATTTGAGAAGGCAGTTATCAGCATAGCTCTTGAAGAATGGTTGGAGTTTGGCAAGGTTACTACTGATGTATCTGTGGGCTTTTGCTGGACTTAGTTTAGGGGCTTTCTGTTTTGTTCTTGGTAGGTTCTGTTAGCTTGTGGTAGTTGCCTAGATTAGGGTGTTGCCAGTGATCTATGTCTTTTGTTGTTTTGACTCAGATATATACATATCCCCGGGTTCTAAGATTAGTATTAGCTGGGGAATATGGAAGTATCTGAAGTATTTTGGGTTGGGTTCTAGGACACTTTTTGTTCCTCTGTTTTTCTTTGGTTGTATTGGACTTCTTAGTCCCTCTTCATGTACAAATTATTTTGAGTTATTAAAACCTATCGTTTCGAAAAAAAAAATTATAATTTTGTATTTGTATTCACTGGACTCTTCATTGTTGAATGAATAGTCCAAATGAATACATGAATGTTGTATTTTGAATATTTTGAATGAATATTTCAAACCTATGAATATTTGAAATCTATATTTTACTTAGCATACCTCATTTTTAATGGCAATACTGTCATATCATATTTTTTTAACCAAGCAGCAGGATAATGGTCCATTATCGACCATTATCCTACTGCTTGGTGTAGGGCATATATTCACATTTTGGAAAATGATTTATTGCATATATTCACAATCAGTTATTTGCTAATGTATTTCATATGCGAAATGGACCATTATCCGACTGCTTGGTTAAAATAATATGATATGACAGTATTGTCATTAAAAATGAGGTATGCTAAGTAAAATATAGATTTCAAATATTCATAGGTCTGAAACTTCATTCAAAATATTCAAAATACAACATTTATGTATTCATTTGGACTATTCATTCAACAATGAAGAGTCCAATGAATACAAATACAAAATTATAATTTTATTTTTTTTCCAAAACGATAGGTTTTATAACTCAAAACAATTTGTACATGAAGGGGACTAAGAAGTCCAATACAACCAAAGGAAAACAGAGGAACACAAAGTGTCCTAGAACCCAACCCAAAATACTTCAGATACTTTCATATTCCTCGGCTATTACTAATCTTAGAACCCGGGGATATGTACATATCTGAGTCAAAACAACAAAAGACATAGATCACTGGCAACGCCCTAATCTAGTCAACTACCACAAGCTAACAGAACCTACCAAGAACAAAATAGAAAGCCCCTAAACTAACTCCAGCAAAAGCCCACATAATACATCAGCTGATAGTAACCTTGCCAAACTCCAACCATTCTTCAAGAGCTATGCTGATAACTGCCTTCTCAAATATTCATAGGTTTGAAACATTCATTCAAAATATTCAAAATACAACATTCATGTATTCATTTGGACTATTCATTCAACAATGAAGAGTCCAATGAATACAAATACAAAATTATAATTACTACAATAAAAAGTTCAAAAACAAGTTCCATAACAGATGTTATGTCGTAGAACCGGATCCATTAACTTTCAAACCTCTTTTCCAAGTCGACGTCGAGGGAGCTGAAACAAACAAAAATACCAATAAATTGATTAAAGAGAAGTGGACACCAATAAACTGATTAAAGAAAAATTTATACCGTAGGCTATCAAAGGGAGAACCTCCCTCAGCAGAGGCATCGTATGCCTCACTAGGTGGTGATGCACAAAATAAGAACCCCTCATCGGCCACCGCCGCCCCCGCCCGCCGTTTCCAGCTTACCCAGCACAAGTACAAGCCAGCCGCCGAGGAAAGAAAAATGGCATTTGAAATCAGGGATAAAATTATCCCTGTTATAAAATCACTCTTGTCTTGTTTGTTCATCGAAGAAAATAGAGAGAAGAGAAGAGGGAAAGGGTTTGGAAGAGAGAAGAGAAAAGGGAAAGGGTGATGTGATAAGACGTGCATAGGGAAGATAAATAATCTATCTTCAGAATTACTCCCTCCGTTCAAATAAGTCTGAGCATATGTGGTTTAGTAAATATATTCACTTTTTGGAAAATGATTGTAATAAATTGAATTGCTTACAGTTCTAATTAAACGATTTAGAAATTGAATTGCAATATATTCACTTTTTGGAAAATGATTGTAATAAATTGAATTGCTTACAGTCTTGAGACACTTCAAAGGTAATCACTCGTGAGAACCCTTACATTTGGAAAAAACACATAGAGAGGAAATAATCGGTTATTAATAGTATGAAAACTTTTTGTAACCGGTTACCTATTGTATGAAGTTGACTGGTGTTATACGCATATCGGACTTTACCCTCTTCGTATCCTACATTTGTATTTTAACTACATCTTCATTGATTCGGAAAGATGGGAACGACTGCATTGATTCGGAAACTATCCATCCAGTTGTGTTCACATATACATTTGAAAAAAACACATAAAGAGTAAACAATCGGTTATTAATAGTATGAAAAATTTATATAGCCAGTTATCTACATTATTAAGTTAACTGATGTAATTTGCTTATGTATTTCATATGCGAAATGGACCATTATCGTGCAGGTTGGTTAAAATAATATGGTTATCAGAATGGGGGAAGGTTCATATGGAAGTAGTGATGATGAAGATTATGTTCCTGTACTTGAGAGTTGATGAGTTATGTGATGATGAGCTTGCTTCAGATGATGAAGAGAGAATTGTGGCTAGAAGGAATTTTAGCTTATATAAGAAGTTTGTTCCAGATGAGGCAGAGAATGAAGATTGGTCGCTCTCCATAGTTCATCAAGAAATAACACAGTCTGAGGGCTCAGATCTTGACTATGCAGTGATCTCCAATTCATCTAGTAGTGATGAGTTTGATGTGGATGAGGGCAGGCCAAAGAGGTTAAAAAAAAGAGTCTTTTATGATCCTAAGTGTGATCACAAGAATTTTAATTTTGTGCTTGGGATGAGGTTTACATCTGCTGAAGAGGTCAGAAGGGCCATTCAGAAGGTAGCCATTATTAATGGCTATAATATACAAAATGTTAAGACCAACAAAAGGCAGATCCAAGCTAAGTGTAGTGAGGGTTGTCCTTGGAGCCTTTATGCTTCTCCAATCACTTCTGAAGGTAGGTTTGCAATAAAGTCTCTGAATGCTGAACACAGATGCCATAGAGATGTACACACTAGACAGGTGACTGGGGATTGGATTGCTAAGGAATATATTGGCACTTTCACAAAAAACCCAAAACTCACTATATCACAATTGGCAGATGACATACTAAGTAATTATGTTGTTCAACCAACCAAATGGAAGCTTTATAGAAGAAAATGGAAGGCACTGGAAATGTTGAGAGGATCTGTGACAGAGCATTATGCATCTCTTAGACGTTACATGGCTGAGTTGCAGAGAGTAGACAGAGAAGGCAGATTTGAATTTCTGTTACAAGATGATTTAGTGCAAATGTACAGTGATGGGTAATCAATGCAACAAATGTCGAAACATTATTACATTGCCATGTAATTTTCACCTGAGTTAATTCTGCATCGTTTCCAGTTCTTAGTTCTTGTGTATTTGATGCAGCTTGCGTGGGCATCCAAAAGTTCTTGACGGTATTGCTGAAAATTAATCAAATTTAATTAATTTCTTCAAGTAGTTGCACAAGAAAAAAATTTCTTGGCATTTCATTTGGAAACAAAAAGAAAATCTTTTATATCATTTCTTTTAGAATAGCCAACATGTAGAAGGACAGATCACCTGAATGAAGAATCTCTCGTTTATGGTGTTATTGTTCCTCATTGCACATTCCTCGAGCATTTGGTGCAATGGCTCTAAAACAGTCATCATTGCCTCAACGTTACGTTCGCCAAAATATAAGCGGCTTGTCTCTTCTAATCCTTCATGCCACATTTCAAGCGAAAGTATAGCAACTCGAACCAACTCCGCAGATACAAGTTGGGCCTGTGCAATTCAAAGCATAGAGGTCAGATAAAAATATAATTTTTTTATTTTTATGGAGAAAATATTGTCATCATGTTATATTTTCACCTCATCCACTAGCACCCCACTGTGCTGCCTAACTTGATCAACCACTTCTTGAGCTGCCTCCTTCCGTAAAGTGCTAATATATTTGCAGGCCACAAGAAGAGGGTACATAAGAGCCTGCACAGTGCATCATATTAGCGGTGGATATATATCGCAGTACAGTCGAGGTTTTACTTAACATTCAACCAAAACGTAAACATAAAGAAGAATGAAACAGTATTTATTTGAAACCATTAGCTCATTCGAGCGTAACTATGATTTAGTACTTTCATACATGATAATGTGCCTCAGCTAGCAGGTTCCACTATATATATATATGTGTGTGTGTGTGTGTGTGTGTGTGTGTGTGTGTAAAATGTAGTAAAACTAATTTACTGCACCGAATGCTGCTATGCAAACCAGCACAATAAAATTTACCCAGTTTTAGAATAAATGGAACAAGAACAGCTCCAAATGTAATAACTTATAATGTTGCATGAACAAGAACTGACTGAAGAATCTGAGGGGAGGTATTTATATCCACACGCACACACACACACACACACAAAAAAAAAAAAATCACATTCTAAGAGAAAAGAGTATATCAAAACTGAAAAATAAGGACAAACGGAAGTACTAGTTATTATAAATCAAACAAACCTGTGGATGGCTCTGCCAATTCGTACCAACAGTGCTTGTATCAGTTCTCACTGCAAGGTTATTAGAATGTGTCCTGGCAATTATTTGGGGCAAAACAACCAACCATGTGTTTATATTTACTAGTGAAAATCCTCTCTGTAGTGCCATCTGAACTTCTGATGTGGCTCCATGGTTGAACCACAGGGTTAGGAGACGAAGGATATCCTGAATTCCAAGAAAATATTAATGATACCTAACCCACAAAAAAAGAAAAATAATAAACACGAGAAATTCATGGGACATTCTGAGAGAGAGAGCAAACTACTAACTGAATCTGAGAGCTTATATCCTTAAAAATGGAAAACAACTATCCACTCCTTTAGCATGTGCCCCACAAGCTATAGAATGAAAATATCCAGTGACAGCAGCGACAACAAACTGCCCAGCAATGTTCGGATGACCTCTCAAAGTGTAATGAGACATAACTGCCGTATTGAAAAGTGCCCAATTGTGCCAAGCTTTTGCCCATGTTGTTGCACAGTGAGTTGCATTACGTAATGCATTGAGAATTTCTAGAATTAAAAAACACCATACCATTAATCAGATGTAGTGGAGCTGATAGAGGACCATCCTACCATGTTTACAGAGAGAGAGGGAGAGAGAGGGAGATGGAGAGAGAGAGAGAGAGAGAGGGGGAGAAGAGAGAGAGAGAGGGGGGGGG
>CACSLK010027843.1:9880394-9892659 GCA_902706635.1 Striga hermonthica
ACACGGGGAATCAACTTAGTAAGAGTTCTAATAGCAGCACGCCGCACTTCTATAGAAGCATCCAACTTAAAGATTCGAACGAGTGCAGGAAGAAGAAGATGCATATGATCAACCAACGTTCCTACAGATTCAGTTCAAAGATTTCTTATATACAGAAGAGATATCAAGGTAGTCCTACAGAAATGGCGCAAACAAAAGATACCCACCGCCAAAAACTTCAAGAGTATGGAGAATGTCAACAACATAAGTGTAGTCTTTAAACCTCTCAGCATCAGTTAGTACTTGAATGCAAGATGGAAGAATAAATGGGAGATGTGTTTTAAATTCGTCATTAAGAGCCAAGAAAAGTTGCTCAAGCAGATGGAGAACCTAAAGTTGCAAGTCGGGAAGTTTATAATCAAAAATCTAATCATCTTCTAATACAAGAATAAATCCCGTCACTGAAAATATGCAGCAGCTGAACCACGTAAAAATTCGTTTACCGGAGATCCATGGACTGGTCTGTTAGCAGCAGGCGAATTGAATGATGACCATAACTCTGATATTAGAGAGAACAAATCTGGAAGATATTTCCGAATATGCTGCGTAAGCAGAATACGGGAATAATGAGTTTCGAGAGGATTGATAAAATCTTGGAGAGGGAGACAAAGTACATACCTGGCGAACAATAGAAACCAGTGTTCCAAGTTTCCATGTAATATACTCCTTAAGGTTATTATCATCGCACGAACGAACAGTATGAAGAAGTTCAGGCAGAACCTGATAAGAGCAGTTCCATTCAAAAAATTATTAGCTTTAACAAGATCACTATGACAAGAGAGAGAGAGAGAGAGAGAGAGAGAGAAAAGAGAGAGAGAGAGAGAGAGAGAGAGAGAGAGAGAGAGAGAGAGATTAACAAGATCACGATGCTAAATGTAATTATGAACTTTACATCTCCAAAGTCATAAAGCATTTGCGGCTTCAAATACCAATATCAAAGCCTAGTTGTTTTAGCCTTTAACCCGTTATTGTCTTCTCTTCTAACAACAATAGTCCTTCAGATCTAATCAAAATAATTAATGATGTAATTGGATATATTCTCCAACTGGAGAATACTGATGGAAAGCATTGAGTTTAGAATGATAAATTTTGTAAAATGTGAAAAGATATAAGATGAAAACTTAATGGTTAAAACTGGTGTGATTTATAAACAGTAAAATACTAAAATACTGACTGGTAATCAGGAATGTGTGGCGGGACGTGTACTGAATTTTGCAGGGAAGTTCATAGTAATGGTTGATTTTTATTTTAAAACATTATGTGCATAAGCTCGATGAGAGAAAAGTTAGGATGAGAGAAAAGTGTATTTTCTTTAAACTTCTGCATGCAATATCTGCTTTCTAGAAGAAGAAATCAAATAGAAAAATCTCTGGTGGAATGAAAATGAAAATGTTCTGTAACCGAAACACAGCGGTGCATGCAAGCTAAATGAGGCATCTCCAAGATACAAACGGTAAGGTCAGAACATGCAGTTGTTGTTATGGCTTTTAAAGAAATCTAAAGAAGAGGCATGCTGAATTATATAGAAGAGCAATAACTTAAAAGATTTATAACTGTAAAATAAAAATATTTAAACAGGGTGTCCTACTTTCCTATGCATCAAGCCTGTCCATTACACTTCCAATAATTCTAAACTTAATCAGCACACATTCACAAAGCATTTTACACTTAAGCTTGTGAATGCCTTCTAGAATACATCTTGCATATATGAATACCTTAAAATTAAGCCTAATATAGCAAGGTAATACCCTTTAAGAATGAGTGGGAGGAAAAATAGCTCCATATATGGTCGCTCAAGCAAGTAAGAATAGAAGCACAATATTTAGTAAGTGTGGAACATGCACAATTGACTAACCTTGGGTAAGTAAGGAACACAACCCAGATTCAATGCCTAAAATATAAAAAATATAAAATAAAAATAAAAAAAAAAAAAGAAAAAGGAGTTAGTATTCATTCTACAGGGTAAGCATGCATAAAATTCAAATTAAGCACAAAAGTAAAAGAAAGACGACAGATCCATAACACAGTTCTACCGAAAAAAACTATGACCATAGATACAAACAAACATCCATAATCTTACACTAACCTTGAAAATGAATGTTAGAGACCCAACCACCTTTTGATGGTAACTTGAAAGTGAAGAATCTCTAAAAATTCGCATCAGACAGGTAATAGCCACCTGAAGTAAATAGATATTAAAGAAAGTATTAAGAGCGTTCTAATTAGAATCACTCAGAGTGCTTAATAATAACTTTGATTTCTTATTCGAAGTCTCACAGTGGAGTAGTAGTCTTCTGATGTTGCGAAGGATGGCCAAAGATCCACAGGTACTTCATCCATCGACGACCTGGTATGCTGACTAGGATCACAAGCCGCACTAGCAACTTCTCCATGGGACCCTGGTAAAGTCAGTTGATTGCGTTTATGCACGTGGGGATCTAAAGCACCCATTATGCCAAGGACCTAAAATACAGAATGTAAAAAAGATATAATGCCAAGAACATAAAAAGACACAAATAACTGGTTAGGCGTGAATAATACATGTCGAATAAATCTTTGAGAAGTCAGAGGAATTAGATACCTTCAAAACTTCACGTCTGGTAGACCATGCCAACTCGCCATTAAGCAATTTAAGAAGCAGCCCAAGCAATTGAGGATACTCATTATATGGGGTGATAACATAACTGCAAATCATCCAGATTATTTTAGGTTTCATGGTAAATGGAGGTAAAAACAGTAGGTGTGCCTGTATAAAATTATCAATCAAAACCCAGAGTACATTACATTATACTAGAAATACTTGATGCATTTTTTTTTAATACTAGGAAGATGCACGTGCTACGCACGTGGTATTTTTTTTTCAAATTATTTTTAGTATTATGTTTATATTTAAAAGTATAATATAATTTTCTTTAATTTAGTTTAACAAAAAATGGTGTATCTTCATAATATAGCTTTCTAATGTCATCCTTTTACATCATACTCTTTGAAATATAACTCAAATTTGCTATAACTATAATTTATAATGATTATTATTTATTTGTTGTCTATTGGAAACTAACAAACTATGTCTAAATAATTCGTTCTCAATTATTTTGATTACTGTGGTTGCAAGTGTAATTATATTTGCAAGTATAATATTTCATAATACTTAGATATATATAGTTATTCCCTAGTCATATTGACATAAGAGATACATAAATATATGAAAATGTCTTTAATTCAAGTCGTAATTAACTAATTATTTCAAAAAGAAAATTTACTTGGAAAGCATAAGAATAATAACATCTTTATTGATTAAAGCTACTCATCTATCTATATATCTTTTCCGACATAAATTATTGTTGCATCTCCTAACATTGTCATACACATCCATTATCTTCATTCACGAATTTTTTCAAGACTATCCTAAATGTGAATAATCACTAATTCCAGTTTAAATGAATTATGTAATGATGATTCTTTCATTTTTTTTATCTTTTATATCTTCGTCAACATTTCATCCCTACTTCTGCTTAAAATAATTATCATTAATATTGTCATCAAATATAGTTTTCTAATGTCATTATTTTGCATCATACTCTTTGAAAAATAATTCGAATTTGTTATAACTATAATTTATAATGATCATTTTTTTATTGTAGATTGAAAGCTAAAACATTATGTTTGAATATTTCGTTCTCAATTATTTTGATTATAGTGGTTGCAATTAGCCATATTTGCAAGTATAACATTTCATAATACCTAGATATATATAATTTTTCTCTAGTCATAATGACATAAGAGACACATAAATATTTGAAAATGTCTTTAAAGTCATAATTATTTAAAAAAAAAATAATTACATGAAAAAGCTTAGGAATAATAACATCTTTATTGATTAAAGATACTCATCTATCTACATATCTTGTCCAACATAAATTTTTGTTGCATCTCCTAAAATTGTCATATATGCATTATCTTCGTTCCTAGATTTTCAAGACTATCCTAAATGTGAAAATTTAATGAATCTAGTTTTAATGAATGATTCATATTTAATGTAAATTCACTATTTATTTTTATTTTATTAATTTTAATTGTAACTATTTTCTAATGAGTACACGTATTATAAAAGTCAAGATTCAAAATTGAATTTTAGTTATTTTATTTTATTTCTGTAATTAATCTATTTTTGTTTATATTACAATTCAGTAAATGTTATTTTAATTCATGTAACACATTATTATAAAAGACATTTATACTATACATACTATTAAGAGGTAAACATAAATCATATTATGCATATTGTTTTAGTGAATAATTTAAACAAATATATATGTTAAGATCATATCTTTTTTACTTAACAAATAACTTTTTTCCCTAGAAAGTTGACATTTTGTATGTTGAATGATTATATTTGATTCAATCATTCTTAAACATATGCATGTTCACTAAATTGTTCCTGTTTAATTGTTTTAATACTATAATAAAAAATTTGTATGATAAACAATATAATATTTAGAAATTAAAGATGCTACTTTTAGTGGTGCATTATATAATTCACACTTATGAAATATCATATATTTTATTTAAGAAATCTTAAAATAATTTTTCTCTTACATTTTAAAATGCCTTTAAAATAATCAAATCGCTATCACTCATATTTTTAGAGAAGCAAATGTTTGTGCTGATTTTATTAAAATGCCTTTAAAATAATCAAATCGAAACCTAACATCATATGTAGATTAATTCAGAGTAATATAATTAAGAATAAATTATTATTTAAAATATATTAATTTGTGTAGGTAATGTTTTGTATGTGTAAGAACTTAAAGATATAATTAAGAATTAAAAGTAAAATATAATAATTAAAAGTTGTAACTTCCTAGTATGAATAAGAAAATTACATTAATAACCTTAACACTTATCTTTTTATGAGGATATTCTTGGCAATTCAAAAGTTTCAAGAAACAACTTATACTTTTAAAGGAGTTATAGATAGATAACATAAACACTGAAGTTATTGGCTCGGAACCAACTTTGTCAATTATCTCAAACTTATCTTTATAAGATTACAGCTGATCCTTCAATAAATTCTTTCCTTTCTCACTTTCAAACAACAACTGATAACATCTTCGCAAAAGTGCAAGCCACACATGTTTCGACTCATACCTATTGACTTCATAAGCAAACCAGCAAAATTTTCAGCTATATTTCCTCGGCAGTAACAATTTCTAATAATTATTAAATATTCTTTATATAAATGACACACTGAGACAGACTTCACCCCACTCAACAGACACACAGTCAAGCCACACACATCGGAGCGAAAGAAATATGCATACAGACATTAACATTAGTACATGCATGTTTTTTCATCACTCGTTATGATTTCATAAATTAAGAACCAGCATTTATTAAGTTTAATTGAAGATCATAAGGTCTAGGATCCAGAGACTTGAAATAATGTCGATCATAAAAATGATGGACAATACTCAATTTTCCCACTAGTTATACAGTTCATTCACTCACATATCACTGACTATCATCTTTTCAATCGTTATTTTATTATGTTTATACCAATCAACTTTAACCAATCAATTTAGATCTTCCATCTAACAGACTCTCAAAAAAAGTTTTACCACGTTTCTTTCAGAAAATCTTTTACCATAATCTCCAGTGAAATTCAAAATGAAGGTATATCCACGAACACCCTTATTCATGAGCGATCACACAAATACACCACAAATTAAATAAATCAAAGAAAGACATACCCCCTGCTCTGTACCACTTGACCTAGAGTGGTAACTACCACTTCACGTTTCATGGCAGCTGCACTATCCAATAAAGCTCCGACAATTAAGGGCATCAACTCTGGAATATACTGTCTCATTGCAAATCCACCCTGAACATGGAGATAGATAAACTATGGGTATTTGCATAAACAGTATCCAAAGTTAATTTGAAATATTGAAGACATGACTCACTCAATTAAAATAGTTAATACATCAATATATACCATTACAAGTACGGTTGTAATAATTCTTCCATAAAAAATATAAAAAAAGAAAAGAAAGGGAAGACAATATGCCCATGCCGACACTTTGTCCATACTAAACCAACTAAATAGTAGGCCAAGGAACACTTACTACTCTGGTGAGATCTCCAACAGTTACCAGAACTCCAGTTATGATGCCATTATTGACACTCGTCCCAGTTCCCTCATTGAGTTTTGTAATGAGGGCCTGAAAAAATAAAAAGATTAAAAATCAAACAAAAATAATAAAATAAGTAGACAAACAAACATCAGGTATTAGATAGATACAAAACCTTCTGTATTGGAGAAATATATGGGAGTATCAATCTCTCACAATTACGAATTAAGCATCCCAACATTTCGCACTTTCCTCTCTGCACTTGTTATAGCACTGCCACCAAAAGTAGCAATGTTAACGACATACAGAAGAATAATGTCAGCAGATTAACAATTTAAGTGGGTCAACAACACCTTTGTTTTAGGTAAGTTAACAATTGAATAAGATGGCGACGAAGAGCTGGAAGAACATATGTTGGATTCTTTGCAGATAGTCTTCCAGCCAGTGATATAGCAATTTCCCGAACTGCGAAATCCTATAAGATAATAACAAAAGAGATGCTCAACAAAATAATTAACATACAACACATTTTTAAACAGGATAAGTAAGGCTCAGCCTTATTCACTTCTGCATGCCTAAAAAAGTACACATTCGGAAGTGAGCCAACATGGTGGATAGAACGATTGTAGAGAGAGAAAGAGAGTAATAGATCTTGACAAGTATCAAATAACACGGTCAATAAAAACTAAAGCTAATAACAATGTTTCAATTTTATCTGCCCGCAAAATAGCAACTTTTCAACAAAATTTCTTTCGGAAAGTGAAAGTTGCATTAGAACACCATAAGATATAGAAACATTGTTTATCCAAATAATAAACTAGATTACCTCATCATTTAAGGCAGCAAAAACTGCAGTCAAACAATCGGCCTGTGCCAAATAATCATCGAATCCCCCAGTCTCATGCAAAGAAGAAAATATAGATAGTCGAACCGCAACATCAGCATCAGCAACAGCTGCAATGAGAAGTTTTTCCACAATCTACACAAGGAAATGACATTATAAACATTAGAAAGACGAACCAAAGCAAAAATAATGAGCCAGAATACTAAGTTTAACCATGTCAGAACGGCTGGTGGACATAGCACTGACCGAAAAGTGAATCTATAGCATAGATAATGAAAGTAGTTACTGATTAGTAGTAGAAAGAAATAATAAAAGAATATAAGAAACAAGAAAACACGAACCTAAAAAATACTACATCTTTTACGCAAGTATACATACTAATGAATCCCCCAAGCCCCAAAACAGCTCCACATGCACACCACGTAGAATTTAAACCCATTACCTAATCTTTCTTACTTAAAAACACTTCCATCACTTCCTTTTTCTTTCCATTTCAAGATTCATCAGAATATACCCATCCAACCATTACATATCTAACTAGACCCCACAGCAACACACGCAAAGATATATATATATATATATATATATATATATTTATATATTTATATATATATATTAAGTTAAGTGATTCCTATGACATAGAATGCAGAAAATGCAGAACCATTTTGCTTAGAGAACAGAGAAACACAAAAAAGATAATTATACTTGATCCAATTCATTTAACCGTGAAAAGCATGCGATATTTTATGAAGAATTATTGCATCATGTCCAAAAAAGATTAGATGGTAAACAATTAAACCATTCCCCAGGAAGAAAGACATCAGATTATCAAATTCACATGCATATATATCTTTATGCCACAAGTATACAAGTATCATAGATGTGAAAAGAAATTATAAGCACTAATTCGTTGAAAAGGGTTTTAGTAACAGGAAGTTAAGGCAATTTGCTCAAAATCAAACCTCCTCAATGAGGCGACGCCGTCTTCCACCAGAGCGAGTTGATCTATTAGAAGTTAATGGAACCGACAAGATGCCAAACAAGGAATTTTCCATTAGTTTGCAGCAACACAAGGCAGCGTCTTTTCTAGTACCCCCATCATCATCTTCTAGATAGGGCACAACTAACTCTCTCGCGAACTCAAGAAGATCCCGATCCTGAAACAATAGCTTCTCATTTTGATAAGAAAATAAAAACGAGCAAGATGCAGAGCTGTTGGATAGTAAAAACTAAATCAAGCAAGAGTTTATAAAGCAAGTTGAACAAGAACACAACCACATAATACAAGGAAAAAGAAAAACCAAAACCCGCAAGATGAAAAAAGCTGCAACCTTAAAATTGAAACGCGCAAGAGTCTGTAAAGCAAGTTGAACAAGAGCTGAACTACAGTGTTCTGATACTTGCAACATAGCAGCTGAGCTAGTAGTCCGAGTAATGGCATTGGAAGGCCTTGACTGAACTTGTTGGTTACGAGCAAAAACTCCAGAAATGCAATCAAGTAAGCGTACTTGAATGGTCGGAAGCAAGGTTGGAATGCTGAAGGAAAGAAAAAAATGTTTTCTATCAATGCCTCACAATTCGTTAAGACAAGCAGAATAAGCTGCATGCAGGATGTTAAAGTGAAGATTGAAGACCTGGCAGTTATGTGCTCAAGGGCTTCCACTAAGGTGGAGGATAATCCAACCGAAAACATTACATCCAGAAGATTTCGTACGTGAGGCTCCATAAAAGGTCCCATAGCTTTTGCAAGATTGCCAACGCAGGCCAAAGCCTCCATAGAGGGCTGCCCTCTACGAGGAGTAATCTATGAAGAAGCAAAGCCAAATGCAAAGAGTGTTATTCAGTGCAAATATATACCCAGAAAAAAAAAAAAAAAAAAAAAAAAAAAAATACTATTATTCAGTGAAAACATAATATTAAGATTAATTTTTTGATGTAACTCATACAACATCATGCAAGTGAGATGTTATTGTCGGCAAATAATTGATGAGTTCACCATCCAATGCACCAGCCATTTCCCCAAGAGCAATGAACCCGCTAGCAGCTTCCGCAGGCATTTTAAGAACACGAAATATGTGCTTCATGCAAGTCTGCGAAAAACAACAAAATTTGTTGGCTAAACTGACACATCGCGAAATAATTCACACCACTGGGGCTAAAGTTTAGTTACATGCAGAGGGGAAAGCATCTAACCGTCAGATAGTTCGTCACAAAACGGTCCCGTAGGAAATAGGCAATTCGAGGAAGCAAAGAAGTTATGCTGAGACGAACAAGCCGATCACGATGCTCTAGATACCGAAGGACAATCTCAGCAACTTCTCTATATCGAGACATCATGAACTCACCTGTATTCCTGTAAAATGTAACATTTGCCACAATAAGAACCCATTAATAAGCGAATACTATTAAACAATCGTAAACGAGCAAAATCTGATATTTTACCTAGTTTTTTTTCCCATTTTGTGGTACAATGGGTGTAAACGAGTTGAGACGAACTTGAGCTCATGTTGCTCGAGCGAGCTCGGCTCAGCTTGTTAACACAACGAGCTTATAATTGACTTCAAGCTCGGCTCGTTTTATCAATGTTAACGAGCCAAAATCGAGCTTCGACGAGCCGAACTATAGAAAATTCTATAAAAAAATCATCTTTTCGAGCCTTATCGAGCCGAGCTCGGGTTAACCAAATGAGCTCAGCCCAGCTCGTTCATCAAAGAAGTCAAGCCGAGCTCAGGAGCAGCTCGTTTCATTTAACAGCTATATAGCAGTTAACCTAAGTACATAATGCCACCCTCAAGTACATCCATGACAAATGTTTAAAATATCCTACTATCTCGAACACAGTGGTAAAATAAGGTCTTTATGGTGATAGACACGATGTTAGGCATCGTGATGCTACACATCATGAATACACAGGAAAAGTGATTAGTCCAAATTAAAGGAAGTAAGGAACTTAAAATCATGTTTAGGGGAAAACCAAGCAAGGATTACATCGAAAGCTCTGTTGCACCACAAATTTAAATGTAAATGAAAAACTCAAAAACCCAAAATACCAACTTGTCAGTTGCCACTATATAATACATCAGATGCCAACCTAAAGCAGGTTAAAAAGTATCACCGAACCCACCTCAGCAGTTCCCCAACTGCAAGCAGCGAACCATGTATGCAATGTATAGGAGCATTTCTTCCCAAACCATCTTGTGTAGCCTCAAACATACGATAATACCTGCCATCGACATCAGGAAGCAAATATTGTTCCATAGTAAGATTAGCTGAGAAAGTTTCACAACAAAAGTCTTGAAAAAAAACACAAATTACATATATAAACAGATACAAAATATAGAAACTAAATTTTACCCACTGTTTCACCAGAGGTTCATCTAATTCATTATTGATTATTACAGCCCCAATTCATGTTTCACCGATTATTACAGCCCCAAAATCTTACTGGAAAGAACTACTCACAAGAGAATGAATAATGATAATGCCAAAAGCTTTAAAACATCTAACAGGATCAGTTCCAAAATCTGGAAGGGAACACAAATAAGTGTTAAGAGTCGAGATGTGAGGACTTTAAACATTTAGCCCCATGGATCATCAAGTAAGAAAATACCAAAGTCGAGATAGGTTGTGAACTTTTAAACATATAAACTTCAACATCGGCAATTAGACCAAACGACAAAATTCATGGCAGCATTCACAGCAAGATGCAGCACACAGCAGGAAGAAAAAAAAAAATGCAAGCCACGTAATAAAAGCCAGACAAAGTAATAAGCACCAGAATTTACCATTGTATAAGACTGACACTCCACACTCTACAAGGAAAAAGCAACTATTAACCTAAGGAAGTTAATTCGAAACAACGAGCATGGGAGTAAAATTATATCCTAATGAACTGCTAGTAATAACACCATATAAACTACACTTACCACTGAACACGCCATCGAGTTTCACGCTTCTCAATGACCCAAAGGCAGGCTCGCAATGCCTCCACAGCTCTCTCCGGAATATTCAACTTTGGATCTCTCAGAGCAACCCAAATAGCTTCCACAAACTCAGGAACATGCACATTGAAAACTGTTGAAGCATTCTCAGCCATTTCCTAGGACAAATATAAGGAACTTTTTCAACAACCTCAAGGACTAAAGGACCAACAAATATCAACGAGAAAAACTTCCAGAGGAGTAACTACTAGGCCATTCAAAATCTTAATTAATAAGGATGTCTATTAACTTTCAATTCATCTTTGGTGAAGCAGATCAAGAAAGACCGGTAGGATATAAATAAAAAGCAAAATCATGAAATTACGGCACTCAAGCCATAATTGCGAACTTAAACAGTTGCTGAGTGGAACGACCAGGATGCCCATCGGATGCGTATAAATTTCATTGGAGCTTAGTCATCAAAGTTAATAGTTACTTTCAAGCAAGATAGACTTTGGAACATATAGAAACCTATGAGGCATTGTACTATAGTTTCCTCTTTGCTTCACCAGATCAATTTTACGGAAGACTAAAATCGTTTAGCATTGTTTTATTTTCTACCTTTCTCTTAGGTAAAGACCTTTTCATTTTGCTGAAATGTGGTCAATGCTGAGGTCTTCAGCACTTTCTTACAGTATCATGCATAGTTTTACTACAACTCTATGAAAAGGAAAAATAATTCGACTTTCCTAAAGCTGGTGACAATAATACTAAACAAACCAGGTGTGTGACATCAAGCAACAAAAGTACATTTAGAATTTTAATTTCAAGAGATGAAAGAAAAAAGAAAAAATACACAGTTGAAGAAGAAGCATAATATGTAAGACAAAAAGTGTATATTATAATAATAATAATAATAATAATAATAATAATAATAATAATAATAATAATAATAATAATAATAATAATAATAATAATAATAATAAATGGATGTTGAAACGTGAATAAGCAGAAATGAGTGTGAAGCAAACAAGAACTAAGCTTTTCCTTGTTTCTTTGAAAATGAATTCCATAATGCCTCTTTAGGTGAAAATGTGTTTGACTCAATCTCATCTTTAATAGAAGTTACGTAAAAGGTGTAGATCTTGTTGCGGCTGCAAGCTAACAGACTCAAAACACGATTAGGATAATCAAGTAGATCTGGAAAAGGTAACGTACTTTTAAAATTAAAACCGCAGCTAAACGCCGGTATTCAATTCTATCCCCACCAAGCCAATCCAGTGCAATTTTTACCTGAAAAGCATGGATCAACAGTCAAAAAAAAAAAA
>CACSLK010027843.1:9892664-9916694 GCA_902706635.1 Striga hermonthica
AAAAAAAAAAAAAAAAAAAAAAAAACAACATCTTGCTGCCAAGAGCATTAAAAAAGTTCAATGTACCAGCCGCTCCACTTCATCTGCTGTCATTGCTCCACCTGCCCTGGCTAAGTGCCCCAGAACTTTACTGGCAAGTGGCAACTACCAATGTTTCAGGTTCACATTTGGCCTCGAATGCTGTCCGCATGTAAGTTGCAATCTTTGAAACATTCACAGCATTCTCCTCGATTGTTACATCTATAAGCTCATCAATGGCCCTCAAAGCACCCAAATTTTCAGAAACATCATTGCTCTCCAAGAGACTGGTGATACGATCATACAGCTGATCCATAAAACGTGAAAATGTTTCGCCGCTGAGGTCACGAGCTCCTTCCTCCACGTGTCTACTCAACGCCAAAGCAGCCCCGTCCTGCAGATTAATTTAGATTAATTTAAGCTTGCAGTTGAAATCAATAATAATAAACATCTAGTACAACAACCTTAACAATTCAAATGACCATCACAAAATGATTTGAGCATAAAATATTTCATAAACCGCCATGCACAAGGCTATCATTTGATGTAGTAAAGACTGAACAACATCACCATAGATAAACACACCTAAACTCAAGCAATCGAAAATCAGTTCTTTCCTGCTGCAAGTGGTTTCGAAACACGCCGATTTAAAATGGTCAAGAAAGCAAAAACGACAAAGAAATACGCAGTATCCTGCCTGTGCAATAAGTAAGACTCACAGCTGGCATTAGTTGCCTAAACCCACTACTTCCGCAACTTATACGCCAACTCCAAACCACGTCGGAGGTCGGACCCACTACACCTAAAATGGGGTACGTGGGACCCACGGTTTTTTTTTCCTTTCTTTCTTTTACGATTTATTGCTAATTCTTGAAATATAGGATTATTCGTGAACACATTAATTATCACTCGACGTAGTTTGGTGAATAAATTTATTTCATGCCAGTAGTTGAAGCGTGACGACTTCCTGGATCCATCCATGATTCCTAAACAGCTAAATACCATCTTTGGCCAAAATAAAGCACAAATACATGATATCATAAGATAAATTGAAAAATAAATAAATAAATAAATACTGAAATGTATAAATTTAAACCTTGGGAATTCCGCGAGAACATAGGTCAGCCAGGACACGGTTGAGAGCATCCAAGTCACCAGCGCCAGCTGGAGGTGCCGCAGGCATGTATCGTATCGACTGGGCAGTGGTGACCAGAGCCATGCTTTATTTATACAATTATACAGCAACACATATACAGCACATATATCTCGAAACCCTCGACGCACAAAAACAACCTGCAGTGATCCCTGCCATCAAGAGGTACAATCAATAACACCTCACTGATTCTTCTTAGTATCAGAAACCTAGTGGTACCCATTAAACAAGACTACATCTTTATCAAAACCCTAATAACAGAAACAGAAAATGATCTTGCTACAGAAAACCAGCAGAATTTTTCGAAATAGGGCATAATCAATTAGGGGAACAAAACACACATAAAACACAGAGCAGAGTCTCGCAAACCTGGGCGAAATTCTTGATGGCAAATGCAAACCCAGTTTTTGGTTTTGATTTTCCTTGTAATATAAATCGAGAGATGGTGATAATCTGTTGTGTGTAATTTCTTGCTTTGGGAAAGTGATGAGCTTTGTGGGTTTGGAGTGTGTAGAGTGAGAAAGTTTTTTTTAGCGCTCTTCAAATTAAACCATCTCAAACGGAATCCTATTATTTTATTTCGATTTGATAAATTGCTGTAATTTCCCTTTTATAGTCTCTCCTCTTGAATTTTTTACTAAAAAAAAAACAATAAATAAGTGGACCAAAAAAAAAAATTGAGTAGACGAAAATAAAACACACGTATTCTAAAAATACGTTTCTATTATAAACCGTATTCCACGAATACGGTTTACTTAATTTTTCAAAATAAAACATATTCGTTGAATACGTTTTACTTAATGAGCTTAATTAAGTAAATTAATCAACAATTTAACGTATTTCTTAAATACGTTTTAAAAATAATTTTTTTCGGAATTGTTTTTAATTACAGAAACGTATTTATAAAATACGTTTTATATTTTCTAATTTTTTAATTTTTTTAAACACCAAAACGTATTTTATTAATACGTTTAATAATTCGTTTTTTTTTTTAATTTTTTTTAAACTCGAAAACGTATTTCATATATACGTTTTAAATTTTTTTTCATTTTTTTTCAGCTAGGACGACTGAGGTGGGAAGGCCTGGGTGGACGGCTGAGCGTGGGGACGGACCCGAGATCTTCTACCCCCACCAATGTTGGGGGCGGGTTGATGCCTGGCGGTGTGTGACTGTGTCCTCATGGGCGAATGTATTCGTCCTGGGAGAAAACTTGACTGGATGGCCCCCCATGTGGAACACCCTGGCCCCAACAGTCAGAGAAGAGTAGGCATAGTTGTACGACTGTTGGAAGCCGAGTCGCGCTTCTGGAGGGATTTGAGGCACATATGGCTGCATATCGGATAATCCGCCATAAATCTCGTATAGTGCAGAAGTCTGTAATTAAAATTCATAATAATTAGTATGAAACACCAAAATAATAATAATAATAATAATAATAATAATAATAATAATAATAATAATAATAATAAACACAAATAATGAACACTTACCTGACAGCCTAACCGCTCGGCAAGTGGCTGATACCCGCCCGCCTGTTGGAACGCCGGGTAATTGGCAGGGTTATTGATCAATCTCCGAGTCCTGCTGTGAAACCATTCAAGGTAACTCTGCTCCAGCTGCAGATAGTCGTACACAGGGGCAACTGGGAGGAGACAGTGGTCTCTTTCTTCAGTCCACGAGATCAGAAACGGTACATGGAATGTAGCCCAATCATAAAATGTCCTCCCATTCATCCCCTGTCCCCTGTGGTGTGCGTTCCACTCTCGCTCATCCCAAATGATCGGATCTTGGGGGATGGATTGGCGACACCCAGATTACGGGAGGACCCTATCAGGCAGGTGTACCTCCCGGGTGTTCCAACTGAAGATCCACCCCTAGTACGTCCAAAATTGTCGATCGTCTGTGCACGCACCCTTGAGAGAATCATTGTTCAGGACGTCTCGATAGGGCTGCCAATCAAACTGTAAAAACAAATAAACAATTGAATTAAGAACATTACCTCATCCTCTCTCTGCCCTGTCAACTGATCCCGGTAGGCGGCCAATGTACTAGCTATGTTTGACTTAGATCTCGGTCCCACCCACCTTAAAAATCACAGAAAAAAAAAGTTTGTAATCACAAAATTTGATAATGAAAATAATGTACGGATTAAATAAAAATAAAAGTGATTACATCGCTCCCAATGGACAATCAGGCAGAGTATGAAACATACTTTTCTTCACCTTTGGGCGAATACGAGGGATATGCTCCCATGCCCAAACCTACACAAATGGACATTAATTTTGTTATTAGGTATTAGTCGAAGTAAGAAAAATAAAATATTAAATTTTCAAATAATAATTAAATAAATTTACCTAGATCAATTGAACGCAGTTCTTCATCCACTTCTCTTGGGCCACGAACGAGGTCGACAACGCTCTGTATACTCCGACCAAGAGCGCTGAACCCCAGTTGTACCCCTTAATACCATCTATGTCCTCTAGCAGCTGGAGCCAGTAAAGTGGGACGCCATCCGCCCGCTGGTCGGGGAAGATGAAGGACCCAATGCACCACAAGATAAGGGCCCTCGCCCTCTGCTCGTACACGATGTCCAGTCGTCCTTCTTGCAACTCAGTGTTGCAAGACCTCTCCAAAATCCCGATATTCAACCACTGGCCTTTAATGTCCCACTTGCTAGGGTCCTGTACTGCTTGCTCTGCCTCGGTGGTGGGAGGATCCTGAGAGTGGTTTTTCTATATTAAAAATGATAAAATTGAGTTGACATATATTTAAAAAAAAAAATTCTATGAAAAAATATACCTGAACGTAGGGATCAAACCCTAGCAAGTCCTTGCACCTCTCTCGCCACTGTAGGGGTGATAGCTCTATAGTCACTCCCAAAACAGCAGCTCCATTGATTGGCCGACCGAACAGGACTTGTACGTCCTGGAGCGTGATGGTGGCCACGAGAGCAGTGATGAGGGCGTTGTCTGCTTGGACTCGACCCATTCGAAACATGGGCCGAAACCAGTCCAGTCGATGGCCCTCCAAACTGACAGTGTCTGCTTTGGCACTGCCTTCCAGAACTGAGTGTCGAAACGACGGTTTGTGAGCATCATGTCACGAGCTCCCGGCACATTATCAAATATCGCATGTACCCGATGGCGGTACAGGAGATATAGAAGACTCTCATCCCTCGGACCGGTGACATTAGTCATATTTAGGTGCATTTTAGAGTGATTTTTGTGTCCATTTTGTCGTAGTTTGATATATAATTAATTAATAGTTAATTAATTGTTATTTAATTAATTATTATTTAATTATTTTTATTAAGCTATGATGAAGTGTTATTTTGAGTTTTATCAGGAAATCAGGTCCAAAATAATTTTTGGAGTCGAAAACGGCAAAAAAAATCGGCCAATGACGGTGTGCAAGTTATGTACTATATCTACAAGGTTGTACTTCCATAATGTTAGCCGAATTACAGCCGCACAAGGGCCCAGGTTACATAAGAAAAGTAGCCCAAATCGGTCCAACAAACGCAGCCCAATTCAGCATTTTTAATAAGGGTATGATGGTCATTTCTCAATGGAAGAAGAGTTCTTCGTCAACCCTTGGCATCATCCATCCGCCATTGACAAGCAGCAGAGCTCCGTCCATGTTGAACCACGACCACCGAACTCTACCGAAGACCCTAGTTGTACGTCGTTGCCACCCCTTAACCGGAGAATCATCCTGGAGCCGGAAACCGTGCCTGAAAAGCTTACGTCAGAAATTACGAAGTTGGCCGGAATCTCGACGGAGCTCCATCTCCGACCACCTGGACGTCACGGGACTGTCGGGAACCTTCCTGGGATGTCGTAGAGCAGAACAGAGCACCATGTCGGAGAAATCGTGCATCCAAGAGATGTTGCAACTTCCATGTGCATGCATGTGCGTGACCGGAATGGCCGTAGCCCGCATCGTCGGCGACCAGGACGTGTTTCTCATCGCCGGGATCGACTGAAACGCCGAAACTCGAACAGGTGCTGAAAAATGAGCTGAAAGCGAGGATTTGGAGGTGATTTTGCCTCCCAGACTCACACGAGTCGTGTGGCTCGTTGACACGACTCGTGTGTCACGAACAGGCTGATGTGCACTCTCGGGATTTCCACACGACTCGTGTGGCTCATGACACGAGTCGTGTGGCTCTGGAAGCTCCAACACGGCCCCTACGTGGTTTGACGTGTTTTTTTTCCTATTTTTTGGGTTTTTTGGGCCTATTTCGACTAGGACTCGACCTCAATTATAAAATAACACTTGGACACGTTTTTGGGGGGTTTTGGACCTAATTTTTAGATCTTTGGAAAGTTTTGGAGGCTAGAAACACGAGCAAGACGAGGGAGAAAACCCGGGAAGAAGGGATCGACGGAGCCGAATAAGCTTTTTCTTTCTTTTTCTTTTCTTCTTTCGAACTCAATGTTTTATATTTATTTTGAAAGCATGTTTCTAGGCTAATTTATTTTGGATTCTAGGATTTGTTAGTACTCGGATTGATTTATGATTTAGTTTTTATTTATTTCATTCCGGTTTATCTTTCGTTTATAAATTTCTTGTGCTTATTATTATTGTGTGAGTAGACGGCCGCTATGAATGCATATTTGTAATTGATTTGAGACCGAGAGGAGATAATTGATTGCTAGAATTGGGAAATTTATAACGTAAGAGAATAAACAGACCGAGAGGTTGATAGGACCTTGCGAGAGAACGAAAATCCTAGGAACTTATGGGAGTTAGTTGTTCATCTTGAGACCGAAAGGAGATAGATAACAATTAATATTTACGATTTGCTTGTTCGAGAGAAAGGTTGAAATCAATTTAGTGGTTATCTCTACGATTGGTAAAATTAAATATGGTTTGTATGAATATAAACGTTTCATAATTCAATTCTGAGGAAAACATAACCTAGAATCTATCTTTTATATCTTGATTTATTTTAAGCTATCGAATTTAGCTACTCATCATAAACGCAACATTCATATTCTCATCAAAGAAAGCCATAACATTCATCAATGAAAGTGAAAAGAGAGGTTACGATTAATACGAAATTCAATGTCAAATCCCGATAGCAATCCAAATCCAAAAGATAAAAGGGAGCGTTTCACTCTCCAAAATCAAATCTAAACAAAACTAAAGTGAAAGTATGTTCTTGCAGTGAAAAAGTATGAAAAAAGAAGTCTGGCATGATGAAATAATACCCTAGGCTTGATCATATACATCCCAATTCGAAAATCCATAAAAATCGCGGTTGTTACGAAAATAGAGGTTAGCGACGCTAAAGGGTTAGCGCCGCTATGGGTGAAGGGGGTCGAGCTGCTGCCCATCGCTATGCCATGTAGCGTCGCTAGCTGGGCAGGCCTTAGCAGCGCTAACCTGGGCAGCTTCAAAAATTTGATAAAGACTTGATGTTTCGGGTCCGTCTCTCGGCTAGCTTTTCTTGGGTTCTGCCCGAGCTATAAACTTAATCCATGAATGTTTGGTGGTACGAATCGAGATGAAACTCCTCTGAACCTGAACACCCTGAGAACACCAAAATCGAAAAAACACGAGAAACGAGAAAAAAATGAGGGAAAACAAAGAAAATACTAAACACACGAAAATAAAGATAAAAACACAAGAAACGACAGAAGGGACCGGAAATACTTAAGAAAAGACCTAAATCGAGGGAAACGACACATAAAATACTGACGAAAATAACCACAAAATTGTGACAAACACCTCTCGGGTTGAGTAATGCACCAGCGGTATTTATGGACTTGATGAACCGAGTCTTCCATCCGTACTTAGACCAATTTGTCATTGTCTTCATCTATCACATTTTGGTATATTTGAAGGACGTCGAGCAACATAATATTCATGTGAGACTTGTTCTAGGGACACTTCGCAAGGAGAGGTTGTACGCAAAGTTCTCAAAGTGCGAGTTCTGGCTTGATCGTATTGTTTTTCTTGGCCATATCGTGACGGCTAGAGGTATAGAAGTGGATCCCGAAAAGATCGAGACGGTGAAGAGTTGGTGTATACCGAGAAACGCCAGCGACATTTGTAATTTCGTGGGCCTAGCAAGATACTATCGCAGATTCATCGAGGGTTTCACGAAGATAGCCCAACTGATGACGCCGCTGATGAAGAAAGTTGCGAGACTTGAGTGGAGTCCCGAGTGTGAGGCTAGTTTCCAAGAGTTGAAGAGAAGATTGACCACAACACCTGTATTGACTATTCCGGATCTAACCTTGGAGTTTAGCATCTACAGTGATGCTTCGAAGTTGGGTTTGGGCAGCGTGTTGATGCAACAAGGGAGAGTCATGGCATTCGCAACGAGGCAGCTGAAGCCTCATGAGACAAACTATCCCACCCACGACTTAGAGATAGCCGCGATGGTCCATGCCTTGAAAGTTTAACATCACTACCTTTATGGGGGCAAGTGCGAGATCTTTACCAGTCACAAGAGCCTGAAGTACATCTTCACCCAGAAAGAGCTCAATATGCGGCAGCGGCGATGGTTAGAGCTCGTGAAAGACTATGACTGCATGATTAGCTACCATCCTCAGAAAGCTAACGTGGTAGCCGACGCCCTCAATCGGAGGAGTCATAGAGAGTTGTCTAGTATGCTTGCTAGGCATGAAGTGTTAGTTCGAGAGTTCGAACTACTACAGTTAGAGACAGTGGAGTCGATCTTGACGACTAGTGGTGTTTTGGCAGCATTAGTTGTGGGACCGACTCTTCGCAAGAGGATAGTCGTCGAGCAATAGAATGATTGTTTCTTTTGCTGGATGAGAGAGTTGATGGAGGCCGGCAATATTAGATGTTTTGAAGTCGCATTCGATGGAGATTTAGTCTTTGAAGGTAGACTTTGCGTTCCGAGGGTGTGGGAACTGCGTCGAGAGATTCTGAGAGAGGCACATAGCGCCCCGTACACCGTTCACCCCGGGAGTACAAAGATGTATCAGGACTTGAAAGGGTCCTTTTGGTGGAGAGGCATGAAACGACATGTAGCAAAATTTGTAGATGGTTGTTTGGTGTGTCAGCGACTGTAGGCTGAACACAACAGGCCATCCAATTTACTTCGTCCAGAGGACATTCCCCAGTGGAAGTGGGAGAAGATTGCGATGGACTTCGTGGTTGGCTTGCCTAGATCAAGATTTGGGAAGGATGCCATTTCGGTGATTGTTGACCGACTGACTAAGACGGCCCATTTTCTGCCCGTGACCATGGCGATGATGATGGATCAGTACGCCGACCTGTATATCGACGAGATATTTTGACTCCATGGAGTGGCCGCTGAAATTGTCTCCGATCAAGACACTCATTTTACGGGGCAATTTTTAAGGAGTTTGGACTTGGCTATGGGGACGAGCTTGGATTTTAGTACTGCATATCATCCCGAGACCGACGGGCAGTCGGACTATACCATCCACATTCTAGAGGATCTGTTGAGACTTGTTGTGCTTGATAGGGGTGTGACTTGGGAGAAATCCTTGAAACTGGTCGAGTTGGCCTATAACAATAGTTATCAGACATCGATCCAGATGGCACCGTATGAGGATTTGTACGGGCAGAAGGTTAGAACTCCATTGTATTGGGATAAGGTTGGCGAGAAAAGGTTTCTGGGTCCGAAGATCATCCGACAGACGGCAGAGCAGGTCGAGTTGATTCGAAAGAGGCTCAAGACAGCCCAGGATCGGCAGAAGTCCTACGCCGACAAGCATAGGAAGGACCTGCAGTTTGAGGCAGATGATCATGTCTTCCTGAAAGTTTCACCGATGAAGGGTGTTATTCGCTTCGGGAAGAATGGGAAGCTGCAGCCGCGCTTTGTCGGGCCATTTGAGATTCTCGAGCGAGTCGGCGACTTAACCTACCGGCTGTCTTTACCACCTGACTTGTCGGGGGTGCACGACGTGTTCCATGTCTCGATGTTGCGGAGATACGTGCGTGACCCCGAGCATGTAGTGGACTTTGGCGAGTTGCAGGTCCAGCGAAAACTTACCTACGATGAGGTACCAGTTGTCGTACTAGACCGGAAGGTTCATCAGCTGAGGAACTAGACGATTGATCTCGTCAAAGTGCAGTGGAGCCGACATGGTGAAGACGAGGCGACTTGGGAGAGAGAGGTCGATATCCAAAAGAAGTACCTGATCTTTTTGTTCTGAGTGCTCTCCTTTGTACTTGATGTACCAGGACTTCCTACTTTGGTTGTTGCTTTCTTTTATTTCCGGGGACGGAAATATTTTAAGTAGGATAGGTTGTAATGCCCCTTTCAGTTAGTAAATCGAACCGATTCACTTTGCTATAATATAAAGTAAAATCGGTAGCGCTTTGCCTTATTCTAGTTGTTCGACTAAATGCTTTTAATTGCCTAAGTCTTTTTATGTGCCTTGTGCGTTTACTTTTAGTGTGTTCGGCTCGATTTATCATTCATTTATGTTCAATCATACCGAACTTAATCGCGAGCGCGCGTCAGATCACTGAGAGAGCCTAGCCGTGCGGCTAGCACGCACCGGCACACCGAGACAATGAAGCCTTTCACCTCTTAACCCACGCCCTAGAGCTCTTAAAAAACCCCCTTTCGGCCTTAAAATTTTTCTAGAGCGCCGAAGGAACCGAGAGCGAGCGAAGACCGGCGAGCTCGAGACCTAGCCAAGCGGCCGCGCGCGCACGCCGCCCACCAAGTGAACCGAGCCTTGAGCAACCTTGGCCTTTCCTTTTTCAAGCTCTGGTCCTATGCGTGTTAGTAGGTGGAAGTTTAAGAGATATTTATGCTTAGCATTGCTTAATCAAGAGTTAAACAAGAATAGAATTTTTTTATTGTTAAGTTAAGATAGCATGAATCTTGTAGTATTTTATTCCTTGTGTAAGGATTTGTCCCCTTAGTGTTTTGTCCAGAGGATCTACTAGCAGCCCTTAGTGGATTTTTTAAATTGCTTCTTGAAGACCATGTTAGACCATGCCATGCCATCCCTTGGGAAGAGGAGAAATCTACACCATTGTCTCCCACTTTTCCCTTGATTTTTGAACCCACTAATATGTTGTCTATTTAGATTCTTTCACCAGCTATTATGCGTCCTTTACTCAGCATTTGTTCCATAAAAACTTAGCAAATATTCATCCCAAGCTCCCCCCATAAGCAAAAGTTGTGAGTTTTCTCTTCCTGCCGCCGAGAAGCCACCATGCGTGCATACGTGCTTACCGGGAGCTTCTAAGCTTCACCACCTTTGGAGAGCCAGCACCAACCATTCCCACACCTTACCACCTTGTTTTAAAAGCCTAAGTTCGAGTTCAAACTATTTTAAGGCGAGCTAGAGTCGATGCACGAGGAGCTGCCGCACCATTCACCGAGTCACCTCCTTGCTTCTTTTTTTCTTGTTTCTTGAAGAAGGTAAGAAGGCTCACCTTTATGCATGCAAATAACTGAGTTTATGTGTTCTTATATGTGTTATAATGTAGTTATGTTCCAGCTTTTAAGTGGTTATATTCATGCTTAAAGTTGAAAGAGTTCACTCGTTCGCATACAAGCATATATGTGTTGTTCCAAGTTATGTATAACCTGTTAAGTTGAGCTTATAATGGTTATTTCATACATGTTCTGAGCTTATATATGAAATTTCATGTAATTTGGTTGAGTGTAGCATGAGATATAAGCTTATGAAGTTAGACATGCAAATTGAGTTTCAAATGCCTTGTTTGAGCTACGCCTTTGGGCTCGAATCTCTCATCCCATGAGCATGCAATTAATGTGAATTTTTTATTAGAACTCTATATATGTGTTGAGAGTATGCATGTCCAATTTCAGACAAATATGATATGAGTTGAGTGAAATAAAAATGTTAGAGCTGAAGCATGTCAATGTGATTTTAGTTAGGGTTCATGTGCTTTATTGATATATATGTTTGAAAGTGATGATCTATTGATGGTTCTTACTTAACGCTCGTGAATTTCATGGAAACTGGGCCCTTATGTTGTGTTAATGATCTGGAGTTGTTTGGCTAAATTGGATTTGAGTTTAAAGGCTTAATTGATTTTGAAGTTGAGTTGACCCTGGTTGCTTCCAAAATTTTTATAAAATAATTTACTCGAGAAAATTGGTTAATCTTTGTTCTGGAAATGCTTAACTTTATTGGTTAAGATAATTTAAAAATTTCAAAAGAAAATAAGGTCCCTAACCCCTCGAACTTTGCCTTTTACTTCATACTTGTAGACTGTCGAATGCTGTCCGCGCCCAACGTACCCTGGCGACTCGCGTGCAGCGCGCGCAACAAGCCCTCTCGTGCCTCAGAGTGTAGCCAGTGTCCCAGTGCCGCGCCAAGCGACCGGTGTGCGTTCATCCTCGTGCCAGCGTCACCCAGACGCGCCCCTGCGTGCCTAGCAGCCCCGGTCCGCGCCCGAACCACCCCGGCTGCACCCGGTTGAACCTGGGTGAACCCTTTTAAACCCGATTTTTCTTTCCCCGACATGTTTGACAAATTTTAGAGCCTTTGACCTCGTTTTTTGAGTAGAATCCATATTTTGCCTTTTGAATGATTTTTCAAATATTTATTTTTTTAAAATCCGAGGGTTCTAAGTTCCACAAAATTCCACGAGCTGCTTAGTCGATAATTTTTCAACTAAGTGTGAATTCTCGTTTGAATTCCCAATTTTCAAGATATGTATTTTTGAAATATTATATTAATTAAATTGTAGGTGTTTGAGGAGTCGAGCCTCAGCCTACCAGCAGCCGATTGTTTGATTCATCTGCTAAACTAATTAGGTGGGTGTTGATAAACCTTACCATGTATGTTAATTTCCATAAATGCTTGGCTTAATAATCAATGTATGCTTGTGAACCGGTAGACTATGAGGCCTTACTCTAGTCTTTCGAGGGCTTACCCCGTCTTTGTTGTATCGACGATTTGCTCTTGTCTTTGGTGTATTGACATATTGCTCCCGTCTTTTCTGTATCGACGGCTTGTTCCTGTCTTTGTAGTGTTGACAGGTTAGGTGTGATCACGTGAGTAGAGCATATGTTAAGGGGTAGACTAGCCGATTTGTGTTCATGCTACGATTATGATTTTAAGTCTTTATATTGATTATACTGCATGGTATTCCCACGGTGAGCAAGAGTTCGCTCTCCCCCACTATTATCTCTCTTTTCAGGTTGAGCTGGTAGCCGTGGAAATAAGACGAGCGAGGCAGGGTCATATATGTGTTGATGAACTGTTTTACCTGCTTCCGTTTTTCTTATTATTCCTATCTCATGTCAGCTTATTTGCTATTGTTTCTAGAGATTTGACTATGTTTATTTTTGAACTATGATGCATGATTGAAGATTTGAACTTGAGAATTTGACTATATCTTGATTATCGGATTATTTCATATGGTTGAATATCTATTGAAGCATGTTGAATGTTGGCATGAGATGAATTATGTTCTGGATGGTTCCCAGTTTAGTTAAGTGAGATCTTAACTGTTGATATGTGAAGTTGTTGAGTAGCGCCCGTTAAATAAATCTTTTAAATTGATTTTCAAAAATTTAACTCCAATTTTGGAAAAATAATCCAGTATTTTTCTATTTACATAACGGGGAATTATAGAGTTGGTTGACGCGCAACCGTAAGTATCAAATTCGAATTAAGATAGTGATCCCACTCATAGTATCCAGTCTCTCTTGGCCTTTGGATGCCAACATTTTTGTAGGGATTTAATGAGTCCCACCGCTCTGAAAAGTTTTTAGCTTCCTGCATCTCCCAATGCTCTCTGTAATCAAGACCTGCTGCTGCCGACGCCGCTGCCACGAACAAATGAGTTCAGAGATTCCCCGAGTCGGATTCCTGTTTCCCTAAACAAATCGTACAATAAAAATTTTGCTTGTTCCATTAGTTTTTTGTCTTGACACAGTACATGTTAAGTTGCCTATCAAGCCAACATCACGTACTGAAGGATCTAACAAACATGCAACTTAAACTGTATCGGGAATGAAATAATAATATCTTAACCATTTTCTTAACATGTCTCAAAATAAGTCGCCATATTTAATGGGATCCAAAATATACAGATGTTTAAAACGCCACATTATGGCTATAAATTTACTATACAAAAGTTGAGTAGTAGGACAATAAACACCAGAAATAATGTTAGTAACATTTTGAAATGTTTCTTAAAATTGAGTAAGTGCATTACAGTTCATCCAATCATCTGAACTAACTCGGACGTCACAGTCCTTAAGTTTTGTATCTTTATAAAAATGCTCCAATTGCGCTATCCACTCAGCTGTGTCGTTCAACATTTTATATGTTGAGTTTCACCGGTTAGGGATGTCCGGTTGGGATTTTTTTGGTTTAAACCCAAAGCTTTACCCAATTTGAGCCATTCTTTCATTTCACAGGGACATTTATGAAAATAATTAACAGGTTCCCTAGTGGGCGTGACCAAGTCTTTAAAATCATGATAACCAGCTCGCACACAAAGATTTAAGACTGACATACAACAAATATAAAAAAAAAATTCCAGACAAATGGGAGTACAAATATCAGTAAGTTCACGTATAAATGCAGTATTGGCACCAAGATTATCGAACGAAATCAGTGACGGATCTAAGAATTTTATCGAGGGGGGCCCAACTAATAATAAGAAAAAAAAACATCAATTGAAAATAAATAAATCAATACAAGTGTCGACTAAATAAACAAAGAAAAATATCTGAGTATTAAAAAAAACTTACGATAACATTGAGAGGTCACAACATTTATCTTCTATTTTTCATGTTTTGAAATTGTTGTATGATAACCTCATTGCTAATGTTCTAAAATACATATTTCTCAATGTATGTCACTAAACAATCATTCGAAAGCTCATCGCCCATTTGGTTAACGTAGTGTACTTTTGATGATTTTCATTGCCCAAAAAACTCTTTCCACTGTAGCAATGATAACTGATAAAATCAACAACTTAATCAACAAGTAAACCACTAAATAACATCATGTTTTCTTCTAGACACCACCTTTTGACCAAGATCTTCAATATTGGCTACATTAATTTGAGAAGTTCTCATCCAAGCGCATATTAAAAAAGAAATTCTTAAATCAAGGTTTTTTTTTTTTATTTTTTTTATATATATTATGGCAAATTTACTAAAATGTACCTAATTATTTGGAAAATTTCAGGAGGGCCCAGTGCCCCCCTCCCTCGCTAGGCTACAGCTCCGTCACTGAACGAAATGAAAAACACTTTTTTTTTTACCAATTTATATTTATCCAAGACCATTGAAATTAAACGAGCAATATCAGAAGCAGTGTGTCGTTCAAGAGATGCAATGTAACCGATTAAACGTTTTTGTAAGTCCAAGTATCATCTATCCAATTACAAGTAATTTCTAGATAGTAGTTATTTTGCCAATGATCGGACTAAATATCAGCACATACGGATACTCTTTGGTTTAAAGATACAAAAGTTTATTGCAGAATAATTTTTTTTCACTCGCAATTTTTTGAATATCACGAGTAAGAGTAGAACGTGGAATCTCGGTGGGCAGCCGGATTCAAAGCTATTTGAGTAAAATTTTCATACAAAGCACCATCACCAAAACTAAAAGGAAGAAATGAAGCAGAAACAAATTCGGTTAAATGACATCTATGATTTTAATGCGAGTAATGAAATAAAGAATGCGTACCTGCACCAGTTGTGGTAGATGCAGACTGCTACTCGAGAGTTGTGTCTGCCGTGTCAATCCCCAATTTTGCTGAATGATAATCACTACAAAAAAAACTCTTACATTCCAACGGAAAATTTCCGTTGGAATTCTTTATATTTTCCGTTGGAATAGCTATTCCAATAGATATTCCTACGTATAAAAATTCGTAGGAAAAACGGCCGTTGGAATAGCTAAAATCCAACAGAATATCCTATGGAAATAAATTCCTACAACTATTCCAACGGAAAAAATCCGTTGGAATTCCTCAACCATCCAACACTTATTCCAACATAAAATTAAGTTTGTTGGAATATTCATTGGAATTTTCAACAGAAATTGTTGCCGTTGGAATTTTTCGTTGGAATTGAAGTGTTTTCTTGTAGTGAATTCTTTAAGTGTCGGTTCAACGTTCTGTATCCATCGCCTCTTTTGAAAATGTACTTCTTCTTGGAGTTGACCAGACAATGGTTGCAAACAGTGAAAAAGTGATTCTCACATTTTTTTGGATTGGGCACTTTCGTGTAATGTTGTTCGGATATGTCGGATCTCAACATTTTCGAATGACTTCCACGACCCACGGAGGTCGGGTGCGCCTGCGCCTGCGTCTGTTGATGAGGCTCCAGAGTCTTTTGACCTCCTAATATATCATCCAAATCATCATGATACGACTATTGGTGCCCTTGCTTGTACTCCTCGTGTACAGACTCTTCGATCTCTCTCTCATTTTTTTTTCTTCTAATTCTTCGATCTCTTCAATAGATTCAAATATGCGCTCGATCGTCGCAGCGTCAATATCATTGGCTACACCGTGAACATCCACATTTATAGTTGGCCTCACCATTGTCGGCAATGGAGGTCTTGAAGAAGATGCACCACTATTTTTACGCTTTTGTACGAAGCCCGAGCCACGACCACCATGAGAGCTCAACATTATTTAATTTCAAGAATTATTAAAAAAAAGAGTGTAGAATGGAATGAGAAAAATGAATGGATGTGGGGGTATTTATAGATTTTTTTTGGATTTTTTCGATTTTTTCACTTTTTTTTTTAAACCGAGCATAAAACTAAAAATCAAAAGGGGAGGAGGAGGTATTTACAGGATTTTTTTGAGAATTTTTTTGATTTATTTCCGAATTCTTTCGCATTTATTATTATTATTATTATTATTATTATTATTATTATTATTATTATTATGTCAGAAACCCGACGAGTTACGGGCAACCGGCGGGTCGGGCGAGTGTGGGCCGTTGGATCTCAACGGTCCAATTGATCTGGCCCACGTGAAGAATCTGACTGTTGGAGTTCAGGCTAGTAGGGTCCTACCCATTGTCCTGCTCGCCAATAAAAAAATAATCATTAGATATATCCAACGATCAAATCGATTTGACGACCCATGTTTAATTTGGTCGTCGGGCTCAACAGGTGACCCGACAACCCTCCGCTAAAAAAAAATGACAGTCAACGTATTTCGGCCCCAATGGTCGAGCGGGACCAGCTCGGCCTGGCACCTAGAAAAAAATAAAAAAAAAAGTAGAGAAAACTGAACCCGTCTCCCAACCCGTGATCGACCCGTAAGGTGTAAGTGCCCAGTCCGAAAACCGGTAGATCCAGACCGATTTGACCCTTGCCACGTCTAATTTTGACAAATATACATAACTGTAAATTGTTTTAAAAGATTAATATAAGATAATTATTCAATCTAATTTAGAAAATATAATATTTTGTCCTTATTACGTTGAAAATGTGTGAAACGTTCCAATGTCTTACATTAGGATTTTGTTTTCATTTATTTAAGTATGCCTTATAAGAGAAGAAAAAAAATTAAAAGGCTGATCAAGATTATGGCCCTAGCTGCTGAAACCTATCGTGCACCCACAGCCTACATACACCCTGACTTTATCCCAACATCATTGGCTATTCACGATGCGTGACACACACGCTCCACTTCCGAGAGTGGTCCTCAGTCCCGCGGTCAAACTGTGTTAAACCGCCCACAAGCCATAGCTCAGAGAATGCTGACATTTTTAGAGAGAGAAGGGGCGGTACTCAAGAAAGAGAGAGAGAGAGAGAGAAAGACAAACACAAGAAAAAGTTAAAAGATAAGCAGAACTGAACATATAGCTACAAAAGTTGGGCAAGGGATCAATGGTGGATATGATAGAACACAGCTAAAGATTAAACCCCTTTTTCGAGAGCGAGAAGGGATATGTTTTGGTGATTCTCGCCATAGATCCATTCTTACCCAGGCCTGAAAGGGAATAAATCAGAATAATTGCCCAGAAAGTTATTATAATCTTGGGCTCAATCTTGTTTATATTTGATTGAAGATTCTTTGTCAAGATTCAATCTTGAAGGGTTTTGAGGATTTTTATTTTCCCACCTATGAACGAGGGCACCACAAAATCAGCGGCGGCGGCGGCGACGCCACCAGCTGAGGAGCTGCTGAAGAAGATCCACGAGCTGGAATTGGGCCACGCCCACCTGAAGCAGGAAATGTCGAAGCTCATGACTTCGTCCACGGCCGAGATAATGGCCGCCGATCGTCAGCAGAGGCAGAGGTCTCACTCCATCTCGCCGAAGAGGGCGCCGCGCCGGAGAGCCGAGGGCGGGGACAGCGGGGCCTTGGCGGCGTGGAGGAGAGGCTCCATGTCGTTCCGCCACTCGTCGCCTTTGCAGAGAGAGAGTCGTAATAGCGATCCACATAGGGTCGGCGGCGGCGGCGGCGGTGGTGGGGTTAAGTTCACCGATAAACAGTATTTGAATATATTGCAGTCGATGGGGCAGTCGGTTCATATATTTGATCTGAATTGCCAGATAATATACTGGTCAGTTTTAAACTAAATTGAACTATACTTTTCATATTTAGAGAGAAAACTTTTGATGGTGCTTTGCTCGGGTTTCTTGAAATTCTGCTGTGGAGTTTATAGAGCAATTTGAAGTGCATGACAAAATTTATTTATTTATTTCTCTATTTTTTACTAAAAAGATCAATGTATTTTGGTTCAGGAATAAAACAGCAGAAAATCTTTACGGATATTCAGCCTCTGAGGCTCTAGGGCAGGATGCCATCAAGCTCCTAACCGACCCTCGAGATTTTTATGTGGCCAATGACATCGTTCGTCGTGTAACGATGGGCGAGAGCTGGACGGGTCAATTTCCAGTCAGGAACAAAAGAGGGGAAAGGTTTATGGCAATCGCCACCGATACGCCTTTCTATGACGATGATGGAACTCTAGTCGGGATTATATGCGTCTCTAATGATTCCAAACCTTTCCAAGAAGCAAAGCCTGTGGTATCAGTTTCAAAGGAATTGGAAAATAGTGAGTCGAGTTTAAGTAGGAACATAAGCATTGCCTCATCCGCACTTGGGCTTGATCCTCAACAGCCTCTACAAGTGGCAATCACATCAAAAATATCGAATTTGGTGAGTGTTCTGGTTCATATTAATCTGAAAGAACCAGTTTGCCAAATCTTTTCTGTTTTGCTTTGGCTACTTAAAGAACTCAAGAGGGTTAAAAGAAAATCTAGAAAGGGAACAAACACTTGCAGTTGGTTGTCTTAAATTTGAGATAGCGATATTTTTGTATGATTGTGAGGGTGTTGGTTTGAGGTGTTATTTAATTTTGAAGGGGGGAGGTTTAAATTTTAAGAGCCTCTGGATTCTTTTTTCATTCTTCTTTTCAAATAGCTTAACGTCAAGGCTATGTTGTTGTTGTTGTTTTGCTACATAACCTCTTAAAGATCTTTCACATAGCATGTCCAAACCCCTAAAAAATTCCAACAGGCTTCTAAAGTCAGCAGCAAAGTGAAGTCCAAAATGAAGCATACAGAAAATTACTCAGATCATGAAGGCGGCAGTGGGGACAGCCAGCAGTCGGACCGCGGTTTTCCTGATGGATCTTCATTGGACCACCGGGATTATGATGCGGCCTCGAGTGGGGCCAGCACTCCAAGAGGAGACACACATCCCACCCCTTTCGGGGTCTTCTCAGGTGGGTCCCACAAGGAGATCTCCCCTGGAAAACATTCGAGCGATGAGAGCGAACCAAAACCTGGGATTTCGAAAATTCTAACAAAGGCAGAGGCCCTGATCGGGAAGAAGAACCTGTCGTGGCCGTGGAGAGGGAACGAACGCAATGGGCCGGACACTAAGTCAGGCCGTTTTGGGTGGCCTTGGTTGAACAGTGAACAAGAAAATGAGATGGGCCAGCAGAGGAGTGACTCCAACACGGATATTGTGGTTGTTGAGACCAATCGGGCGGCCTATACCGAAGGGGTTCCTGGTTCTTGGTCTTCACCAGTTAATGTCAATAGCACGAGCAGCGCTAGTAGTTGTGGGAGCACGACAAGTAGTGTGGTTAATAGAGTCGATTTGGATTCGGATTGCCTGGATTATGAGATTTTGTGGGAGGATTTGACTATTGGGGAACAAATTGGGCAAGGTTAGTTAATATATAGATGGTTTTATTCTGATGAGTCTTTGCATATTGTTAATTCGCTGTTTGGAGGTGCTGCTTTTGATGCTACTTTCCGAGTTACGATATATGAGGTCTCTTTTTATATTTTAGCATGAACTTATTGCTTCTTTTGGTGTACTTGTGCAGGTTCATGTGGAACTGTGTATCATGCTCTGTGGTATGGATCAGTATGTTCTTTTGCTCTACTTTTAGAGATGCATTCCCTATTGTCACAGAACATTCTTCAATGTAACATGTGCTCACAAACACATAAAAAAATTAAAATAAAATAATAAGTTTGAAGTAACTGTTTACATTAAGTATTGGTAAATAATGTGATGCCAGTTTGGCCATGTAACAGAGTGCAACTGTATGTATGACGTGCAGGATGTCGCTGTCAAGGTATTCTCGAAACAAGAGTATTCTGATGATGTGATATATTCTTTCAGACAGGAGGTTGGTCTTGTGTTCTGTTAATTTTTTTTTTTTTTTTTGGTTTTGTCTGTGTGTATGTGTGCGTGAAAAGTTATGCAATGTAGATGCAATTTTCGTGTTAAAATAATTGATTTTTCAGCGAGTTGCAATACAAAGAGATAAGAAACAGAACTGAAGTGAAGAAATCCTGAATTATTTGACACTTGTAATCTCTTGTAATTTGTCATTTTCTTGTGATTTTCTGAAGGTGTCACTTATGAAGAGACTGAGGCACCCAAATATTCTCTTATTCATGGGTGCAGTGACTTCTCCTCAACGTCTTTGCATCGTAACAGAGTTTCTTCCACGGTAGTCTATTTTTCCTTTTTAATTTGATATATTTATAGTTAAATAATGATATATATACATGTGTGCGTGTGTGTGTGTGTGTGTGTCTGGTTATCATATAAACTGATGTATATTATTTGATATCCATAGGTTTGAAAGTCGTAGAAGTCTCGTATATTCAAATTCATGATTCATTTTGATGCAGGGGAAGTTTGTTCCGGTTATTGCAGAAAAATGGATCAAAACTGGAGTGGAGAAGGCGCGTTCTTATGGCTTTGGATATAGTAAGTGTCACCATTGAGCTTATGATAATATTTTGGACTAATTTCTAATTATATATATTAATTTTTCGCAATGTTGTTCAATATTTCAATTTATAACAGGCACGAGGCATGAATTATCTTCACCGTTGCAACCCGCCTATCGTTCACCGTGATTTGAAGTCTTCAAATCTTCTCGTTGACAAGAATTGGACTGTTAAGGTCAGCTTTCCATAACTATTCTTTTCTAGTCTTGTACATATATATATATATATATATATATTTACTTATGTGTCTCCCTCTGTATTGGTCTGTATTCTGGTTCCTTTGTTTTCTTAACTCTGATTTACTGTGCACTTGAACAGGTTGGAGACTTTGGTCTTTCGCGTCTTAAACACGAAACCTATTTGACAACAAAGACGGGCAAAGGAACGGTATCTAACTGCGACCTTGGATTCTACTTACACATGTTAATTAATTACCAAAAATATATTTAGAGGAAAAGAAGACAACTTATGTTTCAAATTTACAAATCCTTTTACAACTGTTTCCATTTCACAAATCACACCTTCGATAAAGGGATATTGAAAAGAAAATGCTTACCTGAAAGGGATATTTCCAATTCATGAGACGAGTCTTCTTTTCTGTTTTAAAATAATTGGTCCTAGGTTAGGTTCGGATTGCTTAAAATTGTTCCCACATTATCACATAAACGCTAAGTGTGCTTCCTTATGTAATGCAGCCTCAGTGGATGGCTCCGGAAGTTCTTCGTAATGAACCTTCAGATGAGAAGTATGGTTAACTGAATAGTACCTTCATTATTTGTTCCATACTAATTAATCGTGAGAAATAAGCTTTTGCAATGCTGATATTTTTCGTCTTATTTGAAATGATTCAGGGCCGATATATATAGCTTCGGGGTGATACTATGGGAACTTGCAACGCATAAGATTCCTTGGGAGACCCTCAATTCGGTGCAGGTACTTGTTGTCAATCTCGTTTGGTTAAGCTCTTTAGTCGATATGTGAACGCATGCAAAATAGCTGTCGTAAGTTGATTATCGATGATAATTTTATTTGTAGGGCTACGTCCACTCCAAGCATGTCCGATTTATTAAGTTTTATTGTTTGTAGGTGATTGGAACTGTGGGTTTCATGAACCAACGGTTGGATTTACCGGGAGAGGTCGACCCACATTGGAATTCTATTATAGAGAGCTGCTGGCATAGGTATGTTTTGGCCTCATTCTATCAATTTCCTATTTTTTTTTGTCTCTTCTAATTTTTATATGGCATTTTTCTAGGGTAATTACATATGTTATTGGCTTAAACATAAAAAGACTATAAGTGAAAAAAATAAATAAATCAAAATGAAAAAGGAAAAATTATGCTATCCTTCTTATAGATATCATGTGAAGCATCTTTTTAGTCTTTTATATAATTGAATCTCCTCATCGTTAAGTTGAACTTTAGAGGACGTATAAAATCTAAGAGCGGTACGGTTTAGATTTCAGCTCATTCAAGTAACTTTTGTTCCGATCACACAGTGAACCACAATGTCGTCCGTCATTCCAAGAATTAGTCGAAAAGCTAAAAGAGCTGCACAGGAAATTCGCCATTCAGCATCAATCCGGACGTGCTGCTGGCCAGAAAGAGCTGTAGGATTGTGTTCGTGTTTTATTCGAGTACACAATCGGCATTAGTAGTTTGTGTGGATAAGAGATTGCTTGTGTTTTCGAATTAGAAGGTTATGCGGACATATTATTGGTTCATATATATATTTTTTTTATTCAGTGCTATATTAGTGGCATCATCGATTGAAATGTACGTGCAGATGTTGAATCGAAACTACTTTGCAGTTTGTCGTGGTATCTACGGTTTGATAGAGTTGTATGAAAGATGTGTCTAGTTTACGCTTTGTGAATACAGTGTGGTAAAAATTTATCTCTATTTGATGATTTCATAGCAAAATTGTATAAACAATTGTTAGTTTTGCGCGGTGAGGTTATAGAAAAATTATCGAAATTTTAAACCATTAGATTGCTTAAAGGGGCGGAGCCATGTTGATTGCTTCCCGGGCCGGGTAGACTTTTTGGGAGCATGTATATATATAATATTATATATATGAATTATATACTTAAAACTTATATAATTTTAATCATATATATAATTAAAATTGGCATTGAACAATGTTTATAATGTTAGTCTAACTAATTATAATATACTAGTATTCGATCCTGTGCACTTGCACAAATGTAAATAAAGTATTGTGAGTGATTTGTATGCATATGATGATTAATTATTTCTCTTTCACCTTTTTGCTGGCCAAATTTACAATTAAAGGAGTTGGAATATTTTTTTTTTTTTAAATTGCATTTATCTAATTGGATGTAATGTATATTTTGGTACATCTTTTTTTTTTTTGTGAATTAGTTATTATTTATTTAGGAATTCCAAATACGTTTTTTATTTTACAAAAATTAATTTAATGTAACCACAATAATAACATCTCATCACAGTATACGGTCAACACATTATTATGGTCAACTGTCAGTAATCAAAAGTTTCAAATGATTTTTGTATATTTTAAAGTGATTAGTGTTGATTAATTAATAATTAAATGAAAGATTAAATTCATCAAAAGTAACGGTTTTTGGAGAGAAAATGATTAAATTGCCACATAGGTAAAATTAAATAGGTTTTATTAAATGCTATTAGCTAGTAATTATATATATATAGATAGCATATTAACATCAAACAAAATTATCAAACAATTTTAAATTTAAATAACTATCTGATAAATAATAATTTATTTTGGGGGCTTTATGACAAAATTAAATAGTTCATTGAAATTTGAGAAATAATTGTTGAATAAGTTAAATTTATTCATAATAAGTGTTCTTTTTCTCTATTTTTAATTTTAATTCTCTTGTTGTCATAATGAAGTGTCATTGATTTTTTCAAAGTCCAGTCCTAAATTCATACTAAAAAAATAATTTAGTTAAACCAATATATTTCCAAAAAATAGTTGTTGCAAAAACACTTAAAATATAATATTTTTTATCATAATTTTTTGTTATAATTTTAGCTCGAATAAATTATAATTCCTGGCTCCGCTCCTGTTAACAGTCTTCCCAATTTTCAAAAAGTATAAACGCCACTTGTGATATGAAGAATTGCTTGACAAGTGTAAACCACGAAAATTTCGGACGATCAATACATTTGAAAAGGTCATTTTACAAAGCTTTTGAGCAAATGTTTCATGACCACAAACTGTGACCACACACACTCGTGGAAGCAAATAGGTTCGTACGGATTTCTGGATGAGCACGTTACTAGTAAAGCAAGGATCTGAAGACAATTGCATCGCCTTTTGTGCTCGGGCAATGTTTTTTTTTTTTCGACTTTCTTGTCCAATTGTTCTCGAAAGTATTAAAGCACGACCATAAGCCAAAAAAGGGAAGAAAGACAAGGAAATACAAAAAATAGAAAAATACAATGTAGATTTCAGAAAATGAGAGATACGCTATTTTATGTTTTATTTTTTTTTTGGCCCAAATAATTTTGTGGATGGCCGGGCCCGGTACACTGGCCCATCTCTCTTTTGCCGTTATCACTGGCTCTCTTCAATCAAATCCTTAGGGGTGTTTGTTTCCGCAAATACATAGGCACACCTAGCAAGGTGTGCCAAGGTTTTTTTTTT
>CACSLK010027843.1:9920770-9940927 GCA_902706635.1 Striga hermonthica
ACTAATATATATATATATATATATTGTTAAAAAGTAAAACACATATACCTGCAATAAGAACTTCTTTGTATACAACATTTCTTGTTTTAGTTGTATCCCCTCCATTCATAACGTCTGGTTTAAGTAGAAGCTTTGTTGAAGACATTGAAGTACCTCTAGAAAGAGCAATATATAGCTGTGCATGCAAAAATACTGATTGTGGCAAATAGATCCCAACATTAGTAATTGTTTGTCCCTGAGCTTTATGAATTGTCATTGCAAAACAAAGTCGAATGGAAAATTGCTTCCGCGTAAATTGAAATGGATAACCTTCACTTTCAGCGGGCGAAAGTGGTATTCTATGTATGAAGACATGTTTCCCACTATGTTCGCCAAACACAATTCAGCATGAATGACATTATTTTTGAAACCTCGACAAACCATTCTTGTGCCATTGCACAATCCATTTGATGGATCTAGATTTCTCAAAAGAATATAGGACAGTTTTGTTTTAGAATGAGGCTATGAGGAGGCAAACCATTGGGAGTTAATGAGTTCAAAAAGTCCTCTCCATAATAGTTGTTTGTGTCATCAACTGCCTAATCAAAACCATTAAATGTTTTCGCTTTTCCACGGAACATGCAGATCAAAGCTTCATTCAGTTTATCAACATGCTCATTTTTTGCTGCTAATATAGCTCGACTTGCCATGTAATGAGATGAGTGGGCATCTGTAGTTAAATCCAGAAATATAGATAATATTAGCTGTAGGGTGGAGGATTCATCATTATCATAAGGAATAACCATATTATCTGGAACTTCAATGTTACCTTGAGGATCGGATGGTTGTTCACCATTTCCAACTCTTAGTAAAAAAATCACTGAAATTCGGATCATTCCTTGATCTCATATTCCTCAACGAAGTTATTTTTTTTTTTTATATTTGACTACAAATACGATGTAACCAAACCTGTAGAAATAGTTTGATGTATTGTTGCTTTGGGGACAACTGGAAAAACTTGTCTGAAATCGCCCCTAAAACGACGACTTTTCCACCAAAATCATTATTTTTCTTCATCACATCTTTTAAAAGTTTATCAAAATTCTCAATTGCTCATCTTTTTGCCATTCGGGCTTCATCCCATATAATGAGTTGAATTCTACATAGTAGTTCAGCAACTCCAGTTTGCTTTGATATACTGCAAGAAGTTGACTCATATGCCTTTACGAGTATTTTAAAGAAAGAATGTGTTGTTCTTCCCCCTGGCATTATGGCGACAGCAACGCCAGACGATGCAGTTGCAAGTGCTATTTTACCCTTTGAGTTAACATGAGTTAACAACGCACGTTATAAAAATGTTTTTGCAGTTCCACCTGGGCCATCAACAAAAAATATCCCACCATTGCCTCATTTTATGCATTCTATGATCATGGAAAAATCTTTACATTATTCATGATAAAGTTTTTCCTAAGCACCGTAATCTTATTGAGGTATCACAATCGACATTTCATCTTCAACCTCTTTGGGAAAAATGATTTACCCCTATTTCTTCATTGACAACATCATATGAAGATATACATTTGCCCATGCTCTGAAGAAAAGAATCTAAACTTTTTAAAGTTTTTGAAATTCGCTGTTCAATTGTGCAAGTGGAGAATTTCATAAAATCTTTAGACATTGCATCAAAATATGTATCCCAAAGGACCCTCACATCAGTTGGAGAACAACCGCGCACCAAAATTATAGCAAATAATCTTCGCAATTCATTTGGCATTTGGAAAGTAATAGCTTCGTTGAAACATTCCATTACACTAAGATCTGAATCAAGTAGTCCTCTTTTTTTGGGCTGCTTCCTTGAAACATTTGCACTGTACTCCATTTACAGTTAGTAAATCTTCAAACGATGTAGATCCCCTAACATGATTCAAGAGTAATCGTAGGTAATACCTTTCACCTTCAATTGGATTTCTGAAACGTCTGTTTTTTGTTTCGTACATAATGTTGTGAAAAATCCCGATAAAGATATTGTCGAGTTTCTTCATTGTCCGAGAAAAAGAAAAAAATTTCCGTAAGCATTGTTTTGGAAGAATGATAAGAACTTAGAATATTTTCCAAATTTTGATATTTCCATTAACTTATGCAGCTGATTTAATAAATGAAGAGGCAAATTGATAACACTGCGCATATTTCGTTCAGATTAAATTCAAATATCCTCTAGGCAGCTTCTTGGCGACACCCATCGAGCATCTTGAAATTGTTTAATTTCATCAACTGATTTGTCATTGTTCTCGTGAGAAATTCCAACAGCCACACAATCATGCCCATTATATATATACTTGAGAAATTCCAACAGCCACACAATCATGCCACCCATTGGTTGTCAAGTTCTGCATTGCGAACTTTAATTTTTAAATCATTTTGTCTTCTTCTCTAAACCGGATATCCATCTTTACCCTGTGTTGTGCTTTCACAAAATTTTCGTGGATAATGATATTTGCACTTCCCATCAATCATGCAAGCATTGTTCTTGTTTATATCTCCACATGGTCCATGTATCATATGTTTGACAACTAATGCAAATAACTCTGAATTTTCTGTTTGTGATGGAAGTTCGGCGCAAATCCAAGTGATCATGAGTGACAATTTTATATGTTGATCTAAGAATTATCAACATATGAGCAGGAGGTAACCCTTTCTTTTGAAATTCAATGACATGACTGTGTTGCAGCCTCTTTGAATATGTGCTTCTTGAGTAGTTGATCTTTCAAATCTTGTAATTTTGCACAAAATACTCTGAAGACCAAATCTGGGCGATCTTGAGGTTGTTGTCCCTAAAAAAGTTTTGTCTTTTATCTCTTACCACTCAGGATTGCAAGTCATTGTATTAAATAAATCAGGTTTTCCAAACTTTTAAACTAACGCTAATGCATCGAGATATCTACGACGCATGTCTCTTGGCTCTCTAATAAATGATATTGGTAGAGAAATTCATTTTTTTTTTCCAACTTCACTGCCTCTACATTCTCCACTCTGGACACTTTCTTTTATTCCTTGGTACAATTTACATCTCATGTCCGATTGGTTATGTCGATAATAATCCAATCTTGGTGTCTCTAATTTTATGTACTGGTCAACCAGATATTGTTGGAACAACCTTCTAGTAAAGACAATTACAGATTCCCTTGGACTTCTTATTTGAACTCTATGGCAACTGTATTCTCTACATGAATTTTTTTTATTACTTTGACTAGTGACCACTGCAAAAATTTTAGTAATAGTACTAAAATAAGTGTAAAATGTGTCATAGTTTAAAATAATGTAAATTAAGTTTATTAATATATGACAATATATGAGTTGGCTTTTATAAGAAATTACTTTATGTGTACTAATATATTGTCTTTTGTATTTGTACAATGTATTGAGTAAAATGTATACCATTTATGTTGTAATTATGTAAATTTTCTTAAACAAAATTTCATTTATTAGTCTTCCTAAATCTAATATATTTTATACAAAAAAATATAAATAATTTAAAATAAGTAAGTTTGATTTTAAGGTCAAAATGTATATTATAAAATAAATATTAAACCTTAATTTACCCAAAAATATTAATTTTTCTTTAATATTCTAATAATTTATTATTATGTGTAGTATATATGTCAATAATCTTAAGAAAATATGGAAAAATTATTTTAATATATGGAGTATTTGGTTATTATGTGATTACATGTATTGTATTTGGAATAAACGACAATTGAGTTAAGAAAATAGAAACATACCTTGTTGCTCTCTCGAGAGAACATCAGTTGCTGACGAAATTGTTGATGGTATGAGTTCACTATGAACATTTGAATGCCTCCATATAAGTAATTAAGTTAAATTAATGGATGAGAAGTTTAATAATTTTTTAATAAAATTTTTGAAAAATTAATAATATGAGTTAAATTACTTAATTTATAATAGATAGAGTAATACTATATTCACCTCTGTGTTTGATATGGGAGTTTGTAGTTGGAAGTTTGTTATGTTTGGATGCCATCTTGTCTCGCCTCTTGGAAAAAGAAGAAGATAGTATAAATGACCGTAATATCCATAAAAATGTTTTATACTATGGCGATGACCAGAGTGAGCATGGATATTTCGAACGGTAGGTTGGCTATTTCCTTCAACCCATATAGCCGCAACTTGCTCCGCAGTAGGAGAATTATAAACTCGTTGATCCAATTTTGTATCTTTTGAGATATGGATTTTAACACCATCCAGGATAGTCCTTCAACCTTCTAAATATTTTTGCATATGGGTTAAGTGTAAAACCTTGGTGAGTTTAGCTACAGTAGCTTCGTTTAAACTGCAGTTTTCAAAAATATTCGTCCTGTTTTTTTTTTTTATCTCGTTTTCCGTATCGACGAAATATAATTGAAAATAACCAGGAGTTCCATCCTTGGGTATTAATCTGGGAAGATCATGATAAACCATTCCTTGTGCTCGAAAAGTATATACTCCTCGACGTGAAGACGCAAGTTCTTTATCAAGTTTAACACCAAATGAGGTAAAGGAAAATATACAATTAAAAGGCCGAATATTTGATCGAAAATTAGTAGCTTCTTCTGTTTGGGAAGTAAAAAACTGATATAACTCGTCAAGAAATTGAACGAGCGTCAATTAATTTTTCCGTTATCACAACAAAATGTTGGAGGTTCAAACTCAAATCCAACATCATCACAATTGACACAATTAGACATATTCTTTACTCTATGAATCTCTGAACATACTGCTGCCAATTTGTTTGAACCTAAAGGAAAAATAAATAAATTACATATATATTGTATTAATTTAAATGGCAAAATGGCGGGAATTAACACCACCTTTACGTGTTTGGCAATTTAATCATGAATTTTAGACCTTGACAAATAAATACATGACCTTTACATTTTTGGCAAAATGGTACATGCTTTTAACGGCCGTTAATGGTCGTTAACGGAAATCTGACGTGGCGACCAGGTGTATCCGAGTCAGCAACCGGATATCGTGAATATATCGTGGTAACTTGAATTTATATCACGATATATTGAATATATCGCGAGAAATTGGAAAAAAAATTCGCTGATCCTAGGGATTGAACCTGTGACCTCATGGGAGCAAGAAATACATGCAACCACTACACCACTCAAGGTTAAGTGTTAGTTCTAGTAAAGTTAATATATATGGATATTACATATGGATGAATTTTAAACTAAATTTAGAAGATAAATTAAAATATAATAAATTAAATTTTATGAAATTAAACTAAAAAAAAAATTAAAATAACTTATTATATTAAACGAAAATAGAATAATTAAAATACATTATAAATAAATATAAAAAATATAGTTAAAATAATATAATATAATATATATAATATAATATAATATTGATGGGTCTCCTCCTGGATCTGGAGTAAACCGGTGGAAATGAGCTCCGGTCTGTTCGAATCGTCTCCAAGTCGCCCGTGGACCGCTGCGAACACCTGCAAGAACTCAACACCGAAAGTGTTTCCCGGTGAAGAGCCTCCGACGCTAAAGTCAGTGAGAGAGAAGAGGAGGAGCTCTGCTCAGTAGGAGCAGCAGCTGAATAATGAATGAAGAGAATGAAAGTTAGGGTTTGGAGTCTCCTCTACTCCTTTATATAAGAGTAGAAATGCTCACTGGAAGTACCTGAAATGCCCTGGCCGACTTACCTGAAGTGTCCAAAATGCCCTGGTCGGTTCACATTCTGCCCACTCTCTGAGTCAACACCTAGATTCCTTCTCATCTCATACAGATTCTCTAGCTCAGGAAGCCTTGCTACGATACGAAGGTAAATGTGAGTCGTCAGAGGTACTCTAAGTCGAGTCGGAGCCTTGTCGAGTCGACTTATGGTCCTGTTAGTATATCCGAGGCTCTCTGAATGCTTATTCGCCTTCTAGCGCGTAAGTCGACTTACACCAAGTCGACTTCCTAAAGTCGTCTTTTGATCGTCCCTAGGCCGGTGGTGATCTTCTTATGACTGATATGCCATGTCGACTTTGGGAGGTATCGTCTTGACGATATTCTTGGCAACGTCTGTCGAGTCGAGTAACTAACGCCTGAACCGGGTTATGATAATAGGGCTATATCATCTAGTCCCCCCCAAAAAATTACTCTAAGCGACTTTGAGCTTAAGAGTAAATTTAGTAATTAGGCCTTCTTTTTCTTTTGTTGATGAGTCGTCTCGTCTTTATTCTCAAATCGTCTTGTCGACGATTCACGCGATTCGACTAGGGCGCTTGTGGTTCAACTTCATTACTTAAAAACTTTTTCTGAGCGTATCCACTATCATTATTTCAAATTTCGAACTTTTGAATTGGGACCTGACACGCCGCCTCATCTTTTCCCTTTGCCGCTTCGAATTCTGTGCCACATCTGAGCCGTTGATTTTTACTTTAATCCAACGGCCAGGGTTCCGTATTTCCCTCTATAAGTATCTTCCTCTTCCTCCCCTCCACACTTTTCGCACTCAAGGATTCTCGAGCCTTCTCTTTTCTCCGACAATAAAGCATCCAGCGATTTCGACGTGCACCTCCTTCCGGCTATTTCTCCGGCACTTTCAGAACTTCTTACTCCAGTCAATATGTGTAAGTTTCCTTTAACCTCTATTTCTGAAAGATTTTTATGCCCATTTTCTGGGTTTTTGATTTTGGAGTTCTATGTATGTTCTTCATGTTCTTGAGGATTTTCGAATGATTCTGGGCATATTGGTGCTACATCTTCAAATGTGCTTTTTTCCGATATAAGATTATGTTTACGAGAAAGTCGACTTTGCGAGGCGTAGTCAACTTTTTCTTCTTCGCGGGTCGACCTTTGTCGATCTGGGTATTTTCTGTTCCTTCTTTGCTATCGACCCTCATCTTCTGACGAGTCCATGTCGGGCTCGGGCCTTTTTCTTTTTCACCATCCTTCTAGCCCAATCGGTTTCCCCTAAGGTCGAATTTATGGCTAAAAGCCTTCACAAACCGACGCACTCTATCGCCTTCTTTCACTTTTATGCTGATCTTCGTTTCTCGACTCTTTTTCATAGATTCTGGGTCCGACTCTGTTTCTGGCTCTATTCCTGGCTCTCTCGTCTGCCAAATAGAGGAATACTCAAGCTCCGATTCTGTCGAAATAATTGGCTCTAAGCCTGCAGTCGAGCAAGAGAGGTCGCATGGTTCATCCACCTCGATGTTTGGAATAGACCACAACGTATATACCCAAGCACTTCTGCCGAGCGAGTTGATGCAAAATAAAGACGATCCTAATCGAGGTAGCGACTCTCCTCGACTAAACCTCATTCCCCAAGGTATTCCTCTTAGGCTCTTAGATATTCCTGTATATAGAACGAGCCCTATTTCTTTGTCAATAACGCCTTCCTTCCTTAAGTCTCGAGATGTAACCATAGCTTGTCCTCTAGCCAAGTTAGGTGTTCTAAATCCATTTTCTTATGCCTCTGCAGCCCAAATCGAGGGATTTAGGTCGTTCAGCGGTCTACCTTCTGACTGGGAGTTGGTTCCCCCTGGCCCCAACGACGTTTTTACTCACCCCCCTAAGGGCTGCTTCACTTTCTTCGTCGACCAAATAGTGTTTGGCTTGCGGTTCCCTGTTCAACCCGAGCTTTTATCGATTAGCGACATTTACAGTGTACCCATAAATCAATTTTCTCCTAACACCATTCGTATTATGGTGGCTTTCATCATAATTTGTAAGATAAAGTTTGGCCACTTCTTGCCCGAGTTTCTCATGTATTGTTATAGTTATCGCTTCATAAAGGACGCCCATTGTCTGGGTCGTCGTCCCGGTGTTTCCTTCCTCGAGGATCTTTCCTCAAATGTAACCGAGTGGAAGACCAAGTACTTTTACATCCGTCCTGCTCCCGGTCAATACCCTTACTCCAATATCTGGCTTACCTCTAAGGCCAATCAAAACAACCCTCGTCCTAGGTCGAGCCAGTTTCAGAATATGCTGGACGACTTAAATAAGTTCACGTGGAGTGCCCGCTTGTTGGTTAAAGATCGCGGTCTTCTTAATCATGTGGGTTGGTGGAAAGACGAGGACGCCCCTCGCGTCGATGACCCTCGTAAGCCCATGTGTTTGTCTGTTTCTATGCTTATCTTCTTTTATTCATAAATTACTCGCGTTTATAATGATTGGTGGTGTTTCTTACTTACTAGTTCCCTTGTTGTTCAGTTAAAGCTTTGCAACGCTTCGAGACGAAGAAGACGAAAGGCGGTGAAAAGTCCGCCAGGCCAGTCGTTCCCTTAGCGAGAGCCGACGATGGATCTGGCTCTGGAGTGAAAAAGGCGGTGGCCGAGACGACCATCGCTAGAAAGTCGAAGATGGTCATCCCTTCCTCACTGCCGCAGAAGAACTCGGGTCCTGGGACCAAGAAAAGGGGACCAGACGAAGTCGACCCCAAGCAGAGGGCCGACTCGTCCAAGCGCCTCAAGAGTCACGACAAGGAGAAAGCAGTCGAAGCTCCCCGTTCTCCTGGCGCCCTCGAGACAGTCACACTCGAGAGGCCCTGCCAACTCTGGAACCATCCCCATCCACATGAGATTTCCAAATACTTTGACTCGGTTATCCCCGCAACCGACAAGGCTCGTGCCGACCGCGACCCTTACGACCGTGCCGGCCGCGCTCTCCTGTGCTTCTCTCAAGTTAGTGTTCTCGACTTTTATCCCTTGGTGTATTTTCCTTACCCTCGTTTTTGTCTTGCTGATTTTTCTGCACTTTTCTTTCAGTTCATGGCATATATAATGCCCACCCTTCTTGAGGAGTCTAGCTCGCCTAACTCCAATGTTCATGCTTATAAGAAGAAATGCGCGGAGCAGTTCCATGACCTCGAGCAAAAGAATGACGACCTTGCGGCGGCCAATGCCCTCATCGCGAAACTCAAGTCCGAGAAGGCCACCGCCCTCACCAAGGTTGATCAGCTGCGAGCCGACCTTGCTAAGGCCACCGAGGACAACGTGGCCGAGAGGGAGATCGGGAAGGAGGAAGGACGCAAATCTTTCCTCAAGTCACCGATGGGCTCCATCTTCATTGAGGCTTATCGTAAGGAGGTCGTTGGGGCATTCTGCAACTCTCCTGCTTTTCTCGAGAAGCTGTGCCCGGCCACCCTTCAATACTTCAACTTTACATTTGATGCGTGGGAGTCGGCTGTGAAAGGCACCGCCCTCGAGGGAAAAGTCGACCGTCAAGCACTCAAGGAGTCGCTCCCTCTTCCGCTTGGCTATCACGGCGATGCATCACTTACCGATGACTACCCTTGGTGGTCGGGTCTTGAAGCTCGTGCGATCTGAAGGGCTAAGCTCGACGCCCATCTCGAGGTTCCTCCCACCCCCCTTGTCGGACCCGTCTATTTAATCGAGCCGAGCGGGGCTGATGACGAGGAAGAAGAAGAAGCTGATGAAGAAGTAGTGGCCGAAGAGCCAAGAGCCGAGGCGGTGGTCGAGGGAGCTGGTGAGGGGACCGAGCCTCTAGGCAACGAGGGTGATGCGGGGACTGAGCCTGTCGTCGAGGGAGGCGAGCAGGTTGATCTGGCTGAGCAATCTACTGCGGATTCTCAGAAGTGTTAAATGTTTGTTTTATGCTGAATGTGCTGAAAAGTTAGATATTTGTTTTTATTTTTCGTTCTTCGTCGTTCTTAACCCATTTTCAAGGCTGTAAGGGTTAAGACGTCAACGGATGTAATTAATCGTCTATCTATGATAACTTTCTTTTGGTAACTTGTTGTTTTTTTTTTAGTTATCAACTTGTCATGTCTCGTATGTCTTCTCCCAACCCGGCTTGCGAGCTGGTCGAAGTCGAGCAACATTTTTAACAGCTTCATAGCTGGTAAACGAAGTTTTTTCAACTCGTATTCTCCCAACCCGGCTTGCGAGCTGGTCGAAGTCGAGCAACATTTTTAATAGCTTCATAGCTGATAAACGAAGTTTTTTCAACTCGTCTTCTCCCAACCCGGCTTGCGAGCTGGTCGAAGTCGAGCAACGTTTTTAACAGCTTCATAGCTGGTAAACAAAGTTTTTTCGACTCGTCTTCTCCCAACCCGGCTTGCGAGCTGGTCGAAGTCGAGCAACGTTTTTAACAGCTTCATAGCTGGTAAACAAAGTTTTTTCAACTCGTCTTCTCCTATCCCGGCTTGCGAGCTGGTCTAAGTCGAGCAACGTTTTTAACAGCTTCATAGCTGGTAAACAAAGTTTTTTTTTCAACTCGTCTTCTCCCAACCCGGCCTGCGAGCTGGTCGAAGTCGAGCAATGTTTTTAACAGCTTCATAGCTGGTAAACAAAGTTTTTTCCACTCGTCTTCTCCCAACCCGGCTTGCGAGCTGGTCGAAGTCGAGCAACGCTTTTAACAGCTTCGTAGCTGGTAAACAAAGTTTTTTCAACTCGTCTTATTCCATCCCAGCTTGCGAGCTGGTCGAAGTCGAGCAACGTTTTTAACGGCTTCATAGCTGGTAAACAAAGTTTTTTCAACTCGTCTTCTCCCAACCCGGCTTGTGAGCTGGTCGAAGTAGAGCAACGCTTTTAACAGCTTCATAGCTGGTAAACGAAATTTTTTCAACTCGTCTTCTCCCAACCCGGCTTGCGAGCTGGTCGAAGTCTAGGACATCTAGGGACATAATCGTTCGTAGTTGTTATAATGTTGTGATTGATCGACGCTTGATCAACGCTCGTCGTGATTGTTTATGGCCGACTTCATAATTGCAGATTTTATAGTTGAGTCGTGGTTCATTTTGAGTAGCAATTTCGTAGTTATAGGTTTCACGATTATAAGCTTCGTAGCTTAGCCGAGATTCCACTCGAGGCACACAACTTCGTAGTTGTGTTAGATCGACTTCGTAGTCGTAGGCTTCGTAGCCTTTTGCCGAGATTCCACTCGAGGCATACAACTTCGTAGTTGTGTTAGGTCGACTTCGTAGTCATAGACTTCGTAGCCTTTTGCCGAGATTCCACTCGAGGCATACAACTTCGTGTTGTGTTAGATCGACTTCGTAGTCGTAGGCTTCGTAGCCTTTTGCCGAGATTCCACTCGAGGCATTTTTCGAGTGATCATAATAAAATCGACATGGAAATGTAAAAGACAACTTAAACATAAAATTGGGAGCCATTGCATTACTGAATTTGATTAAGCATTGTTCAGTACAAAAGAGTTCAAAATACTATCTTAGGCATAAAAGCATTTGAGATGGATCACGTGCCAAGATTGCAGCAACTGTCGTCCTTCGCCATCCTCGAGTTCATATGCACCTCTTTCGAGCACTTTGGTGATGGTGTAAGGTCCTTCCCAGTTAGCTTCAAGCTTCCCGACATGTTTAAGAGCATCTGCTCGTTTGAGGACGAGATCTCCAACTTGGAATCGTTTGGTGCGTACTTTTCTGTCGAAGGCTGCACGCATCTTCTGCTTGTATTCCATGGATCGCACCCAGGCCTCCTCTTGTCCTTCTTCTATCATGTCGAGGGCCTCTTCGATCATCTCCTCGTTCTTCTTTTCCTTATAAAATGTCGATCTGTGAGAATCTAAGCCGACTTCGATAGGCAAGAGTGCATCCATTCCGTAAACCATGTGAAATGGTGACTGGCCTGTTGAGCTTCTTGGGGTCGTCCTATAAGCCCATAGGACTGTTGTCTGCTCATCGACCCAAGCACCTGATGCTCTCTCCAATCTCTTCTTAAATCCTTGGAGAATTGTTCGATTAGTCACCTCGACCTGCCCATTAGCCTGGGGGTGTGCGACCGAGGCAAACCTTTGTTTTATTCCCATGTCGAGGCACCATGCTTGAATTCGTTTCCCCTGGAACTGAGTTCCATTGTCCAAAATTAGCACTTTCGGGACTCCGAATCGACAACAGATATTGTTAAACAGGAATTGAATCATCTTTTCCTCCGTAATCTTTGCCAACGGTTCTGCTTCGACCCACTTGGTGAAATAGTCGACAACGACTACTAAGAATTTCCTCTGCCCTGTTCCCATTGGCAATGGTCCTACCAAGTCGATTCCCCATTGCACGAAGGAGATCGGGGTGTTTATGGTCGTCATGTATTCGGCGGGGATGTGCGTGATTTTTCCATGTCGTTGACATCTTTCGCATTTTTGAACCAACTGTTCTGCCATCGCTCGCATCTTGGGCCAATAGTGTCCTGCTCGCAGGACTTTGCCTGCCATGGCTCGTGATCCTATATGTGCTCCGTAACATCCTTCATGTATTTCTTTCAAGACATGATTTCCTTCGTCTTCAGAAACGCATCGCAAGTGAGGCCCAACCAGAGACTTTTTGAACATGATCCCGTCGACTTCAAAGTATTTGCTTAGATATCGAGCAACCCTTTCTGCCTCCTGTTTATCTCCCATAGGTACTCGACCCTGCAGGAGTTCATGAATCGACTTTCTCCAGTCGTCTTTTTCATCGACTTCCATCGTTTCGCCCAACACGCTTCCCTCTAAGTGCATGGTGGTGATAGAACTTCCCATCTTCCCATCATTCGAGCTCGCAATTCTCGCGAGCCAATCTGCTCGTTTGTTTTTGTCTCGAAGGATTTGTGTTAATTCAAACTTCTCCAGGCCCTGCACAAGACTTTGGATTTCTTCGACATATTTCATCATTCGTTCTTCTTTGATCTTGCAACTTCCCAACACTTGTCCAACAACTAATTGTGAGTCGGAATGCGCCACAACTTCTGACACTCCTCCGCCAATTGCGAGTTGAATTCCTTTGATTAACGCCTCGTATTCTGCTTCGTTATTCGAGGCCTTAAATCCCATTCTAATGGCAAAGTCAAGTTGCTCGCCCTCGGGTGAGACGAGAACAATTCCCAGACCGGATCCTTTGGCCGCCAAGGACCCGTCGACGTGAATGACCCACTTCTTTTCTTCTCCCTTGGTACCTTCTTGGATGAAATCCACCAAGGCTTGAGCTTTTATGGCTCGCCTCGGCTCGTACTTGATAGAATATTCGCTTAGCTCGACTGCCCACTTAACGAGTCGACCTGATACCGTAGGTCGGCCCAATGTTTCACCCAGCTGGAAGTTCGTCCTAACCACTACCACATGATTCAAAAAATATGGCCTTAGTTTTCTAGCTGTTACCACCAGTGTCAAGGCGGCTTTCTCGATTTCAGAATATCTTGTCTCTGCACCCTGAAGAACTCGATTGGTGTAGTAAATTGGTTGTTGGACACCTTCTTCTTACAATAACACCAAACTTAGTGATACCGAACCCACAGATATATAAAGTACTAACTCGTCGTCGGGCTCTGGTTTTGTCAACAAGGGTAGCTCGCCCAAGAATTCTTTTTATTTTTCGAAGGCCATTTGTGCTTCGTCACTCCATGAGATGGTCGATCTCTTCTATAGTAATTTGAAGAACGGGAAGCTTTTTTCTGCAGCTCTAGCAATGAACCTGCTTAGCCCCGCAATACGTCCCGTCAGAACTTGCACATCTCTTATATTTCTTGGTGGGGCCATGTCGAGTATGGCTTTCACCTTCTCCCGGTTTACCTCGATTCCTCGCTCTGTGATGATATACCCCAGGAATTGTCCTGCCTTTACTCCAAAGGCACACTTACTTGGGTTCAGCTTCATCCCGAACGCCCTAAGGGTTTGAAATGTTTCCCTTAAATCGTCTGGGTGTGAGGTTGAGGCCTTACTTTTCACCGAGATATCGTCCACATATACCTCGATATTTCACCCGATCTGAGATTTGAACATTCGGTCCATCAGCCGTTGGTAGGTTGCTCCAGCATTCTTAAGCCCAAAGGGCATGACGACATAGCAGTACGTCCCTTTACTCGTCACGAAACTCACCTTACCTTGATCCTCTGGACATAACGGAATCTGGTGGTATCCTTGAGATGCATCAATCATACTCAGTAATTCGCAACCAGCCGTAGAGTCGACGAGCTGATCAATTCGTGGTAAGGGATAATGATCTTTTGGGCAGGCCAAGTTTAAGTCACGGAAATCGATGCACATGCGCCATTTGTTTAGTGCCTTTCTCACCATCACGGTGTTGGACATCCACTCGGGAAATTGGATTTCTTTGACGTTCCCTGCTCGCAACAACTTGTCCACCTCGACTTCAATTGCTTTGTCGATTTCTTCACCATGGCGTCTAAGTCGTTGTTTTACTGGCTTTCTGAGGGGGTCGACGTTGAGTTTATGCTCCATAATAGTGGGGTCGATGCCTGTCAACTCCTCGGGGGTGAAGGCGAAAACATCCCTGAACTCCTTTAGTAGTGTGATGAGTTGATTTCGTAGCTCGTCTTTTAGATCCTTCCCGACCTTGGTGGTCTGTTCCTTCGTTTCTCCGATTTGTATTTCCATTAGCTCCCCGTGTGGTTCGAGATCACTATTCCTCGGCCTTTTCTCACTCATCATTGGCTTCTTTCCCTCTTTGACTTCGGCTCGCTGGTTGGTTTTTACAGCGATTTGATAACAAGTCCTCGACAGCTTTTGATCGCCTCGAGCTTCTCCCACTTGGTCTCCGACTGGGAACTTTAGCTTCATATGGTAGGTTGATACTACTGCCTGGAAGGCATTAAGTGTCGGCCTTCCCAAGATCACATTATAAGTTGACTCGACATCGACCACCACGAATCTCACCATTTTACCTTTCGCAAGTCACCCTCCCCTAGGACGACAACAAGCATGGTTTCCCCTAGGGGCGCGACCTCTGACCCGTTGAAACCAAATAGTGAGGTATGGAGGGGTGTGAGCTGTATGTCGAGCTCCATCCTTTTGAGACAATCGTAAAAAATCACATTCACAGAACTCCCAGTGTCAACAAACACTCTCTGCACTTCATATCCCGATATTTGGGCAGTTATCATCAATGCATCATTTTGAGGCCTTTCAACTTCTCCCGCATCTGCTGGACCGAAGTTTATTACCGGTCCATTCTCGCCGACTTGTTGTACATCGACTTTCCCATGGCTCCCTCGGGCATACGCCTTCCTTGCTCGATTCGAATCCCCATCAGTTGATCCTCCAAATATCATATGTATGGTTCCCCTTTTCTGTGGGAGCTCTTCTTTCTCCAGCGTTCTCGCCCTCTTGCGAGGGCTCCTGCTCCTGCTCCTTTTTCTCCTCCTGTTCGACTTTTCCCGATCCTTGTATATGAATTCTTTCAAGTGTCCTGCCTTAATCAGCCTTTCAATCTCGTCTTTAAGGTGCCGGCAGTCGTCAGTATTATGACCATAGTTTTTGTGAAATCGACAATAGAGATTACTCTTTGGTCTCGTCGGTCCGTCCTTTCTCGTCTTGGGCCATCTGACAACATTGTCATGAATTTCTCTTTCCATCACCTCCAGAATTCGCGCTTGAGGGGCCGACAAAGGGGTGTATTGAGTCGGCCTCCAACCTCTAGGTCGCCCCTCTCTTTCTGCTCGTGGGGACCCCTTTCTCTCCCCAGTCGAGGAAATTCCCTTTTCCCTTCTCTCATCTCGAGGGTCAGCTTTACTTTCTTTAGCTGTTCGCGAGAAATCGATCTCCGCCTCTTCGACATTCATATACTTTGCGCATCTCCCCAGCACCTCATCGAATGTTCTACCCGGGCGCTTTGCCAAAGAATTCCTGCACAAGCCCGGTAGCAACCCTCGTGTCAAACCTCCTGCCTTTATTTCCTCCGACGCCCTGGGCACCTCGACGCATGCTCATGTATATCTCGCCACATAATCTCGTAACGACTCTCCTTCTTTCTGTTGGATGCCCATTAAGGTCAGATACGATTTCTCTTGCGGTCTAACACTTGCGAATTGATTTAGGAAGCTCGCACTGAATCCTTCAAAGTCCTTGATGGCTCCCGCTGGTAGTTGGTGAAACCAATCCTGTGCAGATCCCCGCAAAGTTGTTAGGAAAGCTCGACATTGCACAGGGTCATTATAGCGATGCAGAACTGCCATATTCTCAAAACTCCTCATGTGACGAGATGGATCGGTCGACCCGTCATAACTTATGTTTAGATCACGAAAACCCTGCGGAAGGTCGGCATCCAAAATGTGCTGTGAGAACGGATGTCACCTTGAGCCTCCAACTTTCCTCCCCTCGACTCGGGCGTGTAAATCACGAACTTGGGCCAGCAACTGTTCCAGTGTTTCATCTCTCGCCTGCGGATTAGCGGTCCTAATGGAGGACGCCTCCTCCTCCACCCTTCTGATCTGCCTATCATTGGACTGGGCTTGTTGCTCGTGATCATGGGGTGGTGGCTCGATCCTGCGTTGCTCAATCCTGGCCTGCTCGATCCTGGGCTGCTCGAGCCTGGGATGCTCGACTTGGACCTGCTTGAGTCGGGCTGCCACCGCCTCCGCTATCATTCTTTGCATCTCACTCCTCGTCACAGTCATCGTCTGCTCCTCGGCTTGGGATGGTGGTCTTGTCACTTGTTCCAGCACTCCGGATTGCTTTCCCAGGCTCAAAGTCGTTTCTGTGGATTCGCGGCCGTCGACTCCCGTGTTTGTGCCCTTCACCTGGCTAGGTCCTCCTTGTGTTATCCCCAGAATTTTTACCCCGGGAGGTGTGATGGGTGTTTCTTCTTCAGTACGCACTCCCGACGGCGCGTGTTCTCCAAATGGTGGAAAATCGAGAACCTGAAGCGGTGGTCTAGGGCCAGGAATCGACGGCGGCCGCTTGTCCGTCCATGCTACCCTGAAGTCCTCGTTTAGATTCCTCGATAATACTTCCTTCTCCGCCATGTCAAACAGATCGGAACTAGGTATAAAGCTCTTACTTCCTTCAAGAACTCCCCACAAACGGCGCCAATTTGATGGGTCTCCTCCTGGATCTCGAGTAAAACGGTGGAAATGAGCTCCGGTCTGTTCGAATCGTCTCCAAGTCGCCCGTGGACCGCTGCGAACATCTGCAAGAACTCAACACCGGAAGTGTTTCCCGGTGAAGAGCCTCCGACGCTCAAGTCATTGAGAGAGAAGTGGAGGAGCTCTGCTCAGTAGGAGCAGCAGCTGAATAATGAATGAAGAGAATGAAAGTTAGGGTTTGGAGTCACCTCTACTCCTTTATATAAGGGTAGAAATGCTCACTGGAAATACCTGAAATGCCCTGGCCGACTTACCTGAAGTGTCCAAAATGCCCTGGTCGGTTCACATTCTGCCCACTCTCTGAGTCAGCACCTAGATTCCTTCTCATCTCATACAGATTCTCTAGCTCAGGAAGCCTTGCTACGATACGGAGGTAAATATGAGTCGTCAGAGGTATTCTAAGTCGAGTAGGAGCCTTGTCGAGTCGACTTATGGTCCTGTTAGTATATCCGAGGCTCTCTAAATGCTTATTCGCCTTCTAGCGCGTAAGTCGACTTACACCAAGTCGACTTCCTAAAGTCGTCTTTTGATCGTCCCTAGGCTGGTGGTGATCTTCTTATGACTGATAGGCCATGTCGACTTTGGGAGGTATCGTCTTGACGATATTCTTGGCAGCGTCTGTCGAGTCGAGTAACTAACGCCTGAACCGGGTTATGATAATAGGGTTATATCAAATATATAATAGTATAATATGTTATAATATATTATAATATATTTTTTAATATAATATATTAATATAATACTAAATAAATAATATATATAATATATAATAATATAATATATAATATATAAAATAATATATATTATATTATATATAAAATATATTATATAATATAATACATAAAAAAAACTAAAAGTTTTTCAGCTCTCGAAACCCTTATCCCCAATTTCCGCCGCCGACCTTCTCTTCAATCCAGCCGATCTGTGCCTCTCTCAGTGACGGCGCCGGCTTGCCGGTGTGCAGCTCTTAACCGCACATCCATGGCTCGGTCTGTGCCTCTCCTTCGCTCTTTCTGCTCGTGGTTCTGTTCGGGCGCTGCTTCCTCCGTCTCCTCGGTGGTGGTTCGTGTTCTGGCGGCGATCTTGGGTGGAGGGGTTGTGTGGGGTACGGCAGTGGCGATTGGGTGTGGCTCGTGGCGTCCCCCACTTCTTCTGGGTGGTGCGTCCGTTGGCTATGCCGGTGGTTTCGGTGTGGCTGGGGCTTTTTGGCCGATTTTGTGCCCTTCTCCCTGGATCTCTGGTGTTGAATCCGAGGGAGGACCGGTGTTGCCGGATCTGCAGCTAGTGGTGTTAGCTGGGCTCCGGTCGGCGGTGGCTTGTGGGTCAAATTCGGCTTCTTTCGGTTGAAGAGCAGGGCTGCCTTTGGTGTTGTTTGGGGATTGGGACTACACCTTGCTAGGCTTCGGCAGTGGTGGGTGTGGCTCTCGTTCATCGAACTTCCTCTTGGTGTCGGCTTCCGCCCGCTGGTTTAGTCTGGTCTCCTTACTGAGGGAGGGCTCTTTTTAGCTTTTGTTTTTATCTTTGTTTTGTTGCTTAGTGTCGTTGTGTGTCTGTTGTTTTAGTTTCGTGTTTTAGGTTTGGGCCGTTGGCCCCAATGCACCCGAGTGTGAACTTATTATCCTGTTGGGATCTAACACTCGGGGTATTACCCTGTTAGGGTCGTTCTTTAGGTTGTGTGCTTTTTATTTCCCTGTTGGGGTTGTCTTTGTGTGGCTAGGGTATTACCCTGTTAGGGCCGGTTCTAGGCGGTCTTTTGACCTGTCCTCCCATTTTATTCAGCTGGTGGCTGAGTGTATTCAGCTGGTGGTTGTATCTTGGCACATTTGTGCCCTTTATATAATATTTCTATCGTTTCGAAAAAAAAAAAATATAATACATAATATAATATAATATAATATAATATATATAATATATTATATATAATATAATATATAATATATAATATATATACATAATATATATAATATATATTATTTATTTAGTAATATATTATTATATATATTAAAATATATATTATAATATAAATAATGTATTATATATATATATTATATTATATTATTATATATTATATTATATAATATATATATAATATATTATATTATATTATTATATATATATATATATATTATATTATTATATATTAAATAAATAATATATTAAATTACGTACTACAATAATATATATTATTTGTTTAATATATAATATATTATTTGTTTAATATATAATATATTATTTGTTTAATATAATATAATATATATTATATATTTAGTATAATATATAATAAAATGATGTTTGTATATATATAAATGAAGTCAGATATTTAACATAAGTTGTGTTGGGTCAAGTGGTTCATAACCTCTTGTTATATATATGAGGTACTAGGTTCAAATCCTCTCTTCTGCATTATTTTGCAATTATGTAATTCTGCCACGTGTCACAATTTGCCACCTGATCGCTGACTCGGATACACCTGGTCGCCACGTCAGATTTCCGTTAACGGCCGTTAAAAGCATGTACCATTTTGCCAAAAATGTAAAGGTCATCTATTTATTTGCTAAGGTCTAAAAGTCGTGATTAAATTGCCAAACACGTAAAGGTCGTGTTAATTCCCGCTATTTTGCCTAATTTAAATTAATGAAGTAATGTTAATTTTTTTCCATAGGTATATTGTTAATACCTTGTGATTGAAATTGACTATGATCTTTGATCAAAAGACAACTAGTTTGGGAAGTTTGTTTCATCTTACGTCTCTTCACAGTATCAATGTATTATTGTCTTTGTGTGACATTAAGATTAGCATATTTTCTCTTCATCTTCTCACAGTTCCTTTTTCTGTATACATCTGTCACTGTATATTAGAATATATTGAAAAGTAATATAATTAAGCAAAAATAATAATTTAAAAAGATTAAAAATACCTGATGATATGCTTGATGTTGATGGTGTTTGGTGCGTTTTCATAGTTCGTGAGTTTTGAAATAATCTGTAAATACAAAATAATAAGGGCATCGCATTTTCATCGTTCATGAGTTTCTAAATAAGTATGTAAATAAAAAATAACAAGATGTTAAATAATATAAAATATATCATTTATTTATTAGCATAAAGCATATCAGACAACAAATTTCATTTAATTATTTAATAAATAAAATATCATAAATCATATCATATTACACCATATAAAAAAATAAGCAAAGTGGGGATTTCATCCATGAAATTAAAACCGCAAGAAAAAAAAAAGAAAAAATTTAAGATATTTCAAAGATAAAAAGAGAAATCCATGAAGAATCATGAGTATTCAGAGGCCAAAACTTATCTCTTTTTTTTTTTTTTTTTTT
>CACSLK010027843.1:9940949-9954958 GCA_902706635.1 Striga hermonthica
TTTGCCGGAACGAAAAGATAATATTAATTGCAAACCAAATGAACAATGTTCAAATACATGACGAGACCAAAAGGTCTAATAACCCAAAATCTAGAAAAAAAAAACATGAGAGGACACGCTAAGGAGCGGCCTAGAGACAACAAACCCAAACTGACCAGAAGAAAGGTAAAAAGACCACTGCAACAATGTCTAGTCTCCTACCAATCTCCAAACACAACTCTGAGCAGACCCAGAAAAACAAAAACTAACACTACTAAAGCCTCTAACAAACACCAAAACAAGACCATTTACAGATGAGCTGATCTGAACTCCAACCAGGCTTGATGAGCCTTGTTGATCACTACCTGGAGTGGCATTTGAATGTGCTCAAACGTCCATAGGTTCCTAGACTTCCACAACCACCATAAAAGGTAAGTTGTGAGTTGAATGCGGTCCTCTGCCACAGGAGATTTTTTGATTGAGCAAAGATGCCACCACCAGGTTATGAACAAATACCCTTCAGTACTGCCTTCATCCCATTGCACTGGACTCATCTTCCACAATATCTTGGCTCTAGGGCAGTGGAAAAAAGCATGTTCTATAGTATCAGGGGATTCTCCACAGCCATCACAGAGAATATCAACTTCAACTCCTCTTTTAAACAGATTGGTATTAACCGGCAGTGTACCTGAGAGGCACTTCCAAAGGAAGTGTTAAGAGTTCCCTTGATTTTGAGCTTCCAAGTTCTGAGTCTGGCTTTTTTGATTTGATGAGCATTCCTGTTATTGTCTGGGATATCAAAGAGCAACTATTTCTGATTTATCAAATGTGAGTAAGTTGAAGAGACAGTAAACTTCCCTTTTTTTCTCCAAACTCCAGAAGATCCTGTTCTTTTTGGATGGATTAAGAGTGTTAATCTTCAGAATAACTTTACTATCTTCTTCATTGAACAATTGTTTAACCAGCCACGTGTTTCATTGGAGGCCATCCTTCTGCAGAAGCTCCTTCACCCATGTAATGTGACCTCGAGCTACCTCCAACAGAGATGGTTTAGAGGTAGGGAAGTTAGGCACCCAGTTTATATAAGAGATTCTAGTGTCATCTCCATAGTTAATCTCAGTTCTGAACCCCTGAGCTAAAATAGACAAGCATTCTACCCTAGAATTCCAAATCCATGACCCACTCTGAGTTTTGGTGACTTCAAATATTGAGCAGTGGGGAAAATATCTATCTTTGAGCACTTCGCTAACGAGAAGATCAGGCTGGGAAACTAACCTCCAAAGTTGTTTACAAATTAGAGCCGCATTAAATGAGCTCACATCCTTGAATTCAATGCCCACCATTATCTTTAGGAATTGAGATTAATTTCCAAGCCTTCCAAGGGATACCTTTCTCTTGAGAGTCACCATTGCTCCACCAGTATTGAGCACTTAAGCTTGAGACAGCTTTGCAAGTTGAAACTAGAAGCTTGCAACAAGACATAGTAAAAACTGGCATGGCATTTATAACTGCTTTGAACAAAACTTTCTTGCCAGCAATAGAAATCATCTTATTCTAACATTCCAGAGCTTAGCTTTAGCAGAGTCAATAACATAAGAGAATACCTCTTTTTTGATTTTCCAATCCCAAGGCCTAAATACCTGGTGGAGGTATGATGTTGGAGTGTTTTTGCTGAAGTGTTTTTGCAGAAAAAAACTGAAGTCTTCTGAAGGTTCACTCTCTGCCCAGTAAACAACCTTTATCTTTCCAAAAGAGTCATTAGAGCCTAAGCATGCCCCACCTCAGCCTTACAGAAGAAGAGTGCATCATCTGCAAAAGGCATATAAGACAGACCTGGTCCATTCCTTGATAACCAAATCCCAGTCAGAACACCTCTATTTATAGAATTAGAAATAAGAGCTGTTAATAGTTCTGTAACAATGATGAACAGATGAGGGGATAGAGGATCCCCATGTCTAATTCCTCTTGAAGGGAAGATGACACCAATCAGAGATCCATTAACACAGAATGTGAGAGAGGAGGTAGATAAGCAGACCATCAACAACTTAACAAAGTCCAAACTAAAACCCATTTTAATCATAATTTTTTTAGTGCAGACCCATTCCACCCAGTCAAAAGCCTTAATAAGGTCAAGCTTGGGGCCATGAATGAATTCTTTCCAGTCTTGTGCCTATTGAGAAAATGAAACAACTTTTGGGCCAATATTACATTGTCCAATAACTGTTTATCTTGAATTAAAGCAGATTGGCAAACACTAATGCTAGAAGGAAAACTTTTCAATCTGGTAGCCAAGATTTTGGAAAGGATCTTGTACACAACACTGCACAAAGAAATGGGCCTGTATTGATTGAGAGATGAGGGAGAATGGCACTTTGGGATGAGAGTGACAATAGTGTGATTCCAGTATTTCAAAAGCATGCCAAAATTAAAGAAACTTTGAACAACATCAATTAAGTCCCTGTGAATCAAATTCCAAAAATTCTGGTAAAAGAAGGCTGTTACACCATCTTCTCCAGGAGATTCGTCTGGATGAAGGCTTAATAAAGCCTCTTTGACCTCATAGTCTTCCACTGGTAATAGGAGCTGCTGGTTCATCTCATATGATATGAATTGAGGGATGAGATATAGAAGAGATTCACCTCCCCAAGAGCCTTCAAAGGAGAAAAGAGATGAATAGAAGTTGGTAATGTGATCCTCTATCTCTCCCCTGGAAGAACAAGCTCTGTTGTTGTCTGTGATAAGCCTGGAAATAGCATTCAATCTTCTTCTTTGGATAGGGTAGGCATGGTAAAATTTGGTATTGGAATCCCTCTCATTGAGTCGCTTGTTTCTGGCTTTTTCAGCCCTGAATTTTCCTTCAAAAGCATAGGCTGCATCAAGGTCCTTCTTAACAGTATCCCATTCTTCCCACTTTTCCCTCCTACCTTCTGATCTCAGATTGTCTAATTCAGCCGATTGTCTGGCAATCTTCTCTTGGTTCTGAGATCTGAATTTAGAGCTCCATATGAGAAGAGCAATTCTGGTTTGCTTTACCTTTTCTTTGAGATTGTAGAAGTGAGTGCCAGATTGAAGGATATGCCAAGCATTTTGAACTACTTCATCCATGCCTTCCTTTGAAATCTACCTTCTGTCAAATGAAAATCTTTTTTTTTTTTTTCTGTTTTGTAGCTGGATCTCCTGAGTTGAGAATAGGAAGAGAGCATTCTGATGTTGTTCTGATAACATTGAGAACTTTGGCCTTAGAACGATTGTTGTGCCAGTCATAGGAAGCAAATGCCCTATCCAGCTTTTCTTCAACAAAGCCCTCAGATTCTCTATTATTGCCCCAAGTGAATTGGTATCCATCCATACCAATCTTTGATTTGGAAAATTGTAGAGGGCCCACCCAACCCTCTACAATTCCACATCACAACAAACATTTATGGGTTGGGTGCCACTCAAGGCTGGCATCCCTCACCTTTTCATTTGAACCCTTAAACTTTTTTTCAACTGGTTGCTCAGATAATTGAACTTCCACATCCACTTCCTGAGAGTTGTGATCCTCTCTGTCCCTTTTGGAGCCTGAGACAATTTCAGCTACAAGCCTTAGGATTGATTGTCTCTGAAGTCTTCCCCTTTTTCTAGTTGATCTCTTCCATGTTCTCACCTTGGCTAAAACCATCTCCTTTTTTTTCTCTGAACTCTTCTTAGGGGCAACTATGGGAGACAGAGGAGGCAGAGCCACTTCAATCTCCATCATTCTTTCTGCCTTTTGGCGATGAGGAGCTGCCTCTTGGGGAAGAGGACATGTTGGAACAATTTCCATTGAATGTCAAGGCTGAGAGGTGGCCTATTCTGAAACATCCAACTGTGCCGATGGAGATGCCTCTGGGATTTCCGATGTTGAGGCTACTGTGTCTTGAATAAAAGTCTCTTGCAGGTTTCATAAATCCAATTAGTCCCTCCAGCAACTTTTTTCATATCGTCTCTATTAATGAAAATGAATTGGAAGAAGTTCGGTTCAAGTTCCTTAATCTCCATTGGCTTCTGCAGCTTCTATATGTTGCTCATTGTGCACTTTATCCCAATCGAGCTTGCCCTACGATCCCCGATAACCTTCCTGAACATGCTACGATTACGTTTCTCCGCACTGAGCCTAATATCATTCTGCTCCAAATATGTAATTAGCGATTCTTTAGCTGAGAGAGAACATCCTTTGAGACGGTTTTCCGAATCCTCATCTCGTCCCACACTTGTTGAGTCCCATATAAGGCACGAAAGGGCTATACAGAAAGGAAAAGATAGCCTTATTACCTACTGAAATCACTCAAAAATTTAGTAAGGAGAGCACAAAGCACCGGAATAAAGATGGTCCCAAACGAGATAATCGTCGGAATACGGCTGCTCCCAAAAGGAGAATTAACCATATAAATATTATTTCATTTATTGCCTAGAGCTCGAGGGACTAGAATGTTGCCATGGAGGCATTTCCTCAGCCTTGAGCCACTCCCCATGTTGGCCCTCTTTAAGCTTGTGCATTCTGATATCCTCAAGTCTTTTGGAACAGCTTTTGTCAAGGTGTCCTACGGCACCACAATAATAGCATAAATTACCAGTCTCTCGTACTTAAAACCACCGTCACTGTTTGATCTCCCAATCTGATAATGGAGCATCTTGGATATGCCTCATTGAGATCAATACTCACTAGTAATTTGAGAATCTTGCCTCCATGAGAACTAGTGTTTATAACCACTACATTCTTTACTTCTGAAAATACCATACCAAATTTCAGCCCAACTTCAGCACTTAACCAATCCAGAGGAAGATTAATTACCTGGACCCATAGCTGGAGCTCATTGAAACCTTTATGGCTACTGCTCAACCCTTTTCCCGTTCTTTAAGAATCAGAAATTGGTTATCATAATTCTAATTAGTTCCTCCATCAACTTTTTTTCATATCGTCTCTTATATAGGATACTATACTAGATCGACTTTAATGGATAATAACGATATATTGGGGGATAAGTCTGTAAATGGGCTAAGACATATGGTATGGGCCAAGCCCAACTTAGGCTAAAAATGTACACTCCCTCTATAAAAGGAGGCTAAGGTATGCCATTAATTCATCCTCTATTCATTCATGACTACACACACTCTCTCTCTCTCTCTCTCTCTCTCTCTCTTTCTCTCTCATTGGATCGAATACTGACTTAGGCATCGGAGTCCCGACGTCGGGACCCCTTCGGTGTTGGGTTCTGCAGGTACGGAGGCCGTTCGAGTTGAAGGAGCCCGGGTGAATTCTATTTCACTATATTAGTCTCTATTATTGAAAATGAATTGGAAGAAGTTCGGTTCAAGTTCCTTAATCTCCATTGGCTTATGCAGCTTCCATATGTTGCTCATTGTGCACTTTATCCCAATCCAGCTTGCCCTACGATCCCCGATAACCTTCCCGAACAAGCTATGATTACATTCCTCTGCACTGAGCCTAATATCATCCTGCTTCAAATTTGTAATTAGCGATTCTTTAGCTGAGAGAGAACATCCGTTGAGACGGTTTCCCAAATCCTCGTCTCGTCGCACACTTGCTGAGTCCCCTATAAGGCACGAAAGGGCTTGACAGAAAGGAAAAAACAACCTTACTACCTACTGAAATCACTCGAAAATTCACTGAGGAGAGCACAAATCACCGGAATAAAGACGGTCCCAAACGAGATAATCGTCGGAATACGGCTACTCCCTAAAGGAGAATTAACCATATAAATATTATCTCATTTTATTGAAATAAAAAACTCACCATAAAATCAATTGTTTAACTAACATGTAATTTTACAATTGCACATGCAAATAATGGAAAGTAAGGTCATCTTAGACTTGCATATACAAACAATGGAAAGCAATTATATTATATTATATTATATTATATTATATTATACACAAGAAAAGCCATAATATTTGTTTAAAAAATTTTCATGTAAACAACAGGAAAAGACATAATATTTTATTGTAAAAAATTCCATATAAACAACTGTTAATAAATCAGTGATTGAATTGAATGACAAATAGTTTGAAGTAGCCAAAATTAATATAAAAAGACCTAAAAAGATAAAAAAATTAAAATTATAGTCAGAAGTACAAGAAAACACTCGCCTATTCCTCTGTTGTCGTCGGTAGGAACTTGCAGGTGTTGGACAAAATTTTGTCTCTATAGTATATATGTTATTCTCCTTCTCCCTCACAGCCTTAATATCCTTCGGAAAACCGATGAAGGCGACTAAATCCTGCTGGTTTTGCTGCCGGAAAGGAAATCCTAAAAAAGAAAACCCAAGGACAGTGAATAAAGTGGTTTTGATGTCGGACGGGGAAAATACTGTCAAATGCTTCCCAATGACAGTGAATAAAGTGGCTTTGATGTCGGACTGGGAAAATACTCCCAAAAATATGCGATGAAAAAAATTTGTTTGTCGTGGTGATTTTGACGTATGTGAAATGGAGGAAGATAAAAAATTACATACCAAAAATTTGTGAATATATATTTATAATAATCGATGGATAGATGGATAACCAAAGGTCAATGTTGAAAGGTCTAGGGATATGAAAAAACCAACTTGAAAAGTATTATTTTGCCATTACAAACAATTAACATTTTTTTTCTTACAAAGGGCATTTTAGTGAACATATTTTTTTACAGAAATATTCGCACTTTTAAATTAGTAGAGATATTATCTCTATCGTTTCATAAGAAAAAAAAATATAACACACACATATAAATAGGATATCTAAATTTGAAAATTGAAAATAAAAAAATATATAATTTAAAAATTAAAATAATAACCTTATGTGTAGGTAAAAATTAAAAAATGATCTGTATTAGTATGTTATAATATCAATAGGTTACTGATTGCAGAAATCTTATTTAGATAAATGATATTATATACTATAAAATTAATGATGAAAATATACAAAATTATATATTATACATATAAAATAAATAAATAATTATATAACAAAATAAACCGGCTCAATCACTGGTCCGACCAGTGAACGATTGAACTTGTAGCTTCATTTTCGATGACCAGTCCAGGCTTCAGTTTTCAGAACATTGGCAAAAATTCTTACACCAGATGAGTTTTCTAGTGAAGTGCCTTCGATGCTTAAATGATCACTTGTAAAAGATGAAGTGCATCAAATAGTGTATGGAATAATAGAGAATGTAATATAATATAGGCATATCTCACTCCCTTATATAGGGAGTTGATACCTTGTTGCCCATTGCTGCCCGAATTGCCTGAGCTGCTCGATAGTACAACTCGAGTTGCCTAATTCTGTTAGTCCACGTGGCCCTATCCATATGCGTCTCTTAATCCCTTAAGATTCCTTCTTATCATTTAGTCTTTCTCATTAGGTGGCCTAATGGTGCAAACTACTCAATGCCACTGAGATAGAACGTCACCTACCTTGGGACCAAGTGTTATCCTTTCTGGTCGATCGTGCGACCATCTGTGCCTACAAGTCGAGTTTTCTGCAGTCCATATGAGGGCCCTAGCTTGACCTGTCGTTGCCTTCCTGTATTTTGAATGATACCTTTAATCTGCAGACTCCTGGTTCTTCCTCGACAATGTTCAATCACCGTCGGCCTTCCTATTGTCATGCTCGACCAGTCAGCTCCCTTGGTCTGGGCGACCTATTTACTTGGTTTATTCTATCAGGTTTCGGTATCTCGTATCAATTTACATTTGCGACCACGTTTCTTACACTCTTTTTTTTTTCATTAGGAATGGTATCCATTGCACAGTATTAGGAATTGAACCATGTTCATTATCACGTAGATATTCATATCTCTAATAGTCATTTATTTTATTCCTAAGTTTTACACCACAAGAGTACATAAAAAAACAATTACTATGTACTCTCTCTACTCTGTAATATGAATGAAGAACAATTTTACAAGTGCTATACAGTTTACCTAAGTACGAGTTACATTAGACACTACTAATATAAATATTTAAAGGCACAACCAGAGACATCAACCATTGTCAAGCACAATCCAAAGATGTACTTCAAAACCATGCAGGCAGCCATTCTTGGCCTGTGATGAAATCAACGGTGAGGAAGTTGATAGCATCTTTATAAGCTAGTTGTTTGGACCAATGGGCCCGCTTTACAGAATCAGAACCCGGCCCGTGACATTGATATTCAGCATGGTGCAAATTGCTGTTCCAATCGACAAAAAACAACACCACAAGCATCAGCACAACACCATAACCATTGGCTAATTAATTTAAAAACTCGACCAAATGTTAGAAGATTGATTATTTCAACAAATTCTTCATATTCACATTTTTCGTTTTCTAAGAGGCAAACCCTTTAATAACTCAACCGGTACTCAGTATTTCATCATAAAAGTATGTTCTCTTGTGTAAAACAATATGCCCGTATAATCCTATTAGATAAACTTACACCAGACTCAATAGTATCGATTACGAGACAAGTTTTCTTACTTTGTATTGCCTTTATAGTTCCTTTTTGTCCAGCCTTGACGAGAAACAGTCTTGGACAAGTAGGTATTTGCAAAAACAACCCTAGAATGTGACCCTTTGGCTCTACCCAAGTGCACATCTCCAACTCCGTACACTTTACCCTTCAAAAACACAAACCCACTATTTTCTTCATGGCTTTGCCTGTGGTTGGCGGCAATTGATCCTCCGATTTCAAGTCCCCGATTACCAATCACAAATATCTCACAATCCTGTAAAACAATGCTTAATATATAAATGAAAGTATATCGGATTTTGATGTCTAAGAATCGCAAGTGCTTAGGTTGATTAAGAAATATGAGCCTTTGGGGGTATTTAGTGTTGCTGGGATTTGCTTACATGGAACATAGCTTGTCCGAGTCCAAAGATGAGATCCATAGAGCCTTGGATGTAACAATTGTGGTAATAGTGCCTTCCCTTATAGTCATACAGAGTGTTATGGTTGCTGAAAAATGCACAATCGTAAAATGCACCTTTGTCTGCTTCCAAAAATACTGCCACCGAGTTTTTTTTCGCACCTGTGTTCTGTTTTGATTAAGCGCGAATTGTGAGCAATGTTCGAATTCTTGTTCGATCACAAGCGTAATGGAAGTTAAAAAAAAAAATTAGAAAAAAATCCACATGATAAAAAATGTTTTAAGGAAAATTGAAAGTTGATATATCGTGTTTGAAAATATAAAAGTAAAAAAAAAGGGGCGCAGATTAAATGTGAAAGCATTTTACCGGTATATAAAATTTAAAAACAAATAACAACATGACTAAACATATCTTAACAAATCCACACAAACATGCATGATGATCATTTTAGCTTATGGTGTTAGTAATAATCCAAATTTAGAACTAAGTTAGTGAATTGTTTCAGGACATAGATTTTTTCGAACATTCTTACATGCTAATTTCTTTATTCTTATTTATTTAGTTATTACAAGAAAATAATATATGTGTAATGTAAGAAAGTGAAGAGGATATAATATATCGAACCTTAAAGCTGATACCAAATGCAACAAAATGTGGAGCTTCAACTTTGAATGTGGCTGATTCATAGCTCTTTTCTGACCTTTGAGACCACACAATGGATGTCTTTCCTTTTCCACTACCCCTCATGAATATATAAGGTTTGTCACTCGGTATTTTAACCTTCTCTCTGCAAAATTAATTCCAAACATGACAAAATTAACCTTCTCTGGTTTGTCATCTTGTTTAATCATCATGTGATTAGATTTGGAATACAAATCACCTGTAGATTCCCTTGTTGATGTGAATGGCAATCCATCTTGAGTTCCGACTGGGGACATGATCAATTGCGGCTTGTACTGATATAAAGTCCCCTTGTCCGTTTGCATCCACGACTATTGTTTGATTGGTTCCGATGTTTTGTGTCAAGAGAAGCGAATTGATGACGTTACCCTCGGAAAAGCCACATGCATGATCGAGGAAATAGATGAATGTCATGACAAGGGCAACATATTTGGATCTACCAAATGTTTCACTACGTTGATGTGTTAAAGACAATTTTTCTTTCATCTTTTTTTTTTTTCCTTTTTTTGTTAATTTTTTTGAAATATGGGAAAACAAGATGAAAAAGGAAAATGTGAAAGCTTGATAAAGATGATGGGAAAACATTAATAGCATGTGGTTGAAGTAATTTCAAAAAGAAAACTACGGAAAACCCTCCATGAGTTTTCTTTTAACTATAATACAATACTGTTCGAGATTTGCTAATTTTATCATTTAATTGGCGGCTAAATCATAAAAAAAACTATGTATTACCACACAATCCAACTTCACTGACATTTTAACAATTGTTTTAAATTGTTCTTATCTATTTAATTCTTAAACAAATAACACTCATTTAACAATTCAATTAGTTGACTTTTTCGTCTCAAAATGATAATTATCAACTCTTTTATTTTTTTTCAAACGATAGAACTTTATAAATAAAAACATGTATTTACAACAACGAGTCCGACCAATAGCAGCCAAAACCAGCAACCAAAGGACCGAAGCAAATGAGAGGACATTCCAAAGGGAGCCTAAACACCACAAAACTCATCCACGAGAAAAGAAAACAACCAACCTACATTTCCAAAAGTGGAAAAGGACACTCTCACAAGTGGAGAAGGAAACTTCCAACAGGACATCCAAGCCCAACCTACAACACCATACCTTCAATGGTCTTTTACCATCTTTTTCAGATGACGGGAATCGACTTATGAGGTGTTGCGCGTATGTTACAGTCTCAACCCAGTACATTGACCAACATACATCGAACTTTCTGCACCAATGTTCAAGTCATGCGCTCTGTCACCCCATTTTGATGTAGTGTTTCTCTAGTGGTAAAGTGCCTAACAATGTTAATTTTACGGCAAACTTCTTGAAAGAAATCACTCGTATATTCTCTGTAATTGTCCATCCGTAAGACCTTGATATTCATTCCAATCTGATTTTTGATTTGTCTCTTCCAAGATAGATTCTGTAGAAAGTGGACGATTTTTAGCGATGTAATAAAGACACCAAACACTTCATCCTTCATCTTCATAGTGTACACCCAAACACGTCTGGACAAGTCATCAATAAAAATGACAAAATAGCGTCTTCCACCTAATAATGGGGTCTTATAAGGTCCTCAAACATCAAAATGCACATAATCCAGGACACCTTCGGTATTATGGATAGTCGTTCCCGACTTCATCCTCTTATGCTTTCCCATAACACAATGCTCACAAAAGTCTAGTTTGCACACTTTGAAATCTTTCAACAATCCTTGTGTTTGCTAATGTATGCATGGATTTTTCACCAGCATGTCCCAACCACATATGACACAACTTGACTGCGTTCGACTTCTTTCTGGTGGAATAAACTATTGTTGATGTCTCAACAACTGTATCACATTCATAGTAATACAAGTTATTCCTCCTAAGACCTTTTATCACAAGGAGCGGGCCGGATGTAGCCTTCATAACTCTATCTCGCAAAGTCACTACCAAATCCTTTACATTCTAAAGCTCTTAATGAGATGAAATTTTTTTTCAAACTCAGCACGTACTGAACGTCTGCCAAAACTTTTGTGTATCCATCATGATTCTTCAGACGAACAACTTATTCTGTTTGCCTTAAAGAAAATTATCACTACCCAAATAGACAACCCCTCCATTGATCTCTTGAAAAATGGTAGGTGCATTCTGAATCCATAATCCGTTTTCCTGGATGAGATGATGAAGTTGAAACCACAAGTGAAAACACTGAGTTTTTGTTTCCACCCTCGACAACATATGCATCTTGTGGAGATTTGCACTTCTTCTTCAACTTAGGACAATATTTCTTCCAGTCTCCCTTGTCATGGCATAAAGCACATTCATCTTTTCAAGTTTGGCCTTGAAACGTGATCCTCCTCGTTTATTATTCTTTTGGCTCTTCAACTGACCTATTGCAACCAACGCTTCATCTTCTACTGTTGCATTCTTCGTCTCTTGTTTGTTCTTTTTCCTCAACTCATAGCTATAAAGACCATAACTGACCCCTGCAAGAGTTATATCGTCCTTCCCATTGAGCAGGGTAGTCTCCAAGTGCTCGAAGTCACCCTGAAGTGATGATAATTGTAAATTCTGGTTATTGGCAGTAAATCGATGAACCTTCTGACGATCACAGGATCCAAAAAGATGGGGGAGTATTTAAGGGAAGTTTGTTTTTGGTATGAATAAGATTTGGTTTTATTTAAGTCAAATCGACTAATTATTTGTATTATCATTTTGGAAGGACCTTAGGATTGAGAGTAAGATACACTTTCCATAATCTAAAGAGAAGGAGGATCGCAAGATTCACTTTCCATATACGTGGTTGGCTTGGGCTCAAAGACTTACCAAAATGCTGAAGATAAAAGGAGGACGAGACGGGAGTTGAGGATGACTTTTTGATCTGGAATTTTTGTGTTTTATGTTTTTATTCCTTGAGTGAAAAAGAGAGATATTAACAACACATAAGTTTTGGTAACAGAATGCTCGAAGGTTCATTCAGATTTAGTTTGAGGGATTCGAACTAGAAAATCCACAAGAGAGTTGTGGTTAGATAAGTAGTTTTGTGGATCATTATTCAAGTAGAGTGTAGAGGGAGTCTATACTGGAAATCCTTGGATGATGTATGAGTTGTTCATATTAATGAAAGAGATCTGAAGGGAGAGTGGGATGCTCTCCTGAAGGTTCAATTTTTAGTGAAAACTGCTTCCGCAATTGTTTGAATCTTCTTTACTGTCTGTTTGTTCTATCTTCGTGGAACTCTGGATACTTGGTGTTCAAGTATCAAATTTCAATTGGCACCAGAGCGGGTTTTCGTTACATTACGAAAAGATCTGGGGACTTGGGTTACTGTGCAATCATGAATCAAGAAAGTATATCGATGTCTAGGCCTCCACAACTGGACGGTTCAAATTACTCTTATTGGAAGTCTATGATGACAATTTTCCTACGATCGCTTGGAAAAGGTGTGTGGGAAAGTGTTGAAAATGGTTAGGAGCATCCAATCACGTCACAATCACCCGATCAAGGAAAAGAAGCTACGACAGTCAACCTACAGACAATTGGATAGATGCTGAGAAGCTTCAAGAATAAGCCAACTATCGTGCCTTGTATGCGATCATGATGGCAGTAGATCAAACAAGACACAAGATGATAGTTCATTGTAGGACTGCGAAAGATGCCTGGCGGGTTCTACAACGTCAATTCGAAGGCGTCAATTCGAAGGTTCAACGGCTGTCAAAGCATCTAGACTTCAACGGGTAACTCTTGAATTTGATGAGATCAAATGAGGGATGAAGAGATCTGGTGAATCAAAGTATGATGCTTGGAGAAGAAATCTCTGAGAAATGTCAAGTAAAAAAGATTATGAGAACCGTCGTTCCCAGGTTTAGAGAAAAAATCACAGCTCTTGAAAGTTTCCAAAGAGTGGCGTCGTTGGATGTTGATGAACTTCTTGGAGAGCTCAGGAAGTTTGAAATCAACAGCAATTATGACAAAGTCAAAAGTAAGGGCTTAACTCTCAAAGCTGCTGTAGTCGAGGAAAGAGAAGAAAGCGATGACGATGAAGGTCCGTTGGCAGACGATAGTGAATTGAAAGAAGCACTAGCTCTAATCGCGCAAAACTATGGGAAGATGAGTCAAAGGCTGTACAAGAACAAATTTGCTGGAATAAAAGGGGAACAATTTCAGCAAGAATGTGGTGCAGGACAAGAAAAGTAGTATGCCACTCTCAAAACCCGATTCACAATGAGTTGAGAAGGATCAATGCAGGGAGTGTCGAGGCTTTGGACACTTCCAGTATGAGTGTGCTAATCTTAAGAAGAAGAATAAGTCACAGAAGGCAACCTGGGAAGATTCAGATGAAGAAGGCACATACGAACCTTCTTTGCACACTAGCAACATTGCAGTTCATACCTCGGTCAAGAAGTTCATGTGTCTCACCACTTCTCTGTTAGAGGTATGCTGTAAAAGCTGTGTTTTGCAGTTTCTATCAATTCCATTT
>CACSLK010027843.1:9956161-9975122 GCA_902706635.1 Striga hermonthica
TAAAGTTCAATACTGTGCATGTTGTTTGACGTTCCTAACAGAACCCAACATTCTCATGCTCCGACCAAGTTTGAAGAAAGTTTAAAAGAAACTTAAGCATTTGAAGATGAAGCATATCAAAATGCGTGTGTAGATCCAGTACATTTATTTGCTATGGAATAGTGTGCTCAAGCATCTGAAGCTCTACAGAAGCTTCAAAATGAAGTGTTTAGACTTTCAAGAGCAAACAGGGTGCTGAACGAACAAGCATCCGCTTCCACTGCTACTAAAGAGTGTGAACTGGATACTGCAAAGGCTCGAACCTGTATCCTTGAGAGCAGTGTCAAACTTGCTAAACAAGACGGACTGGAGAAGGCTCAGACCATTGAATGCTTGAGGACCGAACTATTCTCTACTCAGAAACTTCTTGCGGAACGGAACCAAGAAATCGTGCTGCTGAAAATGAAGCTGATCGGCTGATGAACGAACAAGCTAGCATGAAAAGTAAACTGAAGGCAAATTCTGCAGAGTTGAACCGAACTGCAGAAGTCGTTCGAAAACTAAACAAGGTAAAAGCAGATCTGAATGAACTTCTCTCCTTGGGAAAACAACATGGTGATCTTACTAGAATAGGGTACACGGGCAAGGAGAACAATCCAGAATCCTCAACTTGGACTTCAAGTACACAACATGTTGGCCTTGGATTTGGGGACAAACTTCGAATTGAACGCATGAACCTGCATGGGAAACCTTCAAGAAATGTGTTCGACAGGTTTGTCAAAAGCACTGTAAGTAAGCCTCTATCTCCAAAATCCCCTTTGAAGGCTCATTCTCCTCTGCAGAAACTTGTTAATAAAACTCACTATAACTTTGTTCCTATCAGTCATTACTGTGGTGTAACTGGTCACATAAGACCCAAATGTTATAAAATGCAGCATGATCTTTGTACATGTAATGTTAGGGGTCTGAATCAGTCTGGCATTCCAGTGAAGGTTCATGCCAGAACCCTCCCAAATAACCATGCCAAAACTCATCAAGTGTGGGTTGCTAACAAATCCTTCAACTGTTTTGCCTCTATTATGTCTCTCAGGACTTCCTTGAAAGTTAAATGGTATCTGGACAGCGGCTGCTCTAGACACATGACTGGGGAACCTTCTTACTTGATGAACATTCAGTCCTGTTCAAATGGGGAAGTCACGTTCGGTGATGGTGTGAGCAATAAGGTTATTGGAACAGACTGTTTAAATTTGGGTGGAATATCTAAATTAATTGATGTGTTACTTGTTGATGAACTAAAGGCAAATCTTTTGAGTGTGAGTCAACTCTGTGATCAAGGCCTTAGTGTCAGTTTCTCATGTGATAAGTGTTATGTGAAAGACATTGAAGGTTCGTGTGTACTTACAGGTTCTCGTTCAACGGATAACTGTTATCTTGTTGATTTTAATGAAAATTGCCTTTTCTCAAATGTGAAAGAACCTGAAATCTGGCATCAACGCTTAGGGCATATTGGATACTCTCACCTTGTCAAATTGACCAATGCAGGTGTAGTCAGGGGTGTTCCAAAGATTTCTATGAAGGACCAGCCAATTTACGAACCTTGTCAACTAGTTAAGCAAACGAGGACATCTCACAAGTCACTGAACCATATTGCTTCTAAACAGATCCTAGAGCTTCTTCACATGGATCTCATGGGTCCCATTCAGGTAGAAATCTATGAAGGTAAAAAGTATATTTTTGTGTGCGTTGATGATTTCTCTCGATATACTTGGGTTTATTTTTTGCGTGAAAAGTCTGACATATTCTCTACCTTTAAGTCACTTTGTTTGAAGGTTCAAACTGAAAAAGGCTTTCCCATAATAAGTATTCGAAGTGATCATGGAAGAGATTTTGAAGATTCTGAGTTTGCAGAATTTTGTGATTCTCTAGGTATTAGTCACGAGTTCTCAGCTTCTAAAACTCCACAACAAAATGGAGTTGTTGAAAGGAAGAATCGTACTCTAAAAGAAATGGCCAGAGTCATGTTGAACTCCAAAAACATTTCTTATAGATGGTGGCCTGAGGCAGTCAATACAGCATGCTACCTCGTGAATCGAGTGTACCTTCGTCGAGGTATTGGTCTGACTTCGTATGAACTCTGGAAAGGTAAGAGTCCTAACCTTAGTCACTTGCATATTTTTGGGTGTAAATGTTCTATCTATAATGATCGTGTACAACTTGGGAAGTTCGATGCAAAATCGGATATTGGGTTCTTTCTTGGTTACTCTAACAATAGTAGAGCGTACCGTATTTACAACACATGTACCTCCACTGTAATTGAGTCCATAAACGTAATCTTTGATGAAAAAAATTCTCAAGTTAGTTCTTTTGTATCTTTTAATCAGTTCGAAAATGTTGAGGCATTGCAGGATACTCATGATGTTAAGAGTTCAGCGGACAAGGAGATAGCTGAACCTTCAGTTGGGGATGCTGAAACATCAGCTGACTACATTGTACCTGCGACTCAAGAAGGTTCTGTGCTACCTAGGCGTGATCCTCCCTTAAGGGTTCAGAAAGACCATCCATTTGAGCAAGTCTTGGTGACAGAAACGAGAGAGTAACCAGAAACTCGAAGACGTCAGTCAAAGAACTTATGGGTGTTTCTCATTATGCCTGCTAAACCTCATTGATTGAACTCAAGAATGCTAAAGAAGCTCTGAAAGATGAGTGTTGGATTTTAGCCATGCAGGAGGAACTGGAGCAACCTTCATCGGGAAATGTTACCGGAACCAAGTGGATCTTCAAGAACAGAACTGATGAGTTCGGGAATGTGACACGTAACAAGGCGAGACTAGTTGCTCAAGGCTACACTCAGACTCAAGGGATTGATTTTGATGAAACCTTTGCCCCCGTTGCTAGACTTGAATCTGTATGCAGATTTCTATCTATTGCTTGTCTAATGAAGTTCATTGTTTACCAAATGGACGTGAAGTCTGCCTTTCTTAACGGGATATTACATAAAGAGATGTACATTAAGTAGCCAGAATGGTTCAAAGATCCCAAGAATCCGAATCATGTCTACAGACTTAAGAAAACATTGTACGGATTGAAGCAAGCGCCACGTGCATAGTATGAACGCCTTACCATGTATCTTCGGGAAAAGGGATTCAAGAGAGGAGGAGTAGATCTTCTTTGCTCTTCGAACGAATGAGGACCTATTGGCTGTTCAAATCTACGTCGACGACATCATCTTTGTATCAACATCCAAGAAGTTGGTCAATCACTTTGTTAAACTTATGTCGTCTGAATTCGAGATGAGTCTCATAGGTGAACTTTCATACTTCCTTGGGTAAAGCAAGGTAAAGATGATATTTTCTTGCATCAGGGAAAATATGCAAAAAACCTTGTTAAAAAATTTGGTCATGAAAATGTTAAATGTCCTCAAACTCCCATGGGCACTCATGTAAAAGTGTCCAAAGATGATGAAGGTACATCTGTTGATCAAACTCTATACAGAAGTATGATTGCTAGTCTTCTATACCTCACTGCTAGTAGACCTGACATTTGCTTTAGTGTTGGATTCTGTGCTAGGTATTAGGCTGCACCCAAGGAATCACATATGAAAGTAGTCAAGCATATTATTAAGTACATTAGAGGTACAACAGAGTATGGTCTATTCTACTCTGCTGATACGAACTTACATCTTGCAGGTTATTGTGACGCTGACTAGGCTGGAAATCTTGATGATCGAAAAAGCACCTCTGGTGGGTGTTTTTACATAGGATCTAACTTGGTATTGTTGATATCCGAGTTAGCCCAGAATGAACCGGGAAGACTTAGCCCTTCAAGACCCGGGTTGAGGACCCGGTCTAGCACAGGATTGCCGAGCTAAACCAAAAATAAAGTATTCAGGACCACCATAGGAACGTTTCCCGAGACCGGCACTCGGATCAGTACTTGTGCAAGCTGACCTGGGTGAGTGTCGGGCTGAAAGTAGGTTCCCGGCTGTCTCATGAGCACATTCGAGAAAAGTGCCGACCTGGATACCCGAGGTGGCCATCCCGAAGGAAAGGGCAGGGCTCGGCAAACATTAAAATATCCCCACTTGGAAGGTCATCATTGGGCGATGGGACGGGCTGTCATAGCCTGACAGCCTACAGCAGGCCTAAACAAGAAAATCCTGCTAGCATTAAATGCCCCCATGCCTGCATTAATTGCCTGACAGACAATGATTGAAGAATAATGCCACTTATCTCGGAGAAGGAAGCACGCCAATTCAGCCAAGATTGCCACAAGCAACTGAATACCCCCGCGAGAAAATCGCATTAAATAGATGTCAGGGAGACGCCGAACTGCTCTGTAAAATTACTGTACGACAAGACCGATGAACAGTAGCTAAACAGTACCACATTTAAGGATACTATAAATAGCGGCTCATTTTATTTATTTTAGATTGTTGAGCTTCAACTAACTCTGCTTCTCTCTACTTTCTCTCTCTAAAACTGTAAGAAATATTCCGTAAGGATTGTAAGTATATCGCAAGTGCCGACCTCGTACGAGAGTCCGACCTCGTGATCGTTTAATAAAATTGTAATCAAGCCATATCTTTCCTTTGTTTCCATTCTTGTACTTTCAACATTTACCATTTTAACTGTTGACCGAAAATGCTCGTCAGTTTGGCGTTAAAGGAAGGGCACCATAAGTTATTTGGTGTCAATTATTCGATCTTGTGAAACCCCATACTCACCCCCTTTCATTTACCTCGAACCTCGTTCAAGATGGCTTCATGCAGTCACGACGAGTTAACTCAGCAGTTCGGCGCTCAGTCTCGCCGACGCAACGGCGAAGAGACCTCTCGCCGCAACCAGAAAGGGACTCAAGCTCCCGCCCCTCCTTTCTCGACTTTCGTCGCAGCCATGCAGCATCCTGACATCCTCAAAGCCCTGGAAGGAGTCTTCGCCAAGGCCCTTGCAAGACAGGCACCTGGGGGAAACACCGTGGCAGCCACGGAGAACCCCGGTAACACTCTGCTTCAGACCCCTGACAAGGAGGCCGGAGGGCAGAAGAAACAGCCGGCCAAGTCCAAGACAACGGCCCAGTCTCCCAACTGCGCCGCCCTAGAAAGACGCGAGAAAAGCGCAAGGCTGGTGCCCACCGAGCAGACTGGCGAACGCCAGCCAGACCGGAGCCTGCAGGTCATACGTCGCTCCGGCCTCCGTATACCAACGCCTGAGCGACAAGACTCAGGCAAACCGCAACCTCAGGGGCGTCCTCGAGCGAGGTAAAACCATTGGGCGTGACGCCGACGAAGTCGCGACCCTCAAACGTAGAATCGCCGAACTGGAAGGTCGGCGCTTCCCCCAGGGAGATGCATCGCCGCCTCGCTATTCACGACCCACTCCTCAGGTCGTGGATCATGCTTCACCCCTCTCTCATGACATCTTGCGCGAGCCCGTGCCCTAGAAAATCAAAGTGCCACAGCTCGGACTTTACGATGGGAACTCGGACCCCGACTCCCACATCGGCCTCTACACTTCCTGGATGGATCTGCACGGTGCGACAGACGCTCTACACTGTCGCATGTTCTCCCTGACCCTAGGACCAAAGGCGCAGAGGTGGTACTATTCTCTGTGTCCGCACTTTATCTGCACCAGGGGGCAGCTCAAGTCGGCATTCCGATCGCACTTAATGGGATCACAAATCAGCCTGGTCCCCAAGGAGTCCATCACTAACATCGTCCAAGGCGAGGACGAGAGCCTGAAAGACTACATCACTCGGTTCAATGACCGAGTTCAGAATATGGAACGTGTCATCCTGAGACCCTGCTTGTCTCCGTGCAAGTCGGGCTGAAGCCGAAAAACCCTGTTCAAATGGTCCCTGTGCCAGAACAAGCCAACCACCTACCAGGAATTCCTTACCATGGCCCAAAATTACATTATGGCCGAGGAATCCTCATCCTTCCCGGTGTTGGACGCTACGCCGAGCAAGGATAAGAATAAAGAGAAATCGGGGAAGCCCAGTAAATCATTCGCTGAGGTCCAGGCCATGAGAAAGCGTAGAGCTGAAAAGCTCAGAGAAAGCTACAAGGGTGTTTTCTCGGTAGGCGTCGCCGCAGTTTACGAGGAGATTAAGAAGAAAGGGTTGTTGCCCGACCCAAAACCCATGTTCACCGACAAAGACAAGGTGGATAAGTCCCGATACAACACTCACAAGGTGCACGGGCACAATACCGACCAGTGCCGTAATTTGATCTCGGCACTGCTCAAACTGATTGAAGACCCGCAGGTCAAGAAATTCACCCTCTCATGTGAGAAAAGAAAGAAAGGGGGCCGTTTTGAGGAAGGCCTCGATAGTGATGAAGATGCCGACGTGAACCCTCGGAGAAAGAAGCCGCAGCAGGGCGCCCCAAATGAGATAATGATGTTCAACCCGGCCAATAAAGACGAGGCCGGTACCTCTGCGGGCAGAAAAAGAGATCGGTCCCCTCATCCAAGGACGGGCCGGACCGACTTCTCACCTCGGCGTATCAATACGAGCCGAGGTGAGTCCCTCGTGTCTAGGAGGTAGACGAAGGCTTACGCCCGACAGGCCTATTATGTCGGGCAAATTGTGATGCAAGCCGGAAGAAGGCCAACAGCCGAGTCAACACCCAACAAAATCTCCTTCACTGACGAGGACGCATTCCTGTTCGACCACCTCCACTCAGACGCCCTGGTGATCACAGCCCCAATAATGGCGATAAAAATCCACCGTATAATGGTTGACACCGGGGCCTACGCGAGCATCCTATACTACAACATATTCAAGAAGATGAGGATCGACATGAAGGAGATGCAGCCATGCCGAGAGTGGATCCAGGGGTTTAATGGACAAATGACGACCCCCGTTGGTCAAGTAACGTTGCCGATCAGGTTTGGGGAGAAGGGGCAGCCCACGCAGACGATACTGGAAACTTTCAAGATAGTGGACTGCCCAAGTGAATACAACGCCATCCTGGGCAGGACGACGCTCTATGAGCTGAGGGGTACCGTCTCTATTTTCCATTATTCCTTTAAGTTCCCACCTCAGACGGGGAAGGGACTCATTGAAGAGATTAGAGAGAAGCGCGGGAATGCGTCCTGACCATCCCGCGGACGGAGATCAATACAGCCAACTCCGTCCCCCAGGCTGGAACGAATGCCGAGCAGGAGGAAGAGTCCGGGGCCAACCTGGACCGGGACAGAGGTAGAAGAGCCGACAAGGAGCTGGTCTCAGAGGAAGACGAACTCGACCCCTGGACTCAATATGAAGAAAAAAGAGGCACCAAAAGGGCCGAGCCCATGGACGAAGTCGAAGTCATTTTCATCGACGAGGAGACTTGTCAAAAGCAGCTCCAGATTGGCATTAAATTGCCGGTGCCATTGAAGGCCGAGCTAACTAGGTTCCTTCGGGAAAACGCAGATGTCTTTGCGTGGACCCACGAGGACATGGTCGGCATTGACCCGAAAGTCGCCTGCCACAGGCTGCAGGTTGATCCCACGGTCAGGCCGGTTGTCTAAAAGAGGAGGAAGCTGGGGCCAGACCGGCAACAAGCTCTCGAAGAAGAAGTAATCAAGCTCCAAGATAACGTCTACATTCGAGAGGTCCGATACCCGACCTGGGTCGCCAACCCAGTACTCGTGAAGAAGGCCAGTTGGGCATGGCACCTCTGCATCGATTTTTCCGACCTCAACAAGACATGCCCCAAAGACAGCTACCACCTGCCCCACATCGACTATATGGTGGACACCACCTCGGGGCACAAATTGATGAGCTTCATGGATGCATACTCTGGCTACAACCAGTTCCCGATGCACCCGGACGACGCCGAGCACACCTCTTTCTACTCGGCACGCGGACTCTATTGCTATACCATGATGTCGTTCGAGCTGAAGAACGCCGGGGCCACCTACCAGCGCCTAGTCAATAAGATGTTTGCTAGTTTGATAGGTGTTAGTATGGAAGTTTATGTAGATGACATGCTAGTCAAATCCGTGTATGCATCTGATCATGTTAATGACCTCAATAAAATGTTTTCTATTTTGCGTGATTACAACATGAAGTTAAATCCCAAGAAATGTACTTTTGGTGTCCGCTCGGGAAAATTTTGGGCTACATCATCAGCCAGCGCAGCATCGACGCCAACCCCGAAAAGATTAAGGCCGTTCAAGACCTCCGACCATCAACCTCGATCAAAGGAGTCCAGAATCTGATCGGCAAGCTCGCCGCACTCAGCCGGTTCATTTCAAAATCGACAGACCGGTGTAAGCCGTTCTTCGATGCGATAAAAAAGAATCACAAGTTCGAATGGACCCAGAGTGTTAACGAGCGTTGGAGGCCGTCAAATAAGCCTTGTGCCGAGCTCCGACCATGCAGAAACCCAGACCGGGAGAGATGCACTTCCTCTATCTAGAAGTTTCCGACGTGGCGGTCAGCGCCGCCCTCATCCGAGAGGATGAATCCACTCAGCATCAAGTCTACTACGTAAGCAAGGCGCTCCACGATGCCGAGCTGCGATACCCGCCGATGGAGAAACTCGCATTCGCCTTAGTGACTGCTGCACGGAAATTAAGGCCACACTTTTTCGAGTACTCAATAACCGTGCTCACCACCTACCCGCTGAGACAGGTCCTTCACCGACCTGACACGTCGGGTCAGATGGTAAAGTGGGCGGTGGAGCTGGGGCAATATGACATTCACTACCGACCCCGAACAGCAATAAAGGGGCAGGTACTATCGGACTTCATAGCCGAGTTCACGCCGGGGGTTGACAAGACAACAAACGAGCAGCCGTGGGTGATGTACGTGGATGGGTCCTCTACTGCCGGACGAGCAGGCGGAGGAGTCGTCTTTGTAGATCCCCACAAGAAGCTCTTTTGTCATCCGATACAATATCTTTTCCCGGCGACTAACAACGAAGCTGAATACGAGTCATTGCTATCCGGGCTTGCCTTGGCAGAGGCCATGAGCCTAACCGACCTCATCATATACTCAGACTCCATGCTGATGGTCAAACAGATATCCGGAGAGTTTGAAGTGAAGGAGCCAAGGCTGGTCCCGTACCTAGGGCTGGTGAAGAAGAAGCTGGCCAAACTCCGGACTAAAATAAAACACATTCCCCGGACGGAGAACGTGCAAGCTGAAGCCCTGGCCCACCTCGCCTCAAGTGTCGGGGTGGAAAGTGTCGAATACGTCCAGGTCGGACACAAGGAACAACCGTCCGTGCTCTGCACTTCTGTGCTAAGTGCCAGGCTGGGGGCGGAGGACCAAGACCCGGGCTGGATGGCCCCGATCCGTTTGTATCTCGAGACTGGTGCGTTGCCGTCTAACCCGAAAGAGGCCAGGCAACTTCGTACTCGGACAGCTCAGTTTACAATCATGGTCGGTGATCTGTTCAAACGGGGCTACTCGGCACTTTTACTCGAATGCGTAGATGAAAAGAGCGACGAGTACATACTTAAAGAAATCCACGAAGGTGTATGTGGGAACCACTCAGGAGGGCACGCCCTCGCGCACAAGGTCCTTAGACAAGGCTACTACTGGCCGAGTCTAAAGAAGGACGCTCTGGACTTAGCCCGGAGATGCACGAAGTGCCAAACCTTTGCGCCCAACATCATCCAACCACGCAGCCCCTGAAATCAATCCTCAGCCCTTGGCCATTCGCTAGGTGGGGTGTCGACCTGATCGACCCACTACCTACCAGAAAGGGCAGAGTGAAGTATGCAGTGTTCGCGGTGGACTATTTCACGAAATGGGTGGAAGCCGAACCGCTTGTCACCATAACCGAGCATAAGATGATAGATTTCCTATTGAAGTCCATCATATGCCGATTTGGAGGGCCGAACTCGATCATCACTGACAACGGCAAACAATTCGAAGGGAGAAAGCTGGATACGTTTTGCGAAGAATACAACACCAAACACTTCTTCTCGACACCTTACCATCCCCAGTCAAACGGCCAGGTCAAGGCAGTAAACAAGATAATCAAACAAGGACTCAAGGTCCGACTTGAAGCCGCGAAAGGGGCCTGGCTGAAAGAGCTCCCAGGCGTGCTTTGGGCCTACCGCACCACGACCAGTTCGTCAACAGGCGAAACGCCATTCTCCCTGGCATATGGGTCCGAAGCAATGATACACGTCGAGGTCGGCGCTCCAACATTTCGGGTAACCAACTTTGAGGAAGAATCCAACCCTGAGTCGCTGAGGGCCAACCTGGACCTAATCGATGAACACCGAACGCAGGCCGAGCTAAAAAATGCGGCATACAAGAGGCGAAGTGAGAGATACATCAAATCTCAAGTCAAACCGCGCTCGTACCAGGTCGACGATTTGGTGCTCAAAAGGGTGGCGGGGCCCGACCCCGGGCCCCTCAAGCCAAAGTGGGAAGGGCCATACAAAATCAACGAGGTCCTCCCTCATGGAGCCTACCGTCTTGAACATCTCAACGGCACCCCCCACCAATACCCATGGAACTCGGCATTCCTAAAAAGTTCTACCAATAGGTCTAGGTTGATCCATTGTAACTACTCGTAATCATGTTTTGTAATGAAGTGACGCTGTAAAGGATATGTAATTCTTTGTTATTATTTTCAAAATGATTTAGGCATAGATTGATTCGAAGCGGCGTAAGGATCGGTGTCGGCTAGGATCAGTACGATGACCTGGTCGGCACCTTATAAAAACGTAAGGATCGGTGTCGGCCAGGATCAGTACGATGACCTGGTCGGCACCTCATAAAAACGTAAGAATCGGTGTCGGCCAGGATCAGTACGATGACCTAGTCGGCACCTCATAAAAACGTAAGGATCGGTGTTGGCCAGGATCAGTACGATGACCTGGTCGACACACCACGAAAATGTAAAGAGCAAGTTTAAGCGCATAGCTCGGCTAAGCCAAACCGACTCCGACTCAACAAGCAGGCCGAACAGGTGATGCGCCACCATAATTAATAGCGCCGAGCCCAATATCGAGGCTCGGCCAAGCAACGAACAAGTGCCAAGCTCAACCATGAGCTCGACACCATAATTAATAGCGTCGAGCCCAATCTCGAGGCTTGGCCAAGCAACAAACAAGTGTCGAGCTCAACCATGAGCTCGGCACCGTAATTAATAGCGCCGAACCCAATCTCGAGGCTCGGCCAAGCAACAAACAAGTGTCGAGCTCAACCATGAGCTCGACACCGTAATTAATAGTGCGGAGCCCAATCTCGAGGCTCGGCCAAGTAACGAACAAGAGCCGAGCTCAACCATGAGCTCGGCACCGCAATTAATAGTTCCGATCCGAATCTCGAGGCTCGGCCAACGAACAAGTGCCGAGCTCAACCATGAGCTCAGCACCGTAGTTAATGGCGCTGAGCCCAATCTCGAGGCTCGGCCACCGAGCAAGTACCAAGCTCAACCATGATCTCGGCCTTGCCATTATTGGCGTCGAGCCCAACCTCGAGGCTCAGCAAAGTAGCGAACGGGTGCCGAGTTCAACCATGAGCTCGGCCCCGTCATTAATAAGCTCTGAACTCCACCCTGAAGCCCGAGACTTCATAGAAAAAAGAACGCGATAAAGACAAGCTCAACAATTATAAGTTTTCAAAAGCATAAATTCATTAAAAAGGCCCGAACGGCACAAGCAAAGCACATTCTCAAACCAAAAAGTCAAAGAGTTCAGACCATACCCGATCAGCACAACGGCACGCAGGCCGGAAGTAAAAAGAAAAATCAGGCATTCTCGGGAGGGCGGTTTTCATCCTCGGACTCAGTGTCCTTCGCTCTGGATGCGCCGGCCTCGGACTCATCTGCCCTGGCCACCTCGGCATTAGCCTTCGCCTTGGCCGCCTCGGCATCTGCCTTTGCCTTGGCCGCTTCTTCGGCCTCCTCTAACTCTCCGAAAACAGTCAGCACAGCGCCCCGACGGGGTTGGAACTCCGGATCAGGGTCGGGGGTCGGCATGAACGCCTCATATGCCGGCAGTAACTCCCCGAGCCCAAGACGCCACGATTCGGAAGAGGGGATGGCGCCGAGCCCCTGAAAGCCAACGATAACATCTTTAGCCCAGCCCTTGAGCCGACGGCCCACGGTGGCCTCGTCCTCGTCCACCTCGCAGACGAGCCCCTCAAACTCGACCTCAAGCCTCGTTGCTTTCTCAAGGAGGATTGTGCGGAAATCCTCGAGAGAGAGCACACCGGCGTCGAGTCGCTAAAACAACCAGTGGAGGTTGAATACAGCCGACCTGTCCATGCTCTCCCTATATCTTCAAAGTACTGGACCGACACCTCGACGAATGTTAAAGGAGGGGCAAGGCGATGGGCTCGCCGTCGATCTGCTTGGCGGCCTCCTTTAGAAGGCAGACCTGAGCAGACATTCGATTGTTGTACTCCACGAGCTCGGATCTTGTTTCCTCGTGTTTCTGAGTGAGCTCGACAATCTCCGCAGCATGGAGCTCGACGAGGTGGGCAAGATCTGCCTTGTGCTTTTCTTCGAGCGAGGTTATCTCCTCAGCCCAGCACCTCTTTTCTTCAGCCAGCTCGGCTTCGACGCGAGCCTTGGACTCAGCCAACTTCTCAGCCCAAGCCGCCCTCTCACGAGCTAGCTCTTCGATTGCCTTGGCGGCGACCTCTTCCGCCTTCGCCGCCGCCCCTTGCTGCAGAACGAGCTCGGTCTCGAGCCTCCCAATGTGGAGGACCTCGTCCTTCAGCTCACTGACCCTCCGCTTATAAGTTGCCAGGTCCTCCTCGGCCTTGTCTCGGGCGGCCATCTCTATGCACATAGCCTCATGGGCGTGCATAAGTTCCACCATGCCCATCGACGCCACGGAGTGCTGAATTAATTGGGAGGGGCTAAGCATCCTGTTGCCACCTCGGCCACGGGAGTCCAAGCCGACAGCACGGCTTTTGCAGCAGAGATCGCCTACGGCGGATACTCAAACCGGTTAGGCAGATCGAAAGGAACTGCCGAGCTGGCGTCGATAAACCACCGGTCTGGGAAGTTGGCTAAGCTCTTCGAAAGCGATGCCCGCCTCTCCGGGTTCATTGGGACATAAGTAGGATTCCCGGCCTGGTGAACATGCGCCGAGCTCAAGGCGATCAGGCCGGTGTTCGACCCTTCAGCCCTGGTCTTTTTCGACGAGGAGACGACGGCCTCTCGCGTCCCACCTGTGAGCCTGAGTCGGACTCGATCGGGCTTTCATCACGAGCCCGGCTCTTCTTCTTTTGGCCCTCAGCCTCGGGGTTGGCCCCCTTACTCCTCTTGCGGGTCAAAACCGGGCCACGCCCACCAGTTCGGCCACCGATAGCACCAGCGGCCACCATCCCGACCCCCGACGGGCCCAGCACGGCCGCCAGTGCGGCCGCCGACCTGAGAAGGGGACGCGCCGGACATGACGGGCTGAGAAGGGGCCGAGGCCGCGGTCCGGGGAACAGAAGGGGCCACACTGGAATCCCCCGCTGAAGTTGAGCCCTGGCCCTTCTTGGTCTTCATCAAGAACGACATCCTGCTCGCCATTTTCTTCATCTCCTTCAATGAGTTGGGGTTGGCGTGCGTGTTTGTTGGCCTCCTTAACAGAGAGGTGTCCACACACGCGATGCAAGGGGTAGTAAACTGACAAAAGACAGACGTAAGTACTGAGCTCAAAAATAGACAAAACGTAAATGAAATCAAACTTGACATACTCGGAGTGAAGTAGCCGCTCTCAAAATCAGAGCACAGCCCGTGGGTGAGCAGCGACTCTTCCTTAACGAGATCGCGGTATAACCTTTCGTCCTCGTCAAGTGCCAACAGAGTGCCGACCTTATCAGCAAGGTCGTCGCTGACATCAACGCGCGGGTTATGGACTGAAATGCAAATATTGACCTGTTAGCACAGGGAAAAGAAACATAATTAGAATAAGTCATGAAAAATGAAAAGGACTCATAGGGACCCGTGATGAAGCCAGTGAAGGGGCGTCGGACGGCCTCAGGCGCTTGCTATTCGCCGGACACCCAAAACCACTCTGGCATGTAGCCGTCCAGGGACTCTGAGACTTTGTTTACGAGTGACTTTTCGACTCCGGGGGCCACTGAACTATAATAATTACCAGTCTCCCCGCTCTTCTTAAAGACGAAGAGGGATTTTATGTCGGCGCTCGTGGGATCAGCCCAACCCTGCTTCCGGAATAAGGCAATCAACCCAACCAGCCGCGCAAAAGCTGTCGGCACGAGTTGGCTAATCCCGATGCCGAGGTCACCTAGGATCTCCCTCAGAACACGGGCAGGGGAAAGCGAAGGCCGAGCCTGATGTTGTGATGATACACGTCGATGCAGCCCGACAGTGGGCAGTGGATGCGCTCACCGGCATAGGGGGCAAAAATATGGACCCCGGGGCCAAAGCTCGCCTTCCCCCTCAGCTGCCAAATCCACGTCGCCCAGAACTGACGGCATTTTCCAGGCCGTCATCATCGACGGGGTCGCCCAAACACGCGGAGGCCGGTGCCAGCTCCCGGGAGGAGCGGTGGTCGTGGCTTCGACGGCGGCGTCGGTCTCAGCGTCGTCTCGACTCATTGGTACCCGCTCGCGCCCTTGGGTGTCGCCTTGAAGAGTCTCGTCGACCAAATAAGGGTCGATGTACGAACCATCGTGAGACGCCCCGGCGTGAATGTCCGCCCTTCCCTCGTCGCCGTCAGAGGAATGGGAGCCGAGGTCGACGATCTCAACAGTGAGAAATTCCTGGGGCGTCCCACCACCCTGCTCAGTCGCCGTCGTCGCTGCGGACGTCACCCGTACGGCCGAGATGGGAGTGACCCGGAGAGGACAAACCGTCTCTACCGCCGGAGGTGAATATACTACTAGCTCCCCTATCTCCTCCGTCGTTACCCGCTCTTCGCCTCCGCCGGAATGACCCACCGCCGTGTTCCTCCCTTTTTCGCCGAAAAAACTCACCGCAAAATTAGAAGAACTCGACATATTGGAAAGAAAAAGAAAAAAAAGGAAAAAAAAGATGAAAAATAGGGGAATTACCGAGAAAAAGCCTTGGGTGCCGACTTGCAGAAAACTCCGCGGAGATCTGGAAATTTCCTTGCTCTTTTACTCTAGAATTTGCTCAAAATTGCAGAAAGAGTAAAGCTTCTCAAGGTAGACGACGATGCATATATATATGATGTTTGGCCCAATCAGGGAAAGCCGCGTGGTGCCGTTTGAAATTCAAAATTTAATAAGTAACTGTTTGAATGGAACGGCCACGATCGAAGCCATCCGACGGTTCATGAATAGGCGCGTGAATGTCACGTGGCCGAGTAACCGCCCTTCCGACTGAAGCAACGCGACGCGCCACGTGGGCAAATCGGATTGGGACATATGTAAAGGTTCTGAAACGGCGCGACTTTTCAGGGCCGACAAGAATTACAACAGCCACATCGCATTAATGGGTGCGTCGCCTCAGCTCGCGTCATCAATGAATCAAAAGAATCACAAATTCGACTCCCAAGGGAAGCGGAAGCGCCGAGATAAAATCTGGCAAACTCAGGGCTGAGCACCAGTGAAACGACCTCGGACAAGATGTTGGGAGACCTCCCCTTTGAGCTCGGGGGCCTGTATGTTGATATCTGAGTTAGCCCAGAATGAACCGGGAAGACTTAGCCCTTCAAGACCCTGGTTGAGGACCTGGTTTGGCACAGGAGTGCCGAGCTGAACCAAAAAATAAAGTACTCAGGACCACCATAGGAACGTTTCCCGAGACCGGCACTCGGATCAGTACGTGTGCAAGCCGACCTGGGTGAGTGTCGGGTTGAAAGTAGATTCTCGGCTGTCTAATGAGCACATTCGAGAAAAGTGCCGACCTGGAGACCCGGGGTGGCCATCCCGAAGGAAAGAGCAGGGCTCGACAAACATTAAAATATCCCCACTTGGAAGGTCATCATTGGGCGATGGGACGGGCTGTCATAGTCTGACAGCCTACAAGCGGGCCTAAACAAGAAAAGTCTTCTAGCATTAAATGCCCCCCATGCCTGCATTAAATGCCTGACAGGCAATGATTGAAGAAACCTCAAATCGCATTAAATAGATGTTAGGGAGACGCCGAACTGCTCTGCAAAATTACTGTACGACAAGATCGATGAACAGTAGCTGAACAATACCACATTTAAGGATACTATAAATAGCAGCTCATTTCATTTATTTTGGGTTGTTGATTCTAAACTAACTCTGCTTTCTCTCTACCTTCTCTCTCTAAAACTGTAAGAAATATTTCGTAAGGATTGTAAGTATATCGCAAGTGCCGACCTCGTATGAGAGGCCGACCTCGTGATCGTTTAATAAAATCGTAAACCATATCTTTCCTTTGTTTCCAATCTTGTACTTTCAACATTTACCATTTTAACCGTTGACCGAAAACGCTCGTCAACGGATATCTTGGTTCTGCAAGAAACAAAACTGCATCTCCCTTTCTACTGCTGAGGCCGAGTACATTGCCGCTGGAAGTTGCTGCTCACAGTTGGTATGGATGAAACTGATTTTATCTGAGTATGGTATGAACGTTCATTCTGCTCAACTTTTCTGTGACAACACTAGTGCTATAAATGTTTCGAAAAATCCTGTCCAACATTCATGTACCAAACATATTGACATTCGTTATCATTTTATTCGTAATTTTGGTAGAAGATGGGATTATTGTGTTGGATCATGTACCTACAGATGATCAGCTTGCTGATATTTTTACAAAAGCTCTTGATTCGAAACGATTTTTGTCCCTGAGAAAATCTTTAGTAATGTGTGTTATATAATATATGTGCATTGTGTCAATTGTATTATATATATATATATATATATATATGTATATCGTGTCTATTGCATATAGGATGTCTTATGCATCTTAGGCATTTTAGTATGTAGGTTCATCCCTGAAATTCTTCTCTGATCGATTATTTGTGAGTTTGTTGATTGGTGGTCTATGAATTCTAACTGGTCAGTTTGTAAGAGCTCGTCATGATGACCATTTTAATATACTTGTAAGAGTTGCTCTCGTGAAAATAGGCATCGGGCAACTATCACATGAGGTGTTTCCTTGATCATCTGTGAAATGAGTTACGTGCTTAACAATAATCGAGGTGTGATAGCTACAGGTAAACATTCTAAGAATGAACGTTCTCTGGTGAAATAAGACTGGCCATCCTGATATCTTCTCAGCTTGTTCAAAATTAAAACTTTTTGCGGGATGATTCACACCTCAAGTAATGGGCTTGACATTGGCGTATAGTTGATGTTAGTAAGTGAATTGGTATGGAAGTTCATAGAACGGAGTAAGTTCATCATTAGTAATGGGGCTGAATTGCGAACGAAAATTTCATTTTTTGCTAAGAGAAAATGATGAACGAACTTATATTAATTCCGTGTTGTAAAAAAGTGGGAGCAATAAGGGCTGAGTTGTGCACAAAGAGAATTTACTTTTCTCATCATCTTGATAGTATCGAGCTTGTCTCAAATTGATTTGGGAAGATTTGTGGGTCAATCAATTAATGGATCTTTTCAATATTGCGTGAAAGGAAAATTCTAGGGTATTGCATGTTAAATATGTTATTTAGGCATGTGCATCCAGCTTTTCTCATGGTATATATTATTTCGATCTTGAGCCTAAATTTATTTTTGGTACATGATCTGGATGATATTTTGTCTGAAACTTCATGCCTTATATATGGTAACTGTGTTAATTAATTTTGGTAAGTAATCTGTTTGGAGTGAACGGTTTTGCGCTGGTGTTGATCAAAATTCTGAAATTAAAATATTGTGAGCCGAACCGTCTTGTAACCGACCTCGGTAACTGTGATTTAAGTTCCCTATATCATTCATAACACCTTTGCTTCTCTCTCTCATATCAATCATAATCTCTGATTTGCTTATCCTTCTAAAACTCTCTTACATTCCTTCTTCAAGAGAATCTCTATTTCTCGACAATGCCTAAATCCAAGCAGGGCACTATAAAGCCGAAGAAGAATGCTCTTTCGCCATCTCTGCGCTCTACTCATCAAAGCCAAAGTTCCGAAACTCCACCAGATCCAAATCCCTCAACTATGGCAACCGAGGACATCCAACCTCTTGTTAAATCCACAACTAGGGTTTCTCCAAGCCCTAAAAAATCCTCAACGACAAAGGTTTCTCAACCTGAAGTCGCCAAACCAGTGAGAAAGAAGGAAAAGGTTCTCCGTCTGTCGTCAAATCTCCAAAGAAGCGCAAGAAGGTCCACGCAATTGCTGCTCCAAAGATGAAAAAGGCGAAGAAGGTCGTTCATCTGCCTGAACCTGCTGCTGGTACTCCTTCTCTCACAAAATTTGGGGGAGAGTCGTCTCCGGATTCTGATGCTGATTCCGTTGAACGGGAGGTTGCCAACTATGTTGCTGAACCTGAGAAGTCAGACTACAAATGTGACGCCCCGTTCGTTTATGAATAATTTGGATTATTGTTATTATTATTATTTTTATCATTAATTGTGGCTAATATTATTATTGGTAATTAATTGTCTAAATGCTTAAATGATTTTAAATGCCTAGTTGTATTTATTATATATATTTTATAATTATGGTATTTTATTTTAATTATTAAATACTATTTTAAATATTTTAATTTATATTATGGTAATATAATTTTTCGTCCGAACCGAGCTGTTCGAGCCCGAGACCGCACGCCGTGAGCCGCGCATCCGCGCCCAAGCCGCGCCTAATCCCCCTTTATCCTCCCCTTCCTTTTGTGTTGTGGCTTGTTATGGTAAGTGACTTGGTAGGCAAGTCACAATACCTAGCTATATATAAGAGATGATCTTCTCCCTCTCCTTCTCATATTTTCAGCCACCACACCCCATATCTCTCCCTCCCTCCTGATCTCTCTCCCTCTCGTCCTTTTTCTTTTCTTTCTCTCGGCCTTCACACGCCAACGTCCAGCCCTCCGCCATCGCCGACGGCTGTGTCTCGCACCTCCCTTCGTCGCGCAGGCCAGCCCGATCCCGCGCCCCGGCAGTTCGTGCGCTCCAGGCCTCAGT
>CACSLK010027843.1:9986129-10016260 GCA_902706635.1 Striga hermonthica
AGTTCCGGTAATTTCGACTGAAATAACTGAAATTAAATAACTCCGAAAAATAATATTGGAACTGAAATATTATTATACTGATAGAAGTTGGGATATTACAGACACCTTGGGACGAGGAGATTAGAGGGCATGGTAGATGACACAGGAACGCGAGCGGACAGCGGGACATGGTCTTGAAGATCGTCCTCGTCTTCAATCTCGTCATCCTGGCCGAGAGCTCGACGAGTATGCTCGGTGGGAGGAGAAGGAGGGCGACTGGTGACCTCGTCTTCAGGCTGGTCGACAAGATAGGTGGAGGGAGAGAGAGCAGTGGCTGAAGGGCTGTCGCTGGTCGTTGCAGGGGGAAGGACGGAAATGGGCTCAGGTTGAAGAATTTCTTGTACGGAATCACTCGAGAGGCTAAGGGTTGCAGAAGAAGAAGGGGAATTTAGGTCCTTCCCGCTGTGTCGGTCATTCTCACTCGAAGTAGCAGAATCTGAGATAAAAGGGAGAAAAACTATAATTAGTTGGGGGAAGGAACAAAGACAGAAGAGAAGGAGGAAAAAAGGCGAGGGAGAACACAGCAGGAAGGACGAACAATGGACGGAGCCATAAATCGACAAGAGGTTGAAAAAGAAGAGGAAAAACCCAAAAAGTTAAAAACACACGAACACAAATTGAAGGATAAAGAAGACTTACTCATGGCGAACAGCGGAGAATGTGCAGGAAAGATGGAGAACTCAAGGTTGCAGGATGCTCGACGATTGCAGAAAGCCCTAATACGGTGATATGCAGCAGTGAAGAAAAGGAAAAAGTTCCTCAAGGATGAGTATTTATAAGGGCAAAGAAGAATAGCCGACCGTAGGATTAAAAGCATAAAATCCAACGACAGAAGTTAGAAGGAGCGTGCGAGTGGACGCGAAGATCGAGGTAACACGAACCACGAGGTCATCATTAGTCTTGAGCAAATGAAGAGACGCGTCCTAAAAAGCGGACAGGTGGCGAAGTTTGAAATTCAAAAAACGAAAAGTGGCGGTTAGGAAAGGAAACAAAAGTATAAGAGGAGAAAATGGGCTAGATGGTCGAAGACGAAGCAACAGGACCTCCTCGACACAGAACAAAGATTACTCTTGGATCGAGCCGTTCAGACTCGGCCAGAGTGGGGGGACTAGATGATATGGGATATTATATACTGGACCGGTTTATAGGGCTAATCAAAGAAGACCGATCGGTTTGCTGGACTATCTAGTGGGAATAGGATCGAATGGCATGGTCGAGTAGGACCAGACACCGGCCGCTAGAACATCGAGCAGATAACGACAGTTAAGGAGAGCAGAGGTGGTCGACAGATACAAGTCATCTGAGGATATGGTCGAGGGAGGACGATCGAGGAGACACAGACGTACATAACTGGTAGAGCATCGGAGCACATAAAGGAATCTCCAGCACATAAGGAGGAGGACACGCGGCGCATTATGAGTGGTCAACAGCCGTAACCAACTCTGACATTCTCTGACAAAGGTGACGCATTTTCTGACACTGAGGATAGTGGAGGCGCGCGATCGTACGGACGAGCAGAAGACAATTGGCCGAACGCACCTGGCTCGCGCGTGCAACTCAGGTAACTCGCCCTTATAAATAGGGGCGAGAATCCTCATTTTCGATACGATTTCATTAACTCTTATACTCTCTCATATATTCACATCATCTCTCAAGATCTGACTTGAGCGTTGGAGGCTCTTCACCGGAAAACACCTCCGGTGTGGGAGTTTCGTGCAGGTTCCGCGTTCAACCGGCGAGGAGAGCAAGCTCAAGGCGAATCCCAGCCGGTAAGGGTGCGAGACTTGTATTAGGCAACAACAAAAATTCTTAATTAGAGTGCTAGTTGCTAGAATGACAAATAAAAAAGATAGGAGGGAGTATTTTTTATATAAATTTATTACAAAAATTACTACATATGTGTGTGTATTAAAATATTATCCTAATTTGTTGTTTATATTAATTTTAGATTTTAATTCGAAATTTTCCTTTATAAATAAGTCAAAATATTTAAACAAGAAATCAACTTTTTATTTTTGAATTAACCATCAACCTCATATATAATGTATAGATTCTTATATTACTCATTTCGGAGATGAAATAATATATATTACTCTTTTTTAATTTAAAAATGATATTTGTATAAAATTGATTTGGTTCAATATAATAAAAATAAATAATTAATTATTCAAATTATAGAATTACATTTAAATTTAAAAATAGTATAGCTTTACATGCAAATTCTAAATTATATACGAGTGTTTATTTATTATAATTAGAAAAATACAGTTTGACAATTTTGTTAGAACACGCATTATTTTGGTTGTAAAGAAACATTAAAGTAAAAGATTTAATATTTTTTTATATATTCTTCCTTATTAAAATTTAATATTAAAATTTTGTTAGAACACACATTATTTTGGGCACATGTTAATATGTCCACCGTGTAGGTGACATGCACTCATTGGTGATGTATTTTTTTTAACATATTAACATCACCAATGAGTCATACCACCTACGCGGTGAACTTATTAACATGTGCCCACCGTGGGTAGAGGAGCATTTCTACTTCATTCAATACACGTGTAATGCATAGTATATAGTACTAGTTAATTATTATAAAAAAAAATGAAAAACTTGTAGCCCAATCTTTCACGTGGGGCCCAATAGGCCAATAGTCCAAAACCCTATGCCTTTATATACCCATTCCCCTCTCCACAACCTCATTCTCAAATCTCAACCTCGCATTTTATTCGTAAAAAATTATCTCTCTGTCTCTCCAAAATTCTCCCCCAAAATGTGTCCAACAGGAACATCGCTGCAAAGCAACGCGAAACTTGATCGGAACCCAAATCTGCGCTCGGCGTTCGAAGTCCTCGACGCGGACGGCGACGGGAAAATCAGTTACGACGACCTCCGGTCATTTTATGGCGGATTTTCCGGCGCCGGCGGGTCGGACGAGGACGTAATCGGGTCGATGATCTCGGTGGCAGACTCGAACCGGAATGGGTACGTCGAGTACGAGGAATTCGAGAGGGTGTTGAGCGGGAGGAAGAAGAAGGGCGGAAATGGTGGATCCGGCGGCGGTGTGATGGAGGAGGCTTTCCGGGTCATGGACAAGGATGGGGACGGGAAGGTGGGCCATGAAGATCTGAAGAGCTATCTGAATTGGGCCGGGTTTGAGGCCCATGACGAGGATGTGAGGGCTATGATTAAGTTGGGCGGTGGGGATGAGAATGGGGGTGTTACTTTTCAGGGATTGCTCAAGATTTTGGCCGTCTGATTGATTGGTGACGATGTTCTTGTTTTGATGATGATGATGATGACAAAAGTTTCTCATATTTTTTCTCCGATAATTTGAAGAAACTATCTCAGATTTGGTATATTTATCAAAAATTTGTTGAGTAAGAAAGATACTAATTACCTTGATTGTTAATTTATCACTTATCCGACATATTTGTGATTTTGGATAACCTGTTACTGCTACAAATCTCTTCTCACCAGCCTTCTTAAGTCCTTTGTCTTGTCCTGCAAAGAAGTCCATTCAATACCCATCAGCTTCCAGCAATGACTAGTTTGTGAACATTGGTAGAATGGATGTTCATGATTTTCTTGAGCCACTCCACACATGTTGCAAGTAGGATCCACTTTTAATCATCTTATTAGCAAGTGGTTATTAGTGCCTATTGTTGAAAAAAAGAAGCTGAATTTTCCATGAAGTGGGATCTTTAAATAGTAAAATAGAAGCGAAAAATTGGACACTCCAAATTGATAATGGAGTTTAGCCAATAATGCATACGTCTCCGGACTACTGCAGATATTTTATTAGGAGCAATGAAATGCACTCGTGTTTACAAAACACTCTTAAACTCACTCACAACTCACGACTTAAATACACACAGAAGCACTCCAAATTCTCCAATTGTTGGTTGCTGCCTTTTTTCTTCTTCCGTTGTTGTCAAAGAAAGGGGATGCTGTCATTTTACTTGACTCAACAATCTCTCACTTGAGGACTGATTTCAAACTGTCCTCACATCTTGATTACGGCAGTAGTCTTTTGAGTCTGCTATTCTAGCAGGCCAACTGAAATTGAGCACAACTTCAGTTTGTCAATAGTCACCACAGTTGCTAGCATATATGTTGGGTTATTGCTTCATGCAATCTTCTTCAAAGTCAACACTTCATCCTCAAAAAGAGATATGATGAAATGATATCGTATGTCAATATGCTTAGTTCTGGAATGAAACACTGAGTTCTTTGCCAGATGTATTGCACTCTGACTGTCACTGTTGAAGACACTCCCTTTTTGAGTGAAACCCAACTCTGCTAACAATCCTTGAAGCCATATCAATTCTTTACTGGCTTCTGTCACTGCTAAATACTCCGTCTCTTTAGTGGATAAAGCAACAATTTTTTTGTATCCGCGACATCCAATTAACAATTGTCACTCCGACAGTGAAGACATAACCGGTGGTGCTTCTTCGGTTATCAACTTCACCTCCAAAGTCAGCATCTACATAGCCCTGTAACTTTGGATCTTTTTTCCTAAAGTACAAACATTTTTGTGTTGTGCCTCGTAGATATCTCAAAATCCATTTGTTTACTTCTCAATGAGCTTTTCCTAGATTTGACATAAACCTACTCATAACTCACACTGCATGACCAATGTCTGGCCTCGAACAGACCATCGCGTACATCAAACTTCCAATGGCTGGAGCATAAGAAATCTTAGCCTTGGATAGACGAAAATGGTTGGCCAAAGGTGTACTGACTGAATTAGCCTTATCCATGTTAAATCTCTGCAAAATACGATTGATATACTCTGCCTGAGATAACTGCAAAAGTCCATTTTGCTTATCTCTCGTGATTTGCATTCCAAGAATCTTCTTTCCTGGGCCTAAGTCCTTCATGTCAAATTCTTTTGAAAATTGCATATTTAATTTTCTGATGTCTTTCATATCTGATCCGCTACTAACATATCATCAACATAAAGTAGCAAGATGATGTAGCTGGACCCACACTTCTTAAAGAGAACAACTGTGATCAGCATTGCACTTCTGGAAACCTTCAATGTGCATGAAGCTTTCAAACTTCCTATACCATTGTCTTGGAGCTTGTTTCAGGCCGTACAAGCTCGACAAATCAATATCCAATCGTTTCCAATCGCAAGATCGAAGTGTCACCCTTCAATAATGACAAACGATCAAGCAAGAATTCATCAACTTCTCTTAAATAAACTCACACAAGAACAAACAAATCAAAGCCCAACAATTACTAATTAAACAAGAATAATCATCCCCAATCCTTAGCAATCAGAATTAGATAAGTAAATCACATTCAACACATCCAAACATTTCTTCTAATCAACCATTTTCATGAATTAAACAACCGAGAAAAACTTACAATTAATCTCAATCCAAGTGTTGAATTCAAAATACAAGTTTAATTCCTAAATGTTAAGAAGAAGAAGAAGAAGAAGAAGAAGAATGAAGGGTTTAGGTGCTTTCTCAAACCTAGGGTTTTCACCCCGTGGAGAGAGTCGTGAAAATGAGGGGTTGCCTCGGTTTTTATAAGCACAAGACGAGGTGTCGTGACGTGGCAAGGTAGCAGGTGCATTAGTCTCTAAACGCCCATGGAGGGCGCCGCGCGTTAGGCCGCGGCGGGGAGCAGCGGAGTGACGCGGCGCGGCAGGCTGGCACAACGTGGAGCAGAGAGGGGCGCCGCGGCGTGGAGCAGGGCAGTGCCGCGGCGTCGAGTAGGGCAGTGCCGCGGCGCGACGCTGGGAAGCCTGGGAGTCGCGCGCTGTATTCCCGTGGCACGTGCGCGGGCTCGAGGTGTCGCGACGTGGCGTGCAATTCTGGGCCCAGTATCTGTTGGCTCATGGCGTGCACCGTGAGGCCTGCCGCGGCGTGGCGTCCTGGGGCATGTGTCCTATGCACGGCTATGCTTTGTCGGGCTCGTTTGAACTCATCGGAATTGAGTTCCGTTTTTTCCTGCTTGTCGCCGATGAACCCCTCTACTCTATTATGCTTGCACGACCAATTTTTGCTCAAAATTCGATCCTCCCGAAGGTTTCGACCTGCACACCAAAAACGAAAATAAAACGGAGAAAACCAGAAAATACACGAAAAACACATAGAGAAACCAAATTAAAAGAAAACACGCCATAAACTACAAAAGCAAATAAAACCAACGAAAAGACTTAAAATGGGAGAAAAAGAAAGACAAAACAGTAACGAAAAACGCAATAAAAATAAGAAACAGTCAGTCGACATTCTGAGTATATTCTTTTGAGATTTCAAGTTTTAATATAACTATCGTTGGAAAAAATATAGAATAACAAATATTAATTAAAGATGGCGAGGTAGGAAATCCTCATATATAATTTTATTTATAACATGATAAGTCTTGAATAATAGGATTGCACTATTCGAAATCTTATTTGACACAATTCTATGATTTGGATTAAATAATATCCTTCGACTGCTATATTAAATGTCAATAAGTTCTATGTTCAAGAATAGTACCTCTGCTCGTAACAAAGTAACTGAAACGTATAATTATCACGAAGTGCGCTATTTGTAGTACGAACTAAATTAAGAACTGAAGAATGCGGAAGCAATAAACCAAAGATTTAAAAACTCCTCAGGGAAGCATCCCACTTCCCCTCAGAGCTCTTTCATTGATAGATCAAACACGAACATAGTTTGGACTTACAAAGACTCGAACTCCCTTCAAGCCTAGCCAACACTACTCACGATCCTATCAACTATTTCTCCGGCCACGTCCCGTGGACTTTTTATCCTACACTTACTCCCTAAGTGTAAAAGTAAAAGATAGTTTGATGAAACAAAGAAACTAAACACAAAACAGCTTCAGTCCTTGAGTTTGTAAGAACTCTCGTACTGAACTGTGTACAACTAAAAAGAATAGAAAATATGAAGCTCAAATATTGCTCTAAAATTTCTCTAACTTCAGCAGCCGCAATAGGAGCTTCCTCTAGGGTATTTATATGAACTCCTTAGGGTTGGAGTCTTCTACAAGGCATAGGACTCCAAGCTTGATTTCCTTCCATAATTGTAGCTCAACTTAGGTAAGTGAATCTTTCATTCTCTCTCCTTGATCTCCTTAATATGCACGCCTCTTCTTCCTTTAATTCTTTCAAGTCCGATTTCCTACAAAATAAAATACCATAATAAGATCCATAATATCTTATATATGGAATATAAAATAAACTCAATTAAGGAAATAAAATAATTGAAGATCTTCCATTTTTTTGTGATTCCAAGTACTTGTTCGAACTGACGAACTAATGCCAAATAAAAATATCTTTCAATCTCCAACTTTGGCATCTAGTTCGAAAACAACAAACTTGAAAGTCTCCTGAAAATTAAAACAACAAGCACCAAATAACAGACCACATCAAGGGGTTAGTCCAAACAGTCCCACACAAAAAAAATAGTCACTGTATAACCACAGTTCTCCCCCTTAGTTCCTGCAGCCATCAAAACTCAACAGAATGAATCTAACAAATTTCCATTTAATCAAAATAAGTAGTCACCACAAGCAGCAAAACAACTACATTCAAAATGACTAAAAACAGTAGCAACCATAACACAAAAGCAAACAAATACGAGGTTCTTTATTACATAAAGACCTCCCTACATCCATCCACAGAAAACAATCTACTACTCATCATCATAATACTTCGCAATTGCCTCATCAGTGCTCTCTCCCCCAGAATCAGAATCTTCATCATTACCTTTGCCAGCAGCAGCAGTTGAACCCTTCTCCCCCTTTTTCAAACTACGGGATGCCGAAGAGCCTGTCCCCGTGTTCTTGCGCTTCGTCCCCTTGACTGCTTGCAGCACTTTTCGAAGATAGGCTTGCTGAGCAGCTACTTTCTTTGCCAAATCATCCCACTCTCCAAGTTGTTGTGCCACATACTCATCCCAGTTTTTAGGAACCAAGGAGGGAGCCAGTTCCCTTGAGACCTTGGTTGTCCCCTTTTCATTAAGAGTGAGAGCACTCACAGAGAATGCTTTTCCTGGGTTCTCGAGAGAGTCTTGGTAGCGGGGATGAACAGAAAAATTGTGGGCAGCCAAGAAGGACCAAATAAGACAAGGAAAAGGAAGGCTCTTGTGAGACTTAATATTAGTGACAAAGGTTTGAAGAATTTCGAAGACAAGATCCCCAAAGCTGAAAACCTTCCCAATCATGACCCAATAAATGACTTTACTCTGGGACTCCGTGAGCAAAGTTTTGTTCGAATTAGGAGTCCAGTTGCCAGCACCAATTTTATGCAACAGATTAGCAACCAAACAGAGTGAACTCACAGGCAAATTAGAACCAGGCATGTATCTAACTAACCAGAAGTAAGAACTTTGGTCATAGCATCTAAATCGACCTCAGTGAGGGAAGAGTTATCAAGATCAGAGGGTAAACCAAGATGAACATTAAACAAGGCAGAGACACATCAATCACACGGTTTCGAAGAAAAAGCTTGTGAAAACGAGGGCTATTAGAATCAAACACTGCAGGGGTGAGACTAGCATAGAATTCTTTGACAACTTGCCCACAGAAAGGCTGAAGTTCAGACACAGTTTTAGCTAAACCAACAGACTCGATCAGACGAAGAATACCAAGATTAGCAAACTTACCATCTTCCACAGCACGTTCGGACCAGAACCCATAAGATCCAAAACTAACAAAGCGTTCATGAGCCGCCTCTGTATAGAACCAATTGGTGAAGTTGTTCTCAAGGTCATAAGCATCGTCTTCAAGTTCAGGTGGAACAGGGGGCGCATCAATGGATTCTTTCCCCCGGCGACGAGTGGAACGGCGTACTGGAATCTTTGATGGAGGCGTGGGCTGATCAGAATGAACTTCTACTAGAGTTGCTGCAGCGTCCTCCTTTTCTTCTTCGGCTGTTTTGGTAGTGGACTTGGACGCAGTCTTGGTCGCAGACTTGCTCGCAGACGTTGGAACAGTAGATGACTCCCCCTGAGTCGGAGCCTCTGGGATGACATCGAACTCTGACAGACCAGGTACGCCTGTGGCAAGTGGAGAGATCTCGAAATTCTTCTCGGCGTTGCCGGATTTGGACTGAGAACCAGAAGTGGTTGCAGACAGGGAAACAGACTTTTCGGCCGGCGGCGACTCGTGAGATGGAGAATTTGCCGGCGGAGGAGAGGGCTCACGGACAGAACTAATACTGAGAGACAGACGGCGACACTTCAACCACTTTTCTTTGTGTTTCTTGAGCCTCTTCTTCGACTTGTCCTTACTTCCAGCCATGGGAGAAGAAGATGATTGTGAAAGAAAATTAGGGTTTCAGTAGGTTGAAGAAGGTGAGAAAGTCATATCAAAAGAGAGAGAGAGAAAAAGGAATTTGATTGAGAATGGAAAAAGGGAAGAGAGACGTGAAGGCTAATAATGTTCTGACATTGAAAACTGCAAAAAGGCAGTTCCCGTGGTTCAAGGGAGAGAGATAGGACAGTTTGAGCGGTTTTAGGAGATAAAAACGACAATTTATTCCTCCAAAAATCAAATTCAAACACAATAAAACTTTTCACACAAATAACTGCTCACATTATTTCAAAATTTAGGAAAGAAATCCGATTTTATCTTTGAGCATATATTCTTCACAAAATTTTAGACTCAAATAGATCATGTTCAAGAAGGAAATCATATGCAAGTGTGCCTAAATAATGAGAAATAAAAATAAGGAATAAAAATCGCACACAGAATACACTAGATTCAAAAAATCTTTTCCTTCTCAACTTAGACAAAATTGATGTAAATAGCCCGAGATCAACTTTGATATTCAGACTTCCCAGCAAGAACACATGTCTTATTATTCATAGTGCGTTTCACTTAGTAACAATCATTGCAATAGTGAAAGTCAACCCCACTACTTTGCACCACGATTTTAAGCAAGGATCCTACGTTTTTTTTTTTTTTTTTTTTTTTTTTTTTTTTTTTTTTATTATCAGCACTACGGTTTTTATGTGGGTGGCCACCTTATTACTCCAATTAAGAACACCACATAGTAATATGCAATGTGTGTCATTAGCTTACGCCCTTTCTCAACATTTTCTGTCTCAGACGCTCTTTTCATAGTCGATCCCACATTGGGAAACGAACCATGTGCTAGCTATCGCTCTAGATCATTTATGAGAAGGCAGCTCTTTGTGACAAAAACCAATAATACAGAAAATAAGTACGTTCCTCGGTACTGTAAGAACACGCAGTCAGTCTTAGACAATCAACACCTCTCAAGTTTTTAGAAGAGTTAGAACTTCAATCAAGAATCCAGTGGTGCAGAGGATGCAAAATACAAAATATGCCTAATGCAAAATACCCTATATGCTTTCACGCAATGCAATAGATAAATACTAATAATATACAATACAATATAATATAATGCAAGATCACACAAGCATTCAGAATGAGCAGATCCCTAAGGATTTCCTTAGAGAAATGAACCTTTGAGAATCCAGTGCTTTAGTGAATATATTAGCCAACTGGTTTTGCATAGAAACATACTCAAGTATAATCACATCATTCTCGACTAAATCTCTAATAAAGTGATACCGAATATCTATGTGTTTAGTCCTAGAGTGTTGAACCGGATTTCTCGAGATATTAATTGGGCTGGTATTATCACAGAAAAGGTTCACGGTTCTTACCTCAAGACCAAACTCAATCATCATTTGCTTCATCCACATGAGCTGAGAGCAGCAGCTTCCAGCAGATATGTATTCGGCTTCAGCTGTCGAGAGTGCTACACAATTTTGCTTCTTACTAAGCCAGGAGATGAGATTATTGCCAATGTAGAAACAACCACCAGAGGTACTACGTCGATCATCGACATTCCCAGCCCAATCTGCATCACTATAACCTGCAAGACTAGAAGATGTGTCTCGTGAGTATAGAATTCCCAAGTCAGATGTACCATGCACATACTTGATGATGTGCTTCACCGCCTTCAAGTGCGATTCTTTAGGATTAGCTTGGTACCGAGCACACATCCCTTCACTGAAATACAGGTCAGGTCTACTGGCAGTGAAGTAAAGTAAACTACCAATCATGCTTCTATAAAGCGTTGAATCAACTGAAGTTCCAGCATCATCCTTGGATAGCTTAGAGTGGCTTCCCATAGGAGTTGCTGGGCACTTAGAATTTTCTAAACCAAATTTTCTCACAAGATTCTTGGCATACTTGGTTTGATGAAGAAATATCCCTTCCTTGGATTGCTTGACTTGCAAACCCAAGAAGTAGGACATCTCTCCTACCATGCTCATCTCAAATTCTTTAGACATGTGAGTAACAAATTCATTGACCCAAGTTCTCGAGGTAGAACCAAAGATAATATCATCTACATAAATCTGTACAATGATAATATCTTTATTAGACTTTTTAACAAACAGAGTTTTATCAACTCCCCCTCGAGAGTACCCCATTTTGACCAAAAACTGGGTTAGACGTTCGTACCAGGCACGCGGAGCCTGTTTAAGTCTGTACAACGCCTTCTTTAACCTATACACATAGTCAGGGTGATGAGGGTCTACAAACCCTTCAGTTTGCTTAACATAAGCAACCTCTTTCAAAAGCCATTCAAAAATGCAGACTTTACATCCATTTGATAAATCACAAAACCAAGCAAGCAAGCAATAGATAGGAACATTCTAACGGACTCTAGACGAGCTACAGGGGCAAATAATGTCTCATCAAAGTCAACACCCTCCTCTTGGGTGTACCCCTGAGCTACAAGGCGGGCCTTGTTCCTAGTAATCTCTCCTTATTCATCCGTCTCATTTTTAAAAATCTATTTTGTTCCAATGACGTTCGAATTAGAAGGTCTAGGGACAAGTTCCCACACATTGTTTCTGACAAACTGTTTAAGTTCTTCTTGCATAGCCTGAACCCAAAAATCATCACACAGGGCCTCTTTAGCATTTTTCGGTTCCAACTTAGAGACATAACATGCAAGGTGACACAAACCAGCCATCTTTCGAAAATCAGGTTTAACTCCTCTAGTGTTACGTTCAGATAGACCTCCTATGATTTGGTCCTTAGGATGATCCTTCTGAATCTTGGCATGAGGATATCACCGAGACTCATCAGAATTTCTGGAGGACGTTGGAACAACATATTCATTAGATTTCACAATTTTATCATGTTCAAGGGTTTCAGACTTAACATCATTTAGCACATTCACAGTTTCAGAATTTGACAACTTCTTACCACTGGACACATCTATGTTGATCACATTAGGTACAACAACACATTCAAGAGCATCATCAAAAACAACATTTATAGACTCCATAACCACCTCAGTGCGCAAATTGTACACACGATAAGCACGGCTGTTAGCAGAATAACCAAGGAACTGACCTACATCACTCTTGGACTCAAACTTACCAAGGTGTTCTCTGTCATTGTAGATATAGCACTTGCACCCAAAGATGTGAAAATATTTCACATTTGGTGCTTTACCTTTCCACATTTCGTATGACGTTAATCCGGTTCCCTTCCTGCAATACACACGGTTAATTTTATGACATGCCGTGTTTACAGCCTCTGCCCACCATCTTAAGGACATACCCTGCGACACTAGCATTACTCTCGCCATTTCTTGAAGGGTCCTGTTCTTTCGTTCCACAACTCCATTCTGCTGTGGAGTGATAGGAGAAGAAAACTGGTGAAATATACCACATGATTCACAAAATAACTCAAAACCACGGTTCTCAAATTCCTTACCATGGTCACTCCTGATTGCCACGAGGTTAGTTCGTTATTCATTTTCAAGTTTTAACACGAGTTTTTTGAAGGCATCAAGTGCTTCAGACTTATCTTTAAGAAAGTCAACCCAAGAAAATCTAGAAAAATCATCCACACAGACTAGAATATACTTCTTACCACTGTAGCTTTCGACCTGAATTGGTCCCATCAAGTCCATGTGGATCAGTTCCATTACACGGTTTGTACTGACCTCTGTCAACCTCTTATACGATGCCCTTTTTGGTTTACCCATTTGACATGATCCACAAACTCGTGGTTCTTCCTTCTTCAGCTTGGGCAGACCTCGAACAGCCCCTATGGAAGAGAGTTCAATCAAGTGAGGATAGTTAATGTGACCTAGCTTTTGATGCCAGAGTTCAGTCAAATCAATACTGGTTTTGTTCGCATTTCAAATCAAGCTCCACAGGATAACAGTTATCCCTGGACCTAGTACCAGTAAGAACATGTTTATTTTCTTGATCAGACACATGACACTGAGTCTTAGTAAAATTCACATACAAACCCTGGTCACATAATTGACTGATACTCGGAATATTGGCTTTCAAGTTTTGAACCAAAAGAACATTTTTAAGTTTAGGCAAACCAGGAACATTCAAGCACCCTACTCCAAGAACCTTATTCTTTGCTCCATCACCGAAGGTTATGAACTAGAAGAGACAGGCATAATATTGTTTAGGTTAGACCTCAAACCTGTCATATGACGAGAACATCCACTATCAAAATACCAGTCAGAGTTAGATGTGGATTTCAAAGCAAGTATGGAAGACAAACAGATGTTCTTACGTTCCTTGGGAACCCAGATCTTCTTCTGTTCATGGTTTACTATATCAACTTTCAGTTTAGGTGATTTTAAAGGAACACCATGAGGACTCTAGTCATTAATTCGGTTCGTGTATATATCATTATGCATTCTATAACACTTGGGACGAATGTGACCGCGAATCCCACAGTAGTGACAAACAGGCACAAAGTTCTTACCAGAATTTTTGTGTTGGGCTTTTGGAGAGTTTGGCTTACCTTTCTTGGAGTCAATTGAGTAACCTTCTTTAACAAAAGTCAGATCAGCCTTACTCAGTGATGAGCTCGATTCTCCAACCTTCCCTTTCAGTTTCTGATTCTGGGCATTCTTACTTGGGTTGGATGAACCAATCTGCTGACTCAGTTTTTGAACTTCAGCATATGATGCTCTCGGCTTGTTGATCATTCAGACAACTTCTTCACTCTTACTAAGCCTTTCTTCAAGGGTAGAACAGTGACTCCGAAGTGCCACATGTTCCTCCATTACACGACCGAGTTCCTCCTTGAGAAAAACTATTTCAGTTTCTCTTTCACCTGTAAGACTTTGCACAGCAAACAATTCGTTACGCAGAGATTCAATGGTAAAACTTTATTCTTCACTTGTCTGTTTGTTGAGTTTATCCCCATGCTCAACCAGTGCAAGTTTTGCGAAACAACTGTTTAGGTCCTTGTCTTGTTTTCCAATATGAAGGTCTGATTTGATGAGTTTCTCGTTCAGATCAACAGTCATTACCCTCATCTTCTGAAGTTCGTTCTGGAGATAGTCAATCTCTTTTTCACATTCGGCAGAACGTTGTTCCATAGCCTTCATCTTCTGTTTTTTTAGCCTAGTACTTGTTGATGATATCCCTTGCCTTGAGACACTTTTGGATGGCGTACTTGTGAAGTACAAGATTTTCGACAGCTGGGTCCGAGAATTCATCAGAGTCCACCTCGCTCAAGTTTTTTGCATAAGAACCTGCATCAGATTCAACATCAGTCAGATGAACAAAGGAGGTAAAACAGTTATATTCATTAAGAAGACATTTAGCAGAATTATTAGAGTAGTTAGAATTCTCAGTCTTTTCAGATTCTCCCTCCTCCTCGTCACTGGAATCAGACCATGTAGCCTTGAACGTCTTGTTCTTCTTCTTGAAGTTAGGAAATTATTTTTGAAAGTGACCTAATCCCCTGCATTCACGACATTGATCTTTTTCAACACCCTGGTTCAAGTTCTGAGATTTGCTCAGTTGCATGCTGGAACGTTTTTCTCCAAATTGCTGAAGCTGGTTCCTACCACTTTCAAAGGATTTGTTTCCCTAGAACCTTTTCTTCTGGAACTTCTTTAGCTTCGAGACATTCTTTGTGAGTACAGTGAGAGCCTTGGTGATTTCATCAGGATCAAAAGATTCCTCATCAGATTCTTCATCTTCAGCTTGTTGATGTCTAAACATGACCAACAATGTGTTCGAACTGCACACTAGGATGTATGCTCTGTTCGGTCTGCACGAATAGTATATGTAGTGTATGTATGATTCGGGCTAACTTATTGGTCCGAATGGTTATGCTATTCGTGACTTATAGAGTGATTAATAAGAGAATTTACTCATTGCATTAAATGATGTCCTCCTCTCCCTTTTATAGGAAGTTTAGGGACTTTACATTTCCCTCTTGGGGATTTTTACATTTCCTTTTACAGGATATTTTTAGATATTAGTCATTCTGCATTTAATGCTAATTGTACTTGACAATCCATTTCCAATCCCAGAGATCTGTCCTGATTGTGCCACGCGTCCCCGTTTTTCCCTTGCCGTCGGATAGGAGATTTTTGTATATCTGCGCATTTAATGCGTGTAGTACGGCTAGCTTTGGGTAATGATTAATCAGATCTCACTTATTCTCTCCCATCCGTTCGACAGCGGCCCGATCCCGGAGGCATCCGGTTCCTCTTTTCCCTTACCACCATTCGTTCGGTCTATACCACCAACAAAGGCCCCCTGATTCGGGCTCCACGTTAGGTATACTCTCCGGTCGTGATGCCTGGATCTACATATCCTTAACGAACCGAACGTCTCTACTTCTTTTCGTTCTCCTGACCGACCATCCTCTAATTCCAACAGGCGCGTCGCTTCCGTGATGGTTACCTTCTCACCAAAAGGCGCGTCTCCCTTTTAGACGGTTCTGTTAGTAACTTCCATTTCACACGTGTCACCTTCTTATTGGGAGCCTCTGTATTGATGGCGTATGCGAATCGCTTCGTCTGACATGTTGTATCGTACCTTAATCATTGTGTCTCTTCATTCCCCTTTTAGACAGTATAAATATGTCTTCTTCCCTTTTGAAAAGTCCCACGCTATTCCTTTCACTCAAAATTACTCTGACTTTTCCTTATTCCACAAACCGATCAACCCGTGCATCCGTTCGACTTTCCCTTACCTCTGATCTATTATCCGCTGGGAAGGTAATTTTTCTCTTCTTCTCCTTATTTCTCATGTTTTTTAGTCGATATGAGTGCCGAGGTCTCGTCTTCGTCCAAAAGTTACAATGAGGAGCAATACGAAGAAGCCCTACAAGGTGACACGACGGGTAGGATAAGACTTCCACTTCAAATAGAGAGTCCGGATGAGGATCACCGGATAGAACAAGCAGTCGTGTCCGTTCCAAGCGGATATTGGCGCCGTCCGTATCGCGAATGGTCGTCAACGAGTGTCTTCGGACTGGCTCACATCGCCAGCGACATGACGGATGATAAGGTGGTCAAGGTCCGAACATCCATCCGGCTTCCTCGTGACCTCAAAATGTTTGTACCCTACTCTCGGGAACAGGTTCATTGTCCGCCACCTGGTTATATTGGCATGTTCGAGCGTTCGATTGCTTTCGGGGTCCGTTTCCCGCTCCCTCGTATCCTAACCGAGTACCTGAGAGACTGGGGGGTCGGTTTTAGCCAGGTTTCTCCAATCGCCTGGCTGAAAATCATTAGTCTGCTCGTATTGTTCAGTCAACAAGTTTGGGAGATGCCGACACCGGATGACATACACGCGCTGTTTCTGATGAAAGAGACGAGAAAGAAATCCGAACAGTTCTCTATATCCGTTTGGGACCCGAGATTTAGAGATCTCATCACCAAAGTCCCGGAGACGATCAGCAAATTCAAATCTTCGTGGTTTTGGGTCGGACGCGGCTGGCAGACACGAAAGTCTCCGGATGATCCCGGAGCCTCTGAATTTTTAACTGTTCCGACGAGATTCGTCGCAAAGATTTGTGAGTTTATGCTTTCTTTTCCTCGTTCGTTTCTCTTAATTTTCTGTTATTTTTTGTCCGACCTAACAGGTCAAGTTCGTTTTTTCAGCCAACCCTTCGCTCGTTCCCGAGTTAAGAGAGTCGTTTGTTCTCCAATTGACTGAGTTGTTGCAAAAGAGTGAGGACAAACGTGTCGGACCTAAATTGGTAGAGGATTCTAATCTGTTCGGGGCTGGACTCTGTACGGGCGACGTCGAGATTTCGTGCGTTCCCAGTAAGTACCTCTATCCATTTTCCTTTTCTTTAACCGTTCGGTTGAGTGGTTGTATTATCCGGTTTTTCTAACTGTTCGGCTTCTTGCAACCTTTTATCCTTTGGGTAACCTGAAAGGTGTGGCCACCGACACGGGGGCAAAGAGAACTGCTGTTAAATCGAAGGGTAAGCAGACCGCTACCAGTTCCAAGCCAGAATCGAGATCCCGAGAATCGGCTGCCGAGATGGACCATTTGGCGATGATTGAGAAGACGAGGGCCGCCCAGACATCAGCATTGAAGGATCCGACCCCTCAACAGGAGGTCGGTTATGAGGTTATCGAGTCTTCGGGTGAGGAGGACGATCAGCAGTTACAGAGGGGTGGCTTGGCGAGCCAAAAACGGGCTGCTGAAGTTGACGAGGCTCGTAAGTCTAAGCGCCCGGTCAAATCGGGGACTCAAGAGCAAGGTTCGACGGTTGGCCCCTTCACATCGGTTGTACTGAGCGGTTTCCTTGAGGGGATGGATGCTCCTATTCATCAGGACGGATCAAAGACTTATCTCCGGGTCGAGCCCACCCGAGCGGCCCGAGCGGATCGCCTGAAGAAAGTATCGGATAGTTGGTTCGTCCGTTACAAGTCAGTGGCACACCCACTCCCGCCGAACATTGGGAACTGGCCCCCGCACGTGATGGATGCTGCCCTGGCGCCCTTGATGAGTTGGGATCTCCCGGTCGAATTGACTACTCAAGCGCTCACTCTGACCGAATGGATGGAATATGCGGCGGGGAGCATGGGTCGCGCTTTGTGCATGCAGGCGGCGGCCCTGGCCGACTTCAAAAGGATGAGCAGCGAACTAGCGAGGATTATGGCCGACCATGCCGTTTGGAAAGATAGGATCCACTCCCTCCAGGACGACCTCAAGAAGTCCGAACTGTTGCAGATGAAGATTGTCGAACTTGAAGGTGAGCTGAAAGTGGTTCGATTGGAGGAAGTGAGACTGATTGGCCAGGCAGACAGTGCCAAAAAACAGTTGGCCGAGGCCAAAAAGGAGCTCGCCGCGGCGAAATTGAATGCTGAGGAGGCCGTCCGGAAACTTGCAGCGGCCAAACGGGAGAGGGACACAGCGCTGACTGAACAGAAGCGACTCCGGTCCGAATTGGCGGGAGCGGGGCAATCCCGCGGCTCGTATGAAGACGGCTTCAAGAAGAGCCGTTCGGCTGGGTTGGAAGAGTATAACAAGACGAACAAATTCCTGGCCGACATGGACTTGAACGCGGCGCTCGGGCTGAACTGGTGATCCATGCGATGAAAGATGGAGGGAAGACACTAAGGGACCTCGAGGCTATTCGTGATATCAAATTCGAGCGGTTCGCTCTGCCCGAGGAGATGAAGATTTCGGCCGTGATCGCGGATGATGATGAGAGAACCTATGACAATCGCCTGATGGACTCCGCCTTTTCCAATCCGCAGCGGACACGACCGGGGCTGGTCCGAGCCATCCTCCCGACCGTCAAGGCGAAGGAACGGGCGAGAATGATGAGGATGCCGGGAACGGACAACAACCTCCTGCTTGACTTTCAACCGCTTTCTAGTTGCTATTTCCATTTTTCCTTTAAGTATGTTTGCGTAGGCTGCTTGTCGTTTTGAACAACTTATTTTAATTTGTACTTCTAAATGTTGGTATGTTCCGAGCCCGGGGATGGTTTATTCCTTGTAGGGTTCTGGTGTCCGTGTGATTTCCCTAAGTATGGAAAATGAACTAAGTGTGCTATTTATGTTTACGTTGCTTATTACCTTCATGCAGCTTCGATTTTGATCGGGCAACCTTAAGTGGCCCGACTATTACCCTTCTCGGGGGTCGTTTTATTTTTGATCGGACGACCTTAAGTGGTCCGATACCGGGCAACCTTAAGTTGTCCGGTTGTTACCCTACTTGGGGTCATTTTATTTTTGATCGGACGACCTTAAGTGGTCCGATACCGGGCAACCTTAAGTGGTCCGGTTGTTACCCTACTTGAGGTCATTTTGTTTTTGATCGGATGACCTTAAGTGGTCTGATACCGGGCAACCTTAAGTGGTCCGGTTGTTACTCTACTTGGGGTCATTTTATTTTTGATCGGACGACCTTAAGTGGTCCGATACTGGGCAACCTTAAGTGGTCCGGTTGTTACCCTACTTGGGGTCATTTTATTTTGGATCGGACGACCTTAAGTGGTCCGATGCCGGGCAACCTTAAGTGGTCCGGTTGTTACCCTACTTGGGGTCATTTTATTTTTGATCGGACAACCTTAAGTGGTCCGATACCGGGCAACCTTAAGTGGTCCGATTGTTACCCTACTTGGGGTCATTTTGTTTTTGATCGGACGACCTTAAGTGGTCCGATACCGGGCAACCTTAAGTGGTTCGGTTGTTACCCTACTTGGGGTCATTTTGTTTTTGATCGGACGACCTTAAGTGGTTCGATACCGGGCAACCTTAAGTGGTCCGGTTGTTACCCTACTTGGGGTCATTTTCTTTTTGATCGGACGACCTTAAGTGTCCGATACCGGGCAACCTTAAGTGGTCCGGTTGTTACCCTACTTGGGGTCATTTTGTTTTTGATCGGACGACCTTAAGTGGTCCGATACCGGGAAACCTTAAGTGGTCCGGTTGTTACCCTACTTGGGGTCATTTTATTTTTGATCGGACGACCTTAAGTGTTCCGATACCGAGCAACCTAAAGTGGTCCGGTTGTTACCCTTCTTGGGGTCATTTTGTTTTTGATCGGACGACCTTAAGTGGTCCAATACCGGGCAACCTTAAGTGGTCCGGTTGTTACCCTACTTGGGGTCATTTTGTTTTTGATCGGACGAGAACACTTTTCATTGATAATACTTTTTCAAATACATGGCATTCCAGGGATACATCAGCGGGGTTCCATCTAAGTACTTCAATCGGTAGGCCCCATTCTTAAGTACGACGTCAACTTGATATGGTCCTTCCCACTTTGGTTTCAGGGGGCCCGAATCCGGCCCCGTCACTCTCTTCAAAACGAGTTCTCCCGTTCGGTAGAGACGAGAGTTGACTCTTGCTTTGAAGTGTCTTTCGGTCACCCGTTTGTATGCTGCGTTCTTTAGCTCGGCTTGCGTCCGTGCTTCTTCTATTAAGTCCAAACGTGTTCGCAATCCCTCGCTATTCGCTTCCTCTTCAAAATTCTTTACTCGATACGTTTCTAATCCGATTTCGACCGGGACCATTGCCTCCGCCCCATATGCTAACGAGAACGGCATTTCTCCAGTCGCCGATCTTGACGTGGTCCGATACGACCACAAGACGTTCGGGAGATCCTCTGGTCAGGCCCCTTTTGAGCTTTCCAGTCGTACCTTCAAACCTTGTTTTATAATTTTGTTGATGGCCTCTACTTGCCCGTTTGACTGCGGATGGTAAGGGGTGGAGAAATGATGTCGAATGCCCAGCTCTTCACAAAACGTGCCGAATCTCCTTCTTTCAAATTGTCGTCTTTTATCGGTTACCACAGAATAGGGAATACCAAAACGGCAAATGATCGATTTCCACAAAAAATCGACCATCTTCTGCTCGGTTATCGTAGCTAAAGGCTCGGCTTCCGCCCATTTAGTAAAGTAATCGATCGCTACGACCGCGTATTTGACTCCTCCCCTGCCCGTTGGTAAGGGTCCGATTAAATCGATCCCCCACTTGGCGAACGGCCAGGGACTGAAAACTGAGGTGAGCGGATGAGCCGGCTGCTTCAGGTTAGGGGCAAACGTTTGGCACTTGATACACCTTCTGACTAGGTTAAACGTGTCCTTTTTCAGCGTGGGCCAGTAATACCCCTGTCGCAGTATTTTGTGTGCCAACGCTCGTCCTCCCGAATGGTTCCCGCATACTCCCTCGTGTACCTCTCTCATGACTCGCTCGGCCTCTTCGTTGTCCACACATTTGAGCAATGGATTCGAATAGCCCCTCTTGTATAACGTTCCTGCCATGATCGTGTACCTTGCCGCTCGGATCCTTAATGATCGGGCTCCTTTGAGATCCGCGGGAAGTTCTCCCTTCTCCAAGTATGATCAGATCGGGTCCATCCATCCGAAAGTTTTGGTAGCGGCCGATTCTTAAATCCTCATGATTTGTTCGACTTGAACGGCTGGCTTCTCCTGATGGCGTGTGTAAACGTACTCGATTTCGTCAGTTCCTCGGCTAGATGCCAATCGTGCGAGCGCGTCCGCCTGGGAATTCTCTGACCGGGGAATGTGCACGAGCTGAATATTCGCTCGCGTTATCTTCTTTCGATCCAGGTGTAAGTATGGTACCAGGCGGGCTTCCTTCATCTCGAACTCCCCTGAGATTTGCTTTACTAACAACATTGAGTCCGAATGCACTTTTAAATTCGTGATGTTCATCGAATGGGCCAAATCCAGGCCGGACAACAGTGCCTCGTATTCAGATTCGTTATTGGTCGCAGCAAATAGGTACCGGACCGAATGGCAATACAGCTTTCTTTGGGGGCTGACGATCACAACTCCTCCCCTGGACCCTTCGGTTGTGGTCGATCCGTCTATGTACATCTCCCAAGTCTCTGTAGTTTGGACTGGTTCGGCTCCAGTTGTGAACTCGGCTACGAAGTCAGACAGCGCTTGTCCCTTTATCACCGTTCGTGGTTTATATTGGAGATCGAACTGCCCAAGCTCTACGGCCCACTTGATCATTTGTCCCGACGTATCTGGCTTGTGGAGAATTTGTCGAATAGGATATTCTGACAAGACGGTCACCCGGTGTTCAAGGAAATATGGCCTGAGTTTTCTTGGAGCCGTCACCAGGGCGAAGATTAACTTCTCGATTTGCAGGTAACGGACCTCAGCTTCATGTAATGCCTTGCTTGTGTAATAGATCGGATGTTGGTTCAAATTCTCCTCCCGAACGAGTACGGCGCTTATCGCGATCGGGGTTACTCCGAGGTATAGATACAACATCTCTCCCAGGGTCGGCTTTTGGAGGACGGGGGGTCGAACGAGCGACTCCTTGATGTAATCCAGCGCGTGTTGGCATTCGTCCGTCCATTCGAATTTTTTATTCTTTTTAATAGCTTCAAAAAAGGGCTTACATTTGTCCGTGGACTTTGATATGAATCGGTTTAAAGCTGCTAATCTACCCGTTAGACTTTGCGTTTCCCTTATCGACCTAGGGGGTTTTAGTTCGAATATTGCTTTAATCTTGTCGGGGTTTGCTTTGATTCCCCTTTGACTAACAATGTACCCTAAAAACTTACCCGAACCTACTCCAAATGTACATTTTTTGGGATTTAACACCATGGAGTAATCACGCAAAATAGAAAACATTTCATTAAGATGTGTCACATGATCGTTCGCAAAAACAGATTTAACAAGCATATCATCCACGTAAACCTCGATGGTTCGTCCGATCTGATCTGCAAACATCTTATTCACGAGCCTCTGGTAGGTTGCTCTGGCATTCTTGAGACCGAATGGCATCATGGTGTAGCAGTAGAGTCCTCTGGCCGAATAGAAAGATGTGTGCTCCTCATCGTTCGGGTCCATTGGGATCTGGTGGTACCCCGAATAGGCGTCCATGAAGCTCATGAGTTCGTTTCCAGACATCGCGTCTACCATGTAATCGATGCTGGGCAACGGATAACTGTCTTTGGGACAGGCCCGGTTGAGATCGCTGAAATCGACGCATAATCGCCATGTCCCACTTTTCTTCTTTACCAGGACCGGATTGGAAACCCAAACCGGGTACTTGGCTTCGTGAACGAACCGGTTGTCAATCAGCTTTATTACTTCTCCCTCGAGCGCTCCTTGTCGCTCCGGCCCCAGCTTCCTCCTTTTCTGCATGATTGGCTTCACCGTTCGGTCAACCCGAAGGCTATGGCATGCTAAGTTTGGATCGATCCCCACCATATCTTCATGCGTCCAGGCGAAGACATCTGCGTTTTTTATTAAAAAGGTAATTAACCTGGACCGGATGGGCTCGCCTATGTTGCGTCCAATGCGCAATGACTTGGTGTAGGCTGGTTCATCAAGATAGATCGTCTCTGTGTCTTCGCTTGGTTCGGCCCGTTCAGATTTTCTTCCTTTGAATTGATCTCGGGGGTCCAGCTCGTCTTTTTCTTTAATTGGTTCCTTCCCTGGTCGTCGCACCTGGTCTGCCGTTCGGTCCTCCTTATCGCACGGATCGTCCTCCTCCTGGGTCGACTTCTGGTTTTGTTCTTCATTTGTGTCGGATTGATCGGCCTCCGATTCTTTCACAGCTTTGATGACGTCAGCATGGGGTACTCGTCTTCCTCTTCTGGGCCCTCGATCGATTCTTCCCTCACCCTCTTTCGTTCATTCGTGTGTCCTTTGGCCGCACTGTTGTCCGGCTGTTCAGGCGAAACTTCTTGCTCGTCTGACTGTTCTGGTTCTACAACTGGTTCGATGATCAGTTTCTCTTCCTCGTTCGCCACCATGACCGAGTGTATTTCTAATGATGGGATCGCCATGATGCACTCTCTTGCTTCCCTTTGGTTACCGTAGTGGACTCCCGTTCCGTTCTCAGTTGGGAACTTGATCGAATAGTGGAAGATTGATACGGCTGCCTTCAGCTTGTATAGGGCTGTTCGCCCGAGGAGGGCATTGTACTCGCTGGCCGTTTTCACCACCTTGAAAGTCTCCATGATCCTTCGTCCATTCGCTCCTGATCCTCCGAGCTCGATCGGTAATGTGATTTCTCCTTCGGGAATGGTTGCCTGCCCGTTGAACCCTGTTATGCGGTCGTTGCATGGGCGCAGTTCGCTTCGATCTATCCCCATTTTAAGGAATGCAGTCCAGTACAAGATACTTGAATACACCCCAGTGTCCACCATGATTCGGTGGACTGGGATTCGGAAAATGGGGGTTGTGATTACGAGCGCGTCTGAGTGCGGATTATCAAATGGGAGAGAATCTTCATCTGAAAACATTATCAGGTTTGTGGGCATGGGGACGTGTCGGTTGACCTCCGCTCGGCTGGCTTGGTATCCTGTGCTGTATGCTTTTCGGACATACGCCTTGACCTGCCTTCTTGACACGCTCGAACTTTCCCGGATCGTATTGACACTCGTGGGCGGTCCGCTTCTTCGGATTGGGATGTGAACCGAATGCTCCTCGTCTCGCCTGGACGCTGTCCTTTTCCTTCCCCCGGATGCGCTCGTCTCGCCTCGTTGCTCCTGACTGATCGTCAAGATTTCATTGAGATGTTCGTTCGCTCTCCGAGGATTCGCTCCGAAATCGGGCTCGTCCCCTGGGTTCATTCGTTCATCGTTTCTTGGCCTCCGGTTTCCTCCGTCCATCCTAGTGAACCTCCTTACCTGCGGATCATCAATTAGTTTTAACAAGGCAAATATTAATTTCCGACACTGGTCGGTATTGTGGCCGTGCGATTTGTGGTAAGCGCAATATCGGCTTTTGTCTAAATTCTCTTCATCGGCCCTGATCGGTTTGGGGTCTGGGATGATCCCCTTGTTTTTCAACTCTTCGTACAGTCTACGGCTGCGCCGGCCGAATACTCTCCCTGGTAGCTGTTCGTGAGTTCCTCGTGATGTTTCCTCTGCATGGCTCGGAATTGGGCACTCCTTCCGTCCTTCGTAAACTCCTTGTTCGGTCGGGATTCCTTCGCTTTGGTGGGTTGTTCGTTCAGGGCTGGAAATGATGGGACGGACATGTTTACTTCTGCCATGATATGTTGTTGAGCTTTCATCAAGAATTCGTGATACGTCTGGGGTTTGTTTTGGCAAAGGGTCCATTTGAACATCGAATTTGGTCTCAGCCCTGAATATGCTGAAACGAGCAGGGTCTCCTGATGGCACGGTTCCATGTTTTGCACCCGTTCGTTGAAACGAGTGATATAATCCTTCAAATTTTCGTCTGCTCCTTGGATAATGTGAGTGATCGATTCTTTGGGAATTCGGCACGCCTGGGATCCGATAAAGTGCGTTCGGAACATTGACTTTAATTGTGACCACCTAGCGACCGAATGTGGGGCGAGCGAATGGTACCATCTTTGTGCTTTTTCTCCCAGAGTCAATGAGAACATCCGGCAGCGGAGGGCGTCCGGTGCTCCGTGCAGGTCCATCTATGACGTGTACAATCCTAGGTGGGTGTCTGGGTCAGATGTTCCGTCATAAAATCCAATTTGCGGGATCTTGATCTTCTCGGGCAACTGTTCCTGCAAAATATCAAATGTTAGGGGTGATTCGGGTTCGGCTGGGCTGGACTCCTTTTGTGCCCTTGAGGTTGTCGTGGCTCGTTTGAGAGGGACTTCTGTCAGGTCCTGTCCAGTGGAAGCAAGTCGTTTTTGGGCCGAACGTCGAGCTTCGAGTTCGGCTATTCTTCTTCGGAGACTCTTCATTTCGTCTTCTTCGGCTTGAGTCGTTCGCTTTCTGAGAAATGTTTTCCTCAAGTCATCGTCGGCCACGTTTTTTCCCAGCCGTTTGAAAACCGACCAGGTGGTGTTGCGGGTTCGAGTGTCCGTGACCGAGCGACTTTCATCTGTCTGTTCATTTTCTGTCCGGATGGTAGATTTTTCCCTCGTGCTCCCGGGCGACCGAGTGGTATCTTCGTGAACGTTCGTTTCCTTGCCTTTGAGGGTGTTGGTAAGGTCTTTTTTTGCTGGGGTTTTGGGTGCTTGAGACGTAGAGGGCCGGATCTGTGTTATCAGGTTTGATATTCCCTTGACAAAATTTGGGTCTTTGAAAAAGGCTGAGTAATCCGTCCTCGTAGTTGGGTTGTTTCGCCGGTCTTCCCTTTCTTCCGGCATGTCTCGTCGGCGACTTTGACTTGATGATGATGAAGTTGTTATTGACATGCTGGAATAGCCCCTTCCTCTAGCGCCAATTGTTGATGTCTAAAAATGACCAACAATGTGTTCGAACTGCACACTAGGATGTATGCTCTGTTCGGTCTGCACGAATAGTATTCGTAGTGTATGTATGATTCGGGCTAACTTATTGGTCCGAATTCTTATGCTATCCGTGACATAGAGTGATTAATGAGAGAATTTACTCATTGCATTAAATGATGTCCTCCTCTCCCTTTTATAGGAAGTTTAGGGACTTTACATTTCCCTCTTGGGGATTTTTACATTTCCTTTTACAGGATATTTTTAGATATTAGTCATTCTGCATTTAATGCTAATTGTACTTGACAATCCATTTCCAATCCCAGAGATCCGTCCTGATTGTGCCACGCGTCCCTGTTTTTCCCTTGCCGTCGGATAGGAGATTTTTTTATATCTGCGCATTTAATGCGTGTAGTACGGTTAGCTTTGGGTAATGATTAATCAGATCTCACTTATTCTCTCCCATCCGTTTGGCAGCGGCCCGATCCCGGAGGCATCCGGTTCCTCTTTTCCCTTACCACCATTCGTTCGGTCTATACCACCAACACAGCTACTGAAGTACGCACCTTGGCCTTTAACGCTAAGCCTTTCCCTTTGTTTATCCTCATAGAGTCAAATCCATGATTTATTTCAAAAGTGCGAAGCTCACTGAGAAGGTCATCAATACTAAGTTTTTGAATTATCTGAAAACTTTCTAGTGCAGTAATCTTGATCCCAAACCTATCTGGTAGAGTTCTCATTAATTTCTGAACTTGTCTAGCTTCTGGGACCGGTTCGCCAAGCATAGCACTTTGGTTTACTAGATCGCAGAACCAAGCATAGTACATGTCAATGGTTTCATCCTCCCTCATACGGATCTCATCGAGCTCAGTTGAGTTTCTTTGGAGCTTTGACGTTTTAACCGCGTTTGTGCCTTCAAACTGTCTTTCCAAGATCCTCCAAGCTTCTTGAGCGGTAGTGCACTAAATTATTATCTTGTGTCGGGTGGGATCTACAACAGACATGATAGCATATAACGCTAAAAAATTAGCCTCTTCTGCTTGCTTTTCATCGTCGGTCCAGATACTCCTTGGTTTTTCAACCAGTACTTTGGTCTCACCACCCTTAGTTTCAGCAGGAGATTTTTCTTGGAGGGGTAAACTCCAACCATTCTCAACAGCCTGCCATGTGCCTTTACCAAGAGATCGAAGGAAGATCACCATCATGGATTTCCAGTACGAGTAGTTGGAGCCATCAAGAAACGGAGGGCGCGTAACAGACATCCCATTATGACTCATGGTGCCCGATACACAGTCCCAAAGATCTTTATCCCGTAGTTAGAACAGGAACACTGCTCTGGTGCCAATTGAAACGTATAATTATCACGAAGTGTGCTATTTGTAGTACGAACTAAATTAAGAACTGAAGAATGCGGAAGCAATAAACCAAAGATTTAAAAACTCCTCAGGGAAGCATCCCACTTCCCCTCAGAGCTCTTTCATTGATAGATCAAACACGAACATAGTTTGGACTTACAAAGACTCGAACTCCCTTCAAGCCTAGCCAACACTACTCACGATCCTATCAACTATTTCTCCGGCCACGTCCCGTGGACTTTTTATCCTACACTTACTCCCTAAGTGTAAAAGTAAAAGATAGTTTGATGAAACAAAGAAACTAAACACAAAACAACTTCAGTTCTTGAGTTTGTAAGAACTCTCGTGCTGAACTGTGTACAACTGAAAAGAATAGAAAATATGAAGCTCAAATATTGCTCTAAAATTTCTCTAACTTCAGCAGCCGCAGTAGGAGCTTCCTCTAGGGTATTTATATGAACTCCTTAGGGTTGGAGTCTTCTACAAGGCATAGGACTCCAAGCTTGATTTCCTTCCATAATTGTAGCTCAACTTACGTAACTGAATCTTTCATTCTCTCTCCTTGATCTCCTTAACATGCACGCCTCTTCTTCCTTTAATTCTTTCAATTCCGATTTCCTACAAAATAAAATACCATAATAAGATCCATAATATCTTATATATGGAATATAAAATAAACTCAATTAAGGAAATAAAATAATTGAAGATCTTCCATTTTTCTGTGATTCCAAGTACTTGTTCGAACTGACGAACTAATGCCAAATAAAAATATCTTTCAATAACAAACCGTCATATATTATCCATCCCACCTAAAAGAAAGAAGAAAAAATAAATCTTCTTGAAAATACACATTGGCAGAAAAACTAATTGTGGGCGCACATGTAAAATGGGGCCTGGTCATTTGGTGGACCACGATTCACACATGGCCCACAAACTAACTTCAATGTTATTCAAGAAAATAAAAGGTAAAATTACGTACATGTAGTCTAGTGTATATATATTTACATATATACAACCATTGCAAACTTTAATCAATAAAGGACTCTATTGTGATTTTTATTGCACAATTACGAGATTTCAATTAAATACAATCTGATGAGTTACTCTCTTTCCATATCTCGATCATGGCAAGAAGCACCCGACATCAACGCTAAAAAAATAGAAGCCTGGAAACAACCATCAGCCGGCCGATCACCGTCGAAGATAGATCTCTACTGTGTCTGAGCCTGTTCTTCCTCAATTCACGACTCCTTCACAGCAGCCATGGAAGCCTTCTCCGAACACCCTGTCATTTAGCCTCCCCCCTTATTCCCCAATTTTGTCCGACCTAATTATATCCGCGAATCGATTGTCCTCGCCATGGATCTCGATTTATTTCACGGGAAAAATATAAACGATCGTGTTGTTTTGTGAAATTGATCGAGAAGTATACGCTGAGAAAAAAATCGAAGGTATATTCATGTTTATGTTTTTTTTTTTTTGGTGATCAATTACGAATTTTTTGTGTTTTTTTTTTTTTTTTTTTTTTTTTTTTTTTTGTTTACTTTGTGATTTCATTACGTAACTTCGTGTTGGTGTTTTTTATGTGGTGTTATATTACAATAGTGGTTTTTTGTTCTTTAATTTTGATAGTTTATTATGTGGACTATTTTCAGGAATATGTGTTCTCGAAAAGATTCGGAAGATGATGATTTTACAGAGGAATCACCGAACCAGCTGCAGACTATGTTGAAAACAGTGAAGTATACGGAAGATAAATGGGAAATGAACACTCCAGAACACTCCGAAAATAGTGAAGTATACGGAAGATAAACGAGAAATAAACACTCCAGAACACTTGGATTTTTGGTCGATGGATACATGAATACTGATATTGCGGTCGGTGAAACTTTCAAAGATAAAAGTGTCCATATGTCTTAATGCTTCAATTAAAGGGTGGAATCATTGTAGGCCAACTATTTTTGTCGATGGTACTTTCTTTAGTTTCGCGTATGGAGGTACGCGAAGGCCGGTGTTTTAGATGGGGTGTGCTTTGGCGGTGGCGAGATGGGCTAGCTCTGCTTACGGCCACGTAACTGTGATGGTGGGAATTTCAGTTCTGATTATCTGAGTTTTGGCAGTTATTCGATGTTTGGTATGAGAAAAGCAAATCTTTGGCAAATAAAATCAATATATTCATCAATGGCTTGTGTGTGACAATATTTTGTTTATCTACCGTTTATGTTAAGTATAACTGTACATATACTTCCTCATAACCACGAAAAAATATGTTTAGGTATATTGTATATATACATTAGATAAACATGGTCTAACATTTCTCTAATATTACATGTATACTTATACATAAGATAAACACGATATAAACAACACCAAAATGGTATAAAATACATAATACACAATTCTGGACGAACGACTCGACATCTAAAGTGCGGACAGGCTGCGAACGAATTTCTCGGTGACGAACTGTCAGGTTACGACTTCGAATTTCTGGCACGGCTATTAGGCTCTATTTTCTAAAATTGAAGTTTTTTTTGTACAATGTTTCGCTCGCGGGGTTGAAATTGGGATGTGCGACGAGATCGGGAGCGAGTTATCCTTGCTTCGTCTTCACTTTTGGAGGGTTTGCTCTCGATTATGTTTTCCTTTGCCATTGTTCTTCACAATTTCACCGGCAAAATATGGTGCACGGCGGTTTCGAGACGGCTTGTCGGAGAAAGGTCCGGGGTTCTGGGTAACCCGTCACCTTTGGACGACTGCTCGGAAAGACGTCCTTTTGATGCTGGAGGTTTGCGGGCGATGGTTCGGTT
>CACSLK010027843.1:10016297-10028887 GCA_902706635.1 Striga hermonthica
TTTTTTTTTTTTAATTGAGATATGAAGTTTTTTTGGAGAGAGAGATGAACATTGAGATGGAGATTTGGAGATTTTGAGAGAGAGATGGAGATTTGAAGTTTTTCTCGAGATTTGGTGAGAGAGATGAAGATTTTCAGTTTTTTTTTAGGTAGTTGAGTTTAAAAATGGATAGTAAATCCCAGTTTCCGAAAATCAAGATGAGTGCAAAGGAATTAAGTATGTAGTTAATTGCATTTAATAGTTAATTAGGCCAACTTAACCGCACTAAATCCCATTTTAATTATTGACTAACGTAATTATGATTAAAAGTTTTTTAGATTGTATTTTTGTTATTATTTTCTGTTTGGGATGTAAAGTGTGTAAATTTCTCTAAATAAAATAATATTGTTTCATAAAAATTAAAATTCAACATTAGATAATCATAATTTTTTATAATGAATATTCACATTTTAAAAAAAATAAATTTCATACTTTAGAAATAAAATATAAAAGATATGACATTTTATGTTATTTTTTTTTCGGTATAATGTTATTTTTTTTTTAAAGTTATATATAAATGACTGAATTGCTTAACAAAATATAGGTAGATGATACTGTTACGTTACAGAACTATTTCGTTGGGGTTTGTAACCGTTAGATCAACTATTTCCGACGATTACATAATGATCTAACAATTACAAAATCCGACGAAATGATTCAGTAACGAAACCGTGACATTTCACCAAAATATATATTTATAGTAGTAGATGGGGTAAAAGTGCAAAGTCTGGTAAGACCGCACACATTTGTTGATTCAAATATATAAGACTAAAGACTGGTCCCGGGTCGGCCATGTGATGACCCGGGTTCACCCTTTAAAATCTACTCCCCTCCAATATTTGGTCTCATCCATTTACCCACTCAACTTAGAAACACCATCACCAAACCAAGAAAAAGTCCATTTTTGTATAGACAGAACAGATAGATTATATATACAAACACATACATACACATCTTCTGATAATCAATCGCAACCAAATTGAACGAATTACTCCTCAATTGAATTCAAAAGGAACAAAATCAAGAGAAGAAGATGATATCATCAAATCCGGCGGCCGATCCTGACCGACTCTCGACGAGGATGAAAAAGAGGAAGAAAACGCACAATCAGACCCAAAACAGATCGGAAACCGTCAATCCCGAGGCGAATCCACGGATCGAGTGGAAATCGGACGCCCAGGAGCGAATCTACTTGGCCAAGCTCCACCGTGTGCTGCAGCAGGCACGGCGGGAGGGCGGACCGCGGGCCGCCTCTTATCGGCGAGTGCACGAGGCGGCGAATCGAGTGCTGGCAGTGACTGCGAGGGGACGGTCGAGGTGGAGCCGGACGGTCCTCACGAGCCGACTCACAGTGAAGTTTGCGAAGAAGATGAGCACGGAGAGACGGCAGCGCCGGGTGATGACGGTGATCACTGGCGGCAGCGGCAGCATCCAGAGGAACTCTAAAGGAATCCCAGCGTTTCAGAGTAAAGTCGGCGTTCTCGGGCGGCTGGTTCCCGGTTGTGGGAAGCAGTCGCTGCCGGTGGTTTTGGAGGAGGCGGCAGATTACATAGCCGCGCTCGAGATGCAGGTAGATTGATTTATTATGTGGGATTTTCACATTTTATATAACATATTCTTATATTCATTTCTATGAAATTCTGATTGGGTCAGTAAGTTATTTGTTGTTGGTGAAAAAATTGCATGAAAAAGATGTGTTTATACAATTTGGCAGGTACGAGCCATGAAAAGGCTGCTCTCTGTTGCCGGCCCGTCTAATACCAGCTTTGATATGGCTCCTGCGGATGAGCTTAATCATCTCGGCCCAAGCTGATCTACCCTTTAGCTAAGCTGCTTTTTTTTTTTTTTTTTTTTTTTTTTTTTTTTTTTTTTTTTTTTTTTTTTTTTTTTTTTTTTTTTTTTTTTCTATTTATGGCTTTCTTATCTTTTTGTTTTTGGTAAGAGGAGAGTTTGGTGAATTTGTATTTAGAATAAATGTGTGAATAATATTGATGAGTTGGAGAAAATTATGAAGAAAGAAAATACTACAGCGAACAGTCTCTAGCATTTGTATTGCTTTGAGTCTAACATGGACAAAAATATATAAAAATCAATATTCTGAAAACTGACCCGGTCATTGAACCGGTCAAGCTATTGGTTCAATAGTTAACTGGTCCGACCAGTGGTTAAACTGTTATTTTAATTTATTAATAATTTTAAATCTATAATATTTTATATAATAAAAAGTATTTACAAAACTTCGTTTATTAGAGGTTTAGAAAATTTAAAATTTTATAATACTTATTTTTTATATATAATTTTAATATAATTAAAAAATACATATACTTATATGTATTTAATATTTATCATGGATGTATATGTGTGAAGGTGCCACCAAGTGTTGATATAGATATTAAAAAATATTTATCAATTTATGCAATGACGGACCTGTATTCGGCCTAGGGGGGGTCCATGGGCCCCTCTCATTTTTATTTTAAAAAATCAATAGATAATATATATATAAATACTATAAAATATGTATATATAAGTAATATAAAATATGTATAAAAATATAAAAAAAATATTTACAATATATTAATAATTCAAAATTATTTTTATGTTAATAATTTAAATTATTAATATTATTTAGTTATTAAAAAATGTACAAACAATCCTTATATTTTACATTTCTAGATAAGTTTTTAAAAATATTTATAATGATTTTTGATCTGTTAATTGTAAACCGATTTAGTAATTTATAAAACCCAATATATAGTTGGATTGTTAAATTTTTGAATGTCGGTTTTTTAGTTTTATTTTTTATTTCTGTGTAATCACATATTTTTAAATTAAGTTATTTTCTCCTTAAAACAATGTTCATTTGATAAGTGTGATCAACAAAAATTATATGCAATGTGCTGCAAAAGTTCAGATTAAATCAACTTTTCAACAAAAAAAACTTATTTTTCCATAAACTATAGATGTTGAACTTAAATTATAAATACATAAAATCTCATATTTTTTTGTTTATAATTTTTGTAAATGTTTGAGGGTGATACGAATTATAAGTTTTTAAAACTTGATAGTACACATATCGATATTTATATTTATAGTAAATACATTTTACATGAAATGAGTGTTTGGACTTAAACTACAATTGCTCGTTATAACATTTAAAATCGGGCCCCCTGAGTAAAATTTCTAGATCCGTCACTGAATTTATGTATTCAGTTAGTCCAAATTAAGTAACAATCAATTTATGTATTTAATTTATCATGGAATGACCAATATTCAAGTTTTTTTGACTTAATAAAACTTGAATACCATGCATTCAGCTATTATTTTTTTTTTTTTCACAAACTTTCACTTTTATAATATAATTACCACAACCTAGCTTCGTTCAGCCAAAACACATTCTACAATTCAAGCGCAAAGCACATGCATTTGCTGTACAATATTCAAGGACAATGCTTGTCCAACATTGGCAAAAGTAGTAATGAATTGCTCTATAAATGTAGTAATACTTCATTTGCTCTACAAAATGCAATGGCAGGCCCAACCGGACGGTTTTCGACCGATTCTAACTAGCTGGTTCAACCGGTCATTGACCAGTTTTTGACAGGCTCGTCTGCAACCGGTTTATCCAATGATAAAAATAAACAAAATTGACTCCAATTCAAAGAAGTTATGTCTCTATTTCGGTCTAAAACTTAATGATAGACCTCTTTCTCTTGTTGTCACACAACACGACCCAATCTATTTGCAATTGTATTGAAGAGTATATTTTTCTAGATTTGGTATTTCCTACTTGGCAATAATATTTATTTTAATGGACTCAAAGCATTATAGGTGCTGTCTGAGGTTTAACCAATAGTTCCTGTTTCAACAAATTAGATTACATCGCGTGTATAATTATAATCCACCTTAACACATGGTACAGTGACTTGTTATAACACAACGCAAAAAATAAAATTAAAAAAAAAAACGCAATTTTTTTGTGTCAGCGCAATTCTTTAGCTATAATACGCCTTAGCACACAGTAGAATGACTTATAACATAACGCAAGAAAAAAAAAAAGGTTTTTGTGTAAGCGCAATTCTTTGGGTTTCAAAATATCTTTAAGGGCGTTATTATTTATCGCCCCCTTATTACTAGTCACCGCCCCCCTTGGACGATTTTGCCCTTTTCATTTGTTGTCTCTGCAAGATGTCGAGTAGCTTAGAGGTAAAAATCAAAAATCGTCTGGCCAGCTTTACCGCACGGCCATGGCGGTGTCCGACCGGCCGGACCGGAAGGCCTCAAAGGCGTCTGGCCGGTTCGATCGGACACACCCTGGCCGTGCGGTAAAGCTGGTCGTACGGACCGGTCATTGTACTAACCGACCGGCCGTACGACCCACTTGGTGTCCGGCCACGACGGCCGGTTGAAACCGGGTCTGGCCGGTCCGACCGACCGGATATCATTTTTTTAATTTTTTTTTTTATTTTTTTATTATTTTTAAATGCTTTAAAATTATTAAATACATTGTAGGTGTCTTTATAAGATTTTGGAGGAGATGGTATTGATTACCGTTATGCTTTCAGTACAACTACGCGGTTTATTAGTGATGCGGAGGCTATTAATGATGCAAAAAGTACGGCAATTCTGAATGGTTTTTTTTTGAGTATTTCGAAACACAAAAAACTCGGAAGGCTGAAGATTTGAAGTGCAACCGAGGCGAACGTTATAGAGGCAAAAACGTAGATATGAATAAAGCTGTTTCTAGACATTCCAAAACGAAAGCGTGCCAGTGTCCTTTTGAGATACAAGTAAAGCGTGTTGCCAGATCGACATACTGGATGATCCACACGAGTTAAGATGAAACGAAGGGATACCATAATCATTCATTTGCTGTGTATCCTGAGGGCCATCGACAGTCGAGCGGCATCAGCCAGTCATCAAAAAATATTATTCGTGATATGACTGCTGCGCATGCGACACCAGCAAATATTTTGGCCGCCGTCCAGGAAAAAAATCCACACGACCATGCTAATCGGCGACATATATATAACTATAGAGACTAGTTGCGTAAGGAAAGTCTTAAGGGTAGGGACGTTCCTACCCAACTTCTACATTTGGCTAGCAGCAGCAAGTAAATAGTTTATACAAATGTCGATCCGAATACAAATGCGCTGACACACATATTCATGGCCCATCCTGATTCAGTGAGTCTATTCTGGACCTATTACTGGTTTGTCGGCATAGATTCGACGTACAAAACCAACATGTATTTTAAATTTACAGATATGTTATTAGTATTAATTTAAATTTGTATTTTAGATTAAAAATTTTATGTGATTATAATTTTTATCTTTTGGTCTCATTTTCACAGGTACAAGATGCCGTTGGTCGAGATGATTGGCATGACGCCGTGCAATAATAACTTTCTAATTGCGTATGCCCTCATGAAGGACGAGAAAGAGGCCAATTATGATTGGGTTCTCGACAAGTTGAGATTTCTCATAGGCTATACGGTAAGGATTTATATGAAGTACACGATTAATTTAATTAGTAATAAAAGTACTTTGTGCAATATGGTAAAAAAATTTGAGCTTTTTTTGGCGTGTCTCACTAATTTTTGCCGCTGCTCAGGTGCATCCTAATGCTGTTGTCAGTGACAGAGAGTTGGGCTTAATGACTCCTATTAGGAGGCATTTTCCCCAATCTGCCCAGTTACTCTACACGTGGCACATCAACAAGGATGTGGAAAACAAAGTGTACAACCTGTTTGGGAAAAATTAAAAATTATATGAGAGGTTCTTGCGCGGTCGGTGGAAGTTGATTATGGATGCCAGTACGTCGGATGAGTACGACACTGCCATAGCTCAATTGAATGCAAAATATGGGAATGGCTCACAAGTGGTACAATATCTCGAGCAGACGTGGCTAGGCCACAAGGAGAAGTTGTGAAAACCTGGACGAACCAAGTAACACATTTGGCAACACTGCTACCTGTAGGGTGGAAAGTGCCCACTCTGTGTTGAAGCAGTGGCTTCACACGTCGTCCGGCGCGCTCGATACAGTGTGGCATAAGATTGATAAGGAGATCGAGTCTCAATTGACTGAAATCTGGTACATTCCTCAAAAACGAAATGTGTCATTTTATTACTTATGAAATAATTATAATAAATAAAAAAAGCCACCGAAATATATTATATATATGTATATTATATTATATTATAATTTGTTATATTATATATGTATATTATATTATAAAATGTTATATTATATTATATAAGTATAGTATATTATATTATAAATTGTTATATTATATTATATAAGTATATTATATTATATAAGTATTTTATATTATATAAGTATGGTATATTATATTATAAGTATGGTATATTATATTATAAGTATGGTATATTATATTATATGGTATTTTATATTATATAAGTATGGTATTTTATATAAGTATGGTATATTATATTATATTATAAGTATAAGTATAGTATATTATATTATATAAGTATATTATATTATAATTTGTTATGTATAACAAATTGTTTTGTAATGTATTAACAGGACAACACTTGAGTCTTCGAGACTTAGGAAGAGTACGTCATATACGGGATTGCCTTTCGCGTGCTTGACATTGAGAGTCTCGCATTACTGTCTGAATTTATTGAACGATGAGCTGACAAGGATGCGAGACTTGAGCTATGAAGTTTATTTGTGATGCGGTTGTTTATTGTCTACCACACATGGAAAATTCCTTGTGCATGTACGCTTCGTACAACACATGATTCTAAAATGGCGATTGGTATGGACATGATCCATGAGTTCTGAAGACATTATAGATGTTAGAACCAGGTAATTTGTGGTTAATGTTTATTTATAATTTTCTACTTTCTGATTCATTTTAAATTACAAATTAAAGTATATTACTTTGTTTAATTGTTTCAATTTTTTGATCGTATACTTTTAGAGACAAATCACCAGAGCCAGCATAATCAGGGTGCCTGGACAGATGTTGAGTTTTTTCGAACTCTTGCCAAAGAGGTTGAAGCGAGCGATCCTGCGACGATGCGGTACTGCAATAACCTCATTTACAGTCAGCTTTACCCGGACCAACAAGCATATGCAGAACTGGAGGTTTTGGAAAATACACGAGGTCGTCCCAAAAAAACAGATTCTACTAAGCGTGAAGCATCGCGATGGGAGTATAGGGATAATTCGCAGGGTCGTACAAGCAATTCTTCGCGTGGACGCACTTCTTCGCGTGGTCGCACTTCATCGCGTGGACCGACAACCAGCCAATCTTCTCAACCGTCACAAGAGGCACACCAAGGTGACATTTATTTTTTATACAGCTGAACGTTAATTGAAATGTTAATTTACAAAATTATATTTTTTTATTGTGACGTGAAATTATTATGATGTTCTAGCTGGTACCGAGACAGATATATTTAGTTTTGAGTACCGCAACAGTGTGCCCTGGCTTATGTTGGACTACGTAGTGAGCTACTTGAATGTGAAAGCAAATGGGAACTGCGGATGGCGAGTCATCGCGAGTTACATTTACGGGGACCATGAGATGTGGCATCTCGTACGAGAGAACGTTGCCAATGAGATTTACAGCCACCGTGCCTTGTACGAGTACATCTATTACAGGGATATCGACAGGGCACTCTGTCGGATAAGGTGGGACGGGGGCGCTTTTTATTATTATTATTATTATTATTATTATTATTATTTTGCTAATATTTTTATTTTATATTTATTTTTCTTTCATATTATAATTATTATTATTCAAATGCTAATATTTTAATTTTATAAGGTGGGACGGGGGCGCTTGCGGCCAGAGCCACTGGATGGACACTCCATGCGACCTCTACCCTATTGCAACCCTATTTAATGTGGTTGTCGTTGTTTTAAGCTCTGGACGCGATGGTCGTATGTCCAACCAGTTCAGCTGCACAGTATTGCCGCTTGCTGTAGCATCAACGAGCAAAGGGCCACGCCGTGAGATTTGCATATGTCATCTTGGTAGCTACGCACACTACATTCGGTTAGATTTGACTCTGGATTGTCCATTACCGCCTATTCATAGTATGTGGTTCAGTAACCGAAATGCTTCGGTTGAGAGTTGGGAGAATCAGTATCAGCCTAGGTTGCAATTATGGTTTGATGCTCAAAATAACCCCTGATGTGCGAAATGTTTTCTTCTATTCGGTGTTCAATTTTAAGTTGTTGGGAACTTTTACATGATTATGTTTTTTCATTATATGCTTTCATTTTATTCTTGTTAGAAAAAAAAGGATGTCGCGAGTAGCGACTTAACCCACAAGGGTCTCTGTTTTTCTCGCGAGTCACACATTATTTTTTGTGGAATATTTGAGTTCGAATGTAGTCTAATAAAAATAAATAACGCACATCAATCCGCATAATGTCTTACAAAAAAAAATCATTACACATTTATTTAGAATTGGAGTAATCCAACCTAAGCTTAGCCAATTCGTCTGATAACTGCACCGCCTGCAGAGGATCATGAGCTGTTAAACCCCGCAGAGTCCTTGAGGTAAGGCTGAAAGCACGGTCCATCCACTACAAAAAAAAATTGAAGAATAAAAATATATGCTCATTATTTATTAAAATAAAATTTATTCTAATCAAACATTATTAATTAAAAGTTTGCGAACGACTTACATAGTCGGTGTTCCCACGCGTAGGGACCTCTCTCTCGTCAGGCAGATTCTCACCCAAGACAGTAGGATGGGAAACCCGACGGTACCACAACAAGTACTCCACATCCGCCTCCCCTCGATCATCTGTGGCGACCCTACACATGCTGGTGTTGACAGTCTGCGACATCGGGAACTGGTTCCACATATTTACTGCGCCGACATCAGGATGCTCAACTTTGTAGAGCCTCGACTGCCAACCACGGTAATTATAAGTAATGGATCAAACATTTTTTTTCATGATTATAATAATTGTTAGTTAATCATTCATGATTAAAATTCTAATTAATCATGTATAAAATTCTAATTAATCATCTATACTACCTTCCAAGCACGGTTTACAGCGGTCGCTTTCTGTATAGGGGGAGGGATGGTCTGGACATACCTTAACTGCCGCAGAAACCGTACAGGATAGTACGGCTCGACAATATCGCGGTACCGAATCAGTCCGCAATAAAGAGTCCTCTGCTCTATCTCATCTGGCCAGGAGCTGCTGTATGGCGTCCATTGCACCTGTTCACAATGGCATAAAAGCATTTATAAGAATATTTATATTATTTTAAATAACGAGTAACTAAATAAAATAACTTAACGTACACTGGAGGCAGTGAGTCTGTCCAGCTTCCGACGGATAGACATGAGACGGTCCTCTAACCTATGACCCACCCCTTAGTTCTACATCCAAGCTCGTGCGGACTCGTTAGGTCCGAGGGGTAAACGCCCCTCCTGGGGTCGAAAATTAGGGAAATACTCGTAAATCCAAGACTGCAGAAGAGTCAAGCAGCTGGAAAGTTGTTTAGAGTCCCCTCTGCTGGCAATACCTAACTGTCGGTATAAATATGCCAGCGTAGTCGACCCCCAGGAGTAACCTCCAATGGCATCCAAGCCGTCGAGCACCTCATGTAGGAGCTTCGGACTCACTCTACTACTACTCTTGTCCACGAACAACGTGGTAGCCAGCAGCACCCAAATCCAGGCACCAGCCTCATCTGAAGCCAACTTATTTTTACCCCTGAATATCTCCCCAACAAAGGCTTCAGCCACCGAACCACACTGCCACAATGACACAATTAGGTCAGGCTTCATGACCGAAAGTATCTCCATGCAGTAAGCCTGACATGCCTCTGAATTCGGGTCCTCAACGACCACAACTCCCTCAACAGGAATGTCCAAAATGGCCCGGACATCGTGCAACATAATGCTCATCTCACCAAAAGGCAGGTGAAACGAGTTAGTATCAGGCTGCCATCGCTCCACAAATGCAGTAATCAGTGGAGTGTCCAAGTGGACGTGCATGGAGTCTGCCAGATGTGACAGCCCGGTCTGTCTAATCAGATCAAGTGCCTCGGCAAACATTTCACCTCACCAAACTTTCAGATTTTCCACAGCTCGCTGTCTGTTCTGGCATCTCAGTAAGTCTCGCATCTGTCCATTCCACATTCGGGAGGTTACGTGCCCTAGAAAGCTAGGAATCACACTCACATCCATGGGCCCACCGGGAACTGGACCTCTAACGATCCAGTCTGCCCCATCATCAGTCCTAGATCGTTTGTTAGTACCTACATTAGAATAGAACAGACAAATATATAAATACATAATTGAAATAATGTCACTAACAGTACCGATAATTTATTGCGATTAAGTCCAAATATTAATGTCATACAAAATAAAAATACTTAAATTATTTACCTGAGGATCCAGTGCTAGCAAAACGCCCACCAGCCTGTCGTGGAATAGCAGGCCGAACAGGAGCCGTAGGATGTGCAGGAGCTGCAGGCTGTGTAGGAGACGCATGCTGTGCAGAAGGTGTATGCTAAGCAGGAGGTGTATACTGCGGTGGGAGTCCAGGAGAAGAAATATTGTACGCATCGTCATATGATGCGGACTTGTCAGAAGACTGCTCCGTCTGGGCTACCGACTCATCAACATAATATACCTGCTGACCGTACGGTTCTGGTGCACGGGGTATCGAACTGCCTGCCTGGCCAGCATAATAATATATCTGCTGATCATGATCGTACAGTAATGGTCTGGGGACGGGGACTCTGGAACTGCCTGCCTGGCCATACCCTTGCTGACCAACCGGTACGGCTGGTGCGTGGAGTCTCGAAATGCCGGACTGGCCAACCTGACCAGTTTGTAATATCCGAGCCTCTTTGATCGCCTCCTCCCGAGTGCGACGACCGGACGCATTTATACCCCGACTTATAACGTGTCGGGTTCCAGAACCGTGAATAATATTGTCGGTCGGGTCGTCACGGTCAGCTTGTTCAGGTATACGAATACCCTAAATGAACAATTTAAAGTAAATATTTTTTTTTAATTTATATAATACGATAATTACATATATTCATTTATATAATAACATTATTATATATATGTTTTTATACATATTTATAATAAATTATATACATATTTTTTTAATTATTACATATATGTTTTTAAGATCATATTTGGATAGTAAATCTTTAAGATCATATTTGGATAGTAAATGTAAATATGCAAGCATTTAATGCATATAGTAAAAAATTTCCAAATAAAGTATGCATTAAATGTGTGTTGACTTTTATTGCTACTGTTTTTGGTAAATAGGTTGTCTTTTAATACATATATATAGATATAGATAATATAAATGGAAAGCTTAAAAAAAAATTAATTTATTCTTTATCATATACCATCATTCTCACAAATTTGCTAACAGTGTTTGTGTTTATTTAGAATCTATTAAAAAAAAATACATGTATATGTATAAAATTTAATAAGAAAAACTACACTTAACCGACCTAATTATAGCGCTTTTTGCACTTTACCCACATAACTTTTATTCGTGACATTTTGCCGATATAACTTTGCGAAAAATTGCACTTAACCAATTTCCGGTCATCGTCGAGAATTTCTAAGTGTGAAGAGTCCATCTTGTTCTCATTTTTGTTTTATTAACCATACATTGTTCTCATTTATGTTTTATTAATTATACATGTGTGAAGAGTCCATATTTTGTGTTAATATATACCATCACTAGTGGGGTCTCGGCTATGCACGCACATGCGGCCCCAGTTTAGACTATAATTATATTTAATATAGTTGTTCGTCGGCTGTGCACGCGCAGTTGGCCCTTGTCTAGTCTATAATTATGTATAATATTTGGACAAATAAAAGAATACATATACATACATTTTATAGCACTTGTAAATTTAGGTTGAAATAACTTCACATCAATTTATCACACATTCAATAGTCCACCAATTACAAGAAGCTTTGATAGAAATTTTTTGTTGATAGAAAAATTTTGTTTAGACACAAGATCAGAGAAGTTGTGTTGAAAAGCAAAACATTAATATTTACTTAACAATCTACTCAATATGTCAACATAAAATCATAAGGTCTACAAAATTTTAACCATAAAAGCAAGTCTTTTCATTCTGTCGTGCGCTATGAGCGTAAACTCACTAATAGACCTTCATCGATGTTGTTTTGAGTTATAAAGTCTCAATATCTACGACCCTGCATCACTTTCTTTCCCAGGCCATGGACTTAGACATGGCCATTTGCCGGGCCGGGTCGAAACCCGGCCCGGCTCGCCGGGTCGACGGGTTGGCTTATGCTGAACCGGGCCCGGCCCGGGGGTAACTAAGGGCCGGTTCGAAAACCCGGCCCTAACCCGCCGGGTCTAAAACCCGGCGGGTTGAGCCGGGTTCGGGCCGGACCCGTCGGGTTTCCGGTTTTTTCAATTTTTTTTTTTTTATTTTTTTTTTTTTGTAATGTATTTTAAATTGTATTTGAATAAATAGTTTGTAATTTTGTATATACTTAAAAAATAAGTGTAAAGAAAAAAATTATTAATGG
>CACSLK010027843.1:10039680-10060590 GCA_902706635.1 Striga hermonthica
AAAAAAAAAAAGAACCCAGAAATAAAAATCTTCTTAAATATATTTTAAAACCGAAACAAGATTTTAATCTTTGTACTACATGATTTTGGTATTTTGACCAACACCAATGGGACCTTATCCTTCTGCCAAAGCAGATGCAATTTGAGATTCTGTTTGATAATTATCAGCACCCATCATCAGGGTATCCTGAAAGACAAATTATTTCTTCTTTCAGTAAAGTCATATATTAGCTGTTAGGCTTGTCAAAAGAAAAGTAGCTTGTCCCAAAATTACTCTCTTAGGTGAGTTCCATTAACATAAATCTCCTGAATAAATATAAGAATTTTTTTTAGTTGAACAAAGTGCAAGTACAACTAATTTTATATGATTTCAATATAAGTAATTACCTTAAGCTCCACACCATACTCCAATCGTGATCTTACACTTACAATAGAGTGTTGGACACTAAATTCTCGCAAGAAGCAACCATGTGAAACTATTGCATTCACTATCTGGAGCGCACACACACACACACAAGCACAAATTCCATAAAATACATTAGAACAAAAGGTTACCACAAAAATTGTTAAAAAAAAAAAACATCAATTATAACATACCCTACATTTTTCTACTTTAGTAGGCGGCAATAATCTTGGGGAAGTGCAGAAAGGTGTCTTTGGATCATTAAAGTATAAATTTAGGTGACTGAAAAAAGACAACATAGGGTCACATTTCATTAAGTTCCCTAGGAATTTTTTATATATATATATATATATAACAAGATTTACAACTGCAATAGTGTTACGAAAACAAAACCTGCTCAGTAAGGGCCAAATTGGCATAAAAAAAATGACCTTATGGTTCCTATATCTTCCCAGTAGTCCGTAAACAAATGCGTCTGCCACATGCAAACACTTAGAGCAGAAAATAAAAGTAATGGAAAAATTTACAAAAGTTCCTCTAAAGTCTAATTACACAAAGACACAAGTTCCTTTTCGAAATAACACATTCTCCACTAAAGCGTTTACAATAACATTAACATCCCATCATGTTTGTATCTTGATGCTAAAATCTTAAAAAAAAAATGTGAGTAAACTCAATGCCCACCTGAACATTATGATCCTTCACAGCTGAAGGAATAATCTCGGATTCGAAGTCATTGCATGAGGGATAAGTCGACTTCAGAAGTTTTAATAGAACATCTGTCTTAGATCCGTACACTCCCATTGATGCAATGTAGGGAATAGGGAAATTGTGCAGCTTCTTCATTAGAAAGTCCCAAAAGAGAGGTGTCGACTTGCTACATGACATCATTGAACATAGCCAAAAGAGTGAAAAAAACATGTGGATATAAAATTATAATAACATGTGACAAAAACAAATCTTCGCAATCCAAATAAATTATAATCATATAATAAATCTATAAAGGGCGTAATGTAAGAGCTGCTGATTACCATAGACTTCATAGCAGAACCCTTTGGTTTCTCTGAAAAATGAATGATTCGGCCAGTTCCTTCAATTTTCACCAGCCCGTAATCTGAGGCTCGACTGCAGTATGAAAATAAATTTATTAAAAAATAAATAAAAGAAATGAAGAAAGTGTTCCATCGTTATTATTCATAAGCTTTATATGCTACAGTATGTCAACGCTCATTTAAACTGGCAGAACCATAAACAGAAAATGTGATGATGCAAAATATGTGAGGTAATTTGAACTGGCAGGGAAAAAAAACTCATTTCTAGGCATGTTTCGTTGCTTTTAAGTGAATTAAATTTGAAATAATGATTTAACATACCTATCATCTATGGGCACACAAGAAACAGTAAAATCTGCATTTGTATCAACATGTTTTTGCAAAATCACATTTTACATTATTAATCAAACAAGTAGAAGTAATGACTATGAAAAAATTGGCACATTGTAGTTGAGCCACTAAAGTACCTGGACAAAGTCCATGTAGTCCATTCGATAAAGATGGTCGCCCGACAAAATTAATATATTCTCGACATTTTTATTTTTTGCATCCTATATAAACATATGTACATATCAGCCAAGTTAGTCCCAACTGAAAAATTACTCCAGATAACAAAAATGATCCAAAAGAGTAAATTTTTGAACCACTCGCCTCAAAAACCCATATAAATTGCCGAACAGCATCGGCTGTCCCTTGAAACCATATTTTTCCTGCTTCCCCTTATGTCTGAGTGGAAACTAGAACCTAATATCCAAATTAATTATTCACATGATTTAAAAATAATAACAAAAAACTTCGTCGTCATAGAAGTCTTCTCACCTCAACAAAACCATCTCCAAAGCTCACACCATTTCCAAAATTATAAGTCCGAGCAAGGTGCCGATTGAGGGAGAAAGAATTAAACTGAGTTAAGATGAAAATCTTTTTGATCCCACTATTGATGGAGTTGCTCATAGGCGCATCAATTAGCCTATAGCAACCACCAGTTGGAACCTACAAATATTGTATCTTTTTCAGGAAAAAAAAAATGAAAAATATCACCATAACAAGCTCATAATATATTTTCTTAACCATAACAATGATCATGAATACGACATCTCAAAGAATAAACCAATTCCCCCAATCTACATCAGAGGCAAAAGAAATTCAACTAAAGTTAAATTAAATATAAATTTTTCTTCTTCTCTTACAGCTGGTTTAAAGAAAATTTTTAGATCGTAAAATTGATGTCGAACTAAAAATGTAGAGAACTCACAATCTTGCTCTAAAGCTTCTCAATAACGCACATGAATCTTAGCCTGTAGCGTGGAGGATCACCAGCCTCTAGGGTTTCAGAGTAGTATAAGAGGTAGAAGGGCTTTTCGGCGAGGGTGAGAGGAAACACGCGAGATGATCGATCTTCAAGGCGGCAGAACATTGTTCGGCGACGGTAGGGGCGACGGATTGTTGGAGGGGAGGCACCGAAAAGAGAGATGTACGGGTTGGATAGAGAGACGAATGGATACTTTTTCCAATTCACTCTAGTCAGTGATGTTGCGTGAGCGGGAAAAATGAAAAAGCCTGGCTTGTCAGTCTTCACTCTTCAGCAGTAAGTAAACTTAAGTGACCGAATAAAAAATGATGAAGACAATTTCATCCAATGCTTAAAGTCAAGTGGCAGAGCTGTCAAAAAGGGACAAAAGAAAGGGCTTTTCCATCCAAAAAAAAGGACACATGTTAACCTCAGAGAAGGCCCTCTTATTCCTTTATATGTAAGGGAGAGATATATAATATATATTCACATTGCTATTAGCTAGCTTGAGGTAATGATTGAAGTGCACCCCACTTTTCCCACTTTGAGGATTTTATAGAAGGTGTATAAAACAACAAATATACGTAGGGGTGTCAAGTATTGGATAATTATCATGATATGTAAATAAAATACTAAAAGTTGGCAATTAGTCATATGTTATTCAATTGAAATTGCCAAGTGAGAATGGTCCACAGGTTTTACCTGTTCATGTATGTGTGAGTCAATATTTTTTTTTTCACTCTCTTTATCTTGAGAAGTATCCTGTGGGTCTAATAAAGTTACACAATATGCTTTTAGGCTTAATTGCACATAAAATTCACACCTTTAATAGAATTGCATATAAAACTCAAGTTTTCTATCTTTGCGAATAAATATTCCACTTTTATTATCGGTAGCAAATTTGTCTCAAAATTATTTTCCGACAACCTGAAGCTGACTTTTCTGACCACAATTCTTACATGGCATTTATGTATAATTCTGTGGCATCATTTTGCCTCATCGGTGTGGAAAACGATGTCGTTCGTTGCTTTTTCTTTAACAAAAACACCACTTTCTTGCAAACAAAAAAAAATCGAACACCGCAAATTGGAAAAAATTGGTGAGACTCATTTCACCTTTTAAAAAACTTGGAAAAAATATAATCTCATTTTCTGGTAATAGTAAATCGCCCACGTACTTGTACCACACTAGTATCACTCACCACAACCGAAACAAAACGAGGGAGAGGGAGTAATGGAAAGGACCTTGCACCGTCGAATAATAAATGAATGCGGTCGGTGTACGATAATTGAAGGTAAAAAATTCCAAAGCACCAACAATTGATGGAGATTGTGCGTGAACTAGGGTTTGATGAGTGAAATTATGTTTCTTGGGAAAAAAAATAGGTGAAATTTTTCAGATTTCATATGATATGTGCTAAGTGAAGCTGATGTGTTTGAACATTAGTACCACGCAATTAAACATAAATGTCACATAAGAATTTTGGTCGGACACGTCAGTTCAGGGTTGCCGGAAAATGATTTTTAGACAAATTTGCAACACATAATAAAAGTTGAGTATTTATTTGTAAAGATGAAAAGCTTGAGTTTTATATGCAATTCCATTAAAGGTGAAGATTTTACGTGCAATCAAGCCATGTTTTTATCATATTTTATGAGCAATTCCTCCACAAATTGGTCCTCTGTTAACCTTGAACCGGTTTGACCTCAAGTTCTTGCGAAACACGCTGATGAAGTTCTTGATGTTAGACCTTCGACGATCAAGTCAGTTCTCCGAATATGAAAGAATATAAGGTATGTAAGTATATGGTAAAGCATAGAGGGTATATAGTGTGATGAACTTATTGAACAAGTGTTACCCTGCTCGGTTGCCCGAAGGTCTGCTCGAGTTTCCAGACTGTCCAAGGGTCTTGCACAATTATCTTGCCACACGTAAAGCTTAGATCTTTCCTCCACGTGTTAGTAGGTCAATCTATCTTTCCTCATTGGTTAATCAAATATATTTCCAGGTCTTTCAAATACATGACCCATATGTTCACCAAATCCATAGCTCCTCACGTGCTAGGAAAAATTGGAGATTTCGTGCTGTAAGTGACACCCATTTTATGTTTGGTCTTCCCCTACCCACTTTTGGATCACGTCCCCTAAGTGCAAAAACACCTGAAAAATCATTCTGACACCGGCTAAAGCAGGTAATTTTACCGACTTGCTGAGGTGGATTTGTTTTCAATTTTTTTTTTTTTTAAATTTTTGTTGAGTTGTGAGTATGATGCTGACGTGGCCAATTATGTAGCAGAATTAAAAAACAAAGTGTAAAAAGGGGGACTTCCAGGTCTTTGGCATTCCAAAGACACCATGAGCCACTTGATCTAGCACATGTTTTGTAAAATATTTGACTTCACTTATGCATATATATACATAATAAAAAATATATAGAATATATAGAATATATATATATATATATCCATTTATACCACTTTTAATTATAGAATTTATACATAATTTATTTATTAAATATATATTGATTACGAAATAAAATTAGTAAATTAAAAAATCAATAAATTATATTATATTCTTTAATTATGTTATATAATTAAACTTTTAATGTCATTATAAATGTTTTTATATTAATTCACCTTATTAAATTTTAATTAATTTTATTACACATTAAATAAATATTTACTACATAAATAAATATATTAAACATTATTAGAAATAAATTAGTATATAATTATATAATATATATATATATATTAAATAATATATCATTTATGTATTTATTTATTATATTAATAAATAATAATATTAAATAACATAATATTACTTGTTGATTTAAATAATAAAAAATTAAATAAATCCTAAATATATTAAATAATAAATAATACAATAATCTATAATGATATAAAGAATAAAATTAAAAAATAACATACAATATATTTTATATATTAATTTATTTAGTTTTAATTCGTAATTAATATATATTTTAAATTATATAATACATTAAATATAATTATGTATACCATATAGATAAAAATAAAATAACATTATTTATTTAGTTTACTTATTTTTTTTTTCAAAAATACATATTTAAAAATTTTGGTATTTAAGTAATGAAATTAAAATAAATAATACTAAATATTGTATTTTGTTTAATTTAACTTTTATTATCATTTATGTTGTTTCCTTGTTTAACTTATTAATATATTTATTTAGTATATTTATTTCTTATATATTTAAAATAATTATTTATTTATTTTATTTATTATTACATTATTTAATATATTTTTATTTAATATCAACATCATTTAATAGATTTATCTAATATATATGCATTTATTCATATATATATATATATATATATATATAATTTAGTTTTAATTAATTTATATATTTAATATATATATATATATATATTAAAAATATTATTTAATATATAATATATGTATAAATATGCGAACTAAAATTATATTATTTAATATATTTACTTATTATATTATTTAATATATAATATTTATTTAGTAAATATTTTTTTAATATATATAAAATTAATAAGGTAAATTAGTATAAAAACAATACTAATGATAATAAAAGTTTAATTAAATAAGGTAATTAAACATAATATTATTTATTTATTTATTTACTTATATTCATTTTGTAATAGATAATAATTTGATAAATACCTTATATATAAGTTTTCTAATTAATTGAATAATATATAAATTTTCCTTTTTTGGGATAAAATGTTTTTCTTTTATATATATAAGTGAAGTTAAATACCTAAAAGCTATTAGAACAGTACCTTTTTTGCTGCAAAATCGAATTCAGACACACTTCTATTTTATTTATATTTCAAGTAGTTATATGATATAAGTTATAACAGCTAATATAATATAACACATGTAAGTCATAAGTAACACATATCATTCTAAAATATATAGTAATATAATTTTTTTGTAACTAAATTTAATTTAGTTTTCTCATTAATTTTAAAATTTAAGAATAATTTTTTAACAAGCATCCGTGTAATACACGGGTGTTGTACTAGTTTAACTTTTATTATCATTTATGTTGCTTTCTTGTTACCTTATTAATATATTTATTTAGTATATTTATTTCTTATATATTTAATATAATTATTTATTTATTATATTTATTTTATTTATTTATTACATTATTTAATATATTTTTATTTAATATCGACATCATTTAATATATTTATCTAATATATATTCATTTTATTAATATATATATAATTATATATTTAATATATATATTAAATATATTATTTAATATATATATATATAAATATGCGAACTAAAATTTTATTATTTAATATATTTGCTTATTATATTATTTAATATATATATTTATTTAGTAAATCTTTTTTTTAATATATATAAAATTAATAAGGTAAATTAGTATAAAAACAACATTAATGATAATAAAATTTTAATTAAATAAGGTAATTAAATATAATATTATTTATTTATTTATTTACTTATATTTATTTTGTTAATAGATAAAAATTTGATAAATACCTTATTTATAAGTTTTCTAATTAATTGAATAATATATAAATTTCCCTTTTTTGGGATAAAATGTTTTTTTTAATATATATAAGTGAAGTTAAGTACCTAATGTAATATGTGTTAGGTCAAGTGGTTCATATTGTCTTTTGCATGCCATAGGCCCAGGTTCGAGTGTCCCTTCCTACATTTTTTTTGTAATTTGCCACATAATTCGCCACATCAGCAAAAAAAAAAGAAAAATTAAAAACAAATTCCACCTCAGCAAGCCGGTAAGAATTACCTAATTTAGTCGGTGTAAGGACGATTTTTCAGGTTTTTTTTGTACTTACGGGACGTGATCCAAAAGTCGGTATCGAGGAGGACCAAACCTCAAATGGGTGTCACTTACAGGACAAAATCTCTAATTTTTCCTCTTGTGTTAAGTCCTCATACGCCTCTTAGGTACATTACCAGTAGGTCCAACAACCTACTATCAACAAGTCTCTAACATACACATACTATCAGTAGGTCCACTGACCTTCTCGTCCTTAGGTCTCTTAAATACATTACCAGTTGGTACACTAACCTACTACCTACATGTCCCTTTCATACACATACTATCAGTAGGTCCACCGACCTACTTGTCCTTAGGTCCCTTAGATACATTACTAGCAGGTCCACCAACCTACTGTAGGGGTAGTTTTGTCTGTTGTGCTTGTTGTCCTACCCCAACAAGTGGTATCAGAGCCACGGTTGGTAGCCCAATTGCGATGTGGATGACGTGGCATGTTCCCCATGTGAGCCGGTGGACGATTGGTGGATCTGTGTGCCTTGTGTCGAAAGTTTTTCTGGCGAAAGGGTGTGGTTAGGCGGCGGGTTCCGTGGGTGATAACGGCGGTACAAGATGGTCGGATCGTATGAATTTCGTTCATGGGGAGGCCCAATGTCGTCTTGTTTTTTAGGGGTGGTTTGTAGGGCGTGCAGACCCAATCCCACATCATAAAATTAAAGGTTCCAAGTCCAACATATAAGCTTGGTGGACTACTCTTTCTACTGCCAATTGATTTTAGAATGAAACCTCATTTGGGCTTGTATGTTGGGCTTGGTGGAGAACTGAGTTTTGAGTTGATGATTATAACACTTACTACCTACAGGTCCCTCATATACATCTACTATCATCAGTAGGTCCAACGACCTACTTGTCCTTAGGTCATCACCATACCCGAGTTACAAGATGTCATCATCATGTCGGAGCTACCAAGAGGACTAATCATGTCCGAGCTACCAAGAGGTCCTCATCATGCCAGAGCTACTAGCTGTTACAACTGTGCTACTCGAGCTACCTTCGAGATAGCTCACCCGAGCTACTCTAAGTGAATTTTCCCGAGTTTCATAAGTGACAACTCACTCGATTTACCTTATGGATTATCGAAATATTCATTGATATCTCTTATTCGTTATGATATTATCAAGATTAACAATTCAGATCTTGTCAGCGCATATTTCAATAACTAAGTGATGATGCTTGGACACAAATCCATCCCAAAAAATCCAAACAGTTTTAACTCAACCATTTTTTTAACTCAACCCCACCATCATCAATATTATCAATATAATTAATAATATCATTCAATCATTTTTACACATCACATCAACTTTAAATCACTATTCATCCAACTCACATAATTTTAACTAACTATCACTTCAAATCATCTCTCATCCACTTGTACATAAAATCAATAGTAATTATTTTATTTCAAATATAATTTTAATAAACCCATTAACAACGAACCATACCATTTTTTTTCAAAAAATTAACCAAACCAAACCAAAAAATGCAATCAAATAAAAAAAAATTGAGCTCTCGATTTTACCTGCTCTCGCGATCCCCTTCCCCCAAACCCTACCGGATCGTCCCTCTCCACTCCAGCGTCGATCGCCTTCCTCTGCAGTAATTAAGCTCGAATCGGGGGTCGTCCCCCGACCGCCTGGTCTCTGCCCGGCTTCACGCGCCTCCATCGTCGACAGTTTCAGGTAAGCCTTCTTCTTCTCTCTAGTTCGGGTCGATTTTCAGTTGCCGGTCCGCGGGCTTTTCTCGGCTTCCTGGAGAGCGACGACGGGGTGTGGGTGTTCGGATCTTCGCTGAGTTCTCGGCTTCTTCCCCTTTCCTCTGGTGGTGGGTCTGCGGAGGACCATCGTTCCTTTCTCCGGCCAGTGGTGATGGCAGAGATGGGGCTGTGGTGGGCGGAGGATTTCAGCGGCGGATTCGGTCGAGTGGTTGATGTCTCGGTTGTTCGGCGGCGATGCTGTCGGACGGTCGAAGCTCCGCTACGCTACGCTTTCAGCCCTCTTCCCCTTTCCTTCGGTGTGGGGTCTGGGGTGGACCATTGTCCTGACCTCTAGCCAGTAGTGATGGCAGAGGTGGGGCAATGGGGGATGGTGGATTGTGGCGGAATCGGGCGGTAAAGGACGTGGCTGCAGCCTCGACATCTTGGTGGTTCGGGGGTTTACCGGGTGTGGTTGGTCTCGCTAGTGGTGTTAGTGGGTTCGGTCTCGTGGTGGTCCTGAGGCATCTTGGGTGTTGAGGTCGTGGTTCGAGTTTGATTTCAGATGTTGTTCTAGGGCTTGGACTGACTTCGTTAGACCACCGAGTTGGTGTTTGGGCAATTTCGGGTCGGTCCTCTTTGGCTGTGTGACTCACTCTGGGTCATCTCGGTATCCACCGGCTCTGCTTGGTTTCGCTGCTTATGAAGGGCTTGTTTCGTTTTTTTTAGTGTCTTTGTTTTCTGTAGGCTTTTGTTTGTTAGTTTTGTCGGTGATTGTATTGTTTAGGGCATGTATTTTTTGTTTGGGTCGTTGGCCCATGTGAGCCGAAGTGTCAATTTGTTATCCCACTGGAATCTGACACTCGGGTATTATCCTGCTGGGATCTTTTTAGTTTTTTGATTGTGTGGTTCTTGTGTGTTTTCATTCTAGCTTTGCTAGCGGCGAATTTTTAGTTTGTCTCCTGACCTGTCCTCCCACTTTTTCAGTCGTTGGCTGCTGTGTATTTGTGTATTCGCACATTTGCGTTTTTTATTTATAAAACCATCGGAAAAAAAAAAATAAAAAAAAAAAATTATATTCAAGCGTCTTAGTAACTTAGTCATGCAACGATTTACAAATTAAAATAATTGGTGGCTTTTGATATATTATTTCGTTTCACTTGTATAAAGACGGTGGATAGAAAGAGATGATAGCCCCTCTCTCCACGTGCCCTTATTATTGCATTCAATCATCTAAATACAGGTTAGTACAACCTTATTCTGAATACAACCAGGAAGACAATGATTTTTTTACCCATCGTCAGTAATAAGCAAAATCAGATAGTACTAACTAGCTAGCTAATTTTTTTCCCAGAACTTATGTGTGTAATTTATGTACAGGCCCCTCACCTAAAAGCTATTAGAACAGTATCTTTTTTTGCTGCAAAATCAAGTTCAGACACACTTCTATTTTACTTATTACATGTACAATGAATGGATATCTACTTTTGGGGAAATTGGGAAAGATTATTGTCTTTTTGCATGTAAATGCTGTTGAAAGGAAACATAGTAAAAACATGTGATTGTAAATTAGTCATACTCTCTAATTAATTTGAACATTTTCAAGACGAGAAGTATAGCTCAATTGGTAGCACCCTCCATTTGGGACCAATAGGTCTCGAGTTCGAGACACTCAAAAGAAAAAGTGAAAAACCACCATTGATCCTCTTTAAAAACGAGAGAGAGAGAGAGAGAGAGAGAGAGAGAGAGAGAGATTATAATGGTTACACTCAGACAAGTAAATCCAGAACCTACCAACAATTATTATACATTATTACAACACCCTTTCATGGAACTCTATTTAAGACATTTTGAGGACGTGAGTAACTGGTTCAGCCACCTTAGAGTCAATCAACCAACCCAACAACGAGAGGAGTAGCAAAAAGGGCTTTTTGTTCACTTCACAAACTTTAGTTGTTTCTCTTTCCTCCCAAGACTGTTTCCTCTTGTCCAAAATGTACGTCTTGTAATCGCATCAGGCACTTGTCTGACCAGTTTCAACAAGACAGTGTGAAGTAAGCGAATGCTTTCAGACAAAGGCAAGAGCAAAACAAAAATCGGGAAGAAAATTTTCCATCGGAATATTAACGTTGCAGGAATTCGTTTCAACTTCAAATTATTCTTCCAAAAATGTCGCAAATCGAACAAGAGATGCAAGCAAGAATACAGGATTTAAATATAAGCACAGAAACAACCCGTGAGGTGTAGCTTAAACACTATAATATCCTCTTTGTTGTTGGGTTCTCTCTAGCAGCAATACAAACCTCAACGAGGCACTTGTAACGCTACAAGGTGATACTTGTAATTTTGATGGATAACAGTTACAGGATAAAGTTAAGTTATTTGCGTAGCTTCTTATATAATCCCAAACTATAGTCTTAATGTTCGCACAAGAATTAAAATTAATTTGATGTATATAAACCAAGAGCACCACAGAAGCAGAAACCTCAGTTATTATTCTTCCACATCCATTCCTGCGGCTCCTGAATACCCTGTGCCACATTAAGCAAATTACTCCATAAGGAACTCAATTATGATATAAGATGAAATGAGTTACGCACTTCTAACCTGCTGGTTTCGTGTGGGGTTAGTTACTTGAAATGTCTCTGCCGGTATTTGTCCATAGCCATGTTCCTGATTCTCCCACAAGTCAAAAGTAAAGAATCGCATTTAGTTCAACAAAATTAGGCATCAAAATCTACAATAGTCATCAGTGGTGACAAGTTTCTCATATTATAGATCTTATAACTCAAAACACCAATGTCTACATTGGGAAAAGCAATGATGATGTTAACTCTTCAATGCTCAGGGATGCACACAAACATGACAATCAAAGAAAGTCCGCCACAGAAAATGCCACCAGACTAAGTGTACTTCCCGGTAATGGTTGCAAAAAAAAAGGTCTATGCTACTAAGAACTGCACATTTCGTTCTAATAAAATGAAGTTGCATGTGAATCCATCATGCTTCATAAGCACCTAAACAAAATGCAACTATCTTAATCTGAATGAATACTAAAAGTATACATAACAAACAAGAACGTCCACGCAAACAGTTTTGTCAAATAACCAGAAAAAGCTTGCAGCTACTTGGTACTTGTACCTTACTGCTCTGTGAGGCTGAAAACCCAGTAACCTGGTACTGAAAAAAAAAAAAAAAAAGGCAACAAGCTTGTTAGCCACTAAACGAATAAAAATAAAAATCAAAGACACACGAACACACATAAAATAACTGACCGAGGTTTGAGTACTCTGCTGTAATGGCTTGGGATGGTTTTGAAGCTGCCCGTATTGACCTTGAAACTGTACTTGCATCTGATGGGTCTGTACCTGTGGGTGTTGGTTAGACGGCTTCTGTTGCTGCTGCTGCTCATATAGTATCAGCTCTTCAGGTTTTTCCCACTGCAATAACCAGTCAACAAGAAGAATGGCATACCGTTTTATTTTCTTTTTATTTTCTTTTTTTTTTTTTCAAAAAAAGGCATTTTATAGTGATGTGCAGATGACACGATGTTACCTTGCTTTCACCAGTGAGGCTGTTATAGTAATACTTGTATCCATCAGGAGACGTATGCTCTGTCCACTTACAACTAACAGTGGGGATGGCTGAGTTAGTAGCTGAGGCAGGTGTGGTTGCAGTTACATTTCCAGCTGACGTGTTTGCAACTGGCTGAGACCACGAAATCTAAGAAGAGAAAAAGAGGATTACTACACCAAATAGTTTATAGGAATACATACAATAGCCTAAACAGTAACATATAAAAATGTTGCAATAATAAAGGGTTATAAGAAATAAAAAGAGTAAGCTAATCATTTGCATGTAAGAAAATCAACCAATCAGCATCGCCAAAAAGTAAGCACCAAATATTCTACACTCGACTTCCTTATTTTTTCCATCTCTATCAGCCAGAGAATCAAATAATTGGTGAACACGACACAGTGCAGTTAAACTTTCAAAAACATTTAATGTAAGGGAAAAACAATCTTCATCATAAAAACACAGAATTTTGTCAAAAAAAAATTGGACCAATCAAAATTGCAGAATAAACAAAAATAACCAGCTCAGAAGAAAAAATAAAAATGATCTGAAATTCTTACTTCTATTCTGTATGGGCCACCGAAATAGCCATCTTGATTATGTCTACTAACAAACTACAAACAATCGGTACCTGATGAGCTGGTAAATTCTGGTTCGTTGGTTGTAGTTGCTGCACCTGTTGTTGTAGCTGATTGAAGGCTTGTTGTGATGACTGAAACGTGGCTTGCAGATTATGTTTCTGTTGCGACAGCATCTGAGCCAAATGCGATGGAGACTGGATCTTCTGGGGTGGTGGCAATTGTTGGTTTGCATTACCCTGCGGCCCTTGTGTCGGGGGAACAGAGAATTGACCATTTTGTCCAGGCAGCTGCTGAGGGGTTTGCACCTTTCCAGGTTGCATGTATGGTCCCTGTACACTTTGAAGGCTTGAAAAAGACCCTGAATTTAAAGGCTGTACTTGTGCGGACGGCGGCAAATTCTGTTGTGACTGGAGAGGTGGTCTCTGTACAAGAAAGAGATTTTTATTTATAGATTTTCGTGAGGCAGTGGAATTTGCAGCAAGTACAAGTTCAAATTTCTTCATAACGAACATGAGAGTGACAGAAACCATCGAGTCAAATAATTCTACTTACAGTAGGTCCAGCAAGAGAACCATCTGCCTTGCCCGGAAGGTTTCCCAGAGGACCCTAGGAACAGGGCAAGAAAACATAAGAAATAATATTGAATACTCCCTCCTATTCTTTTTATGTGTCATTTTGGCTTCATTGATCATTAATCAAATAAATGATGTTTTGGATCTACATATTTTTCCATTGTTACCCTCATTTAATTAATACACTACACGTTTTGGGAGGAATCTTGTGGAAGACAGTGAGTTTTTAAGAACATAAAAAAGGTGTAAAAAAGTTGAAAAGAAATATATTAATTAATGTTAATTTGCTTCAATAAGGCTAATATTGACAAGAAAAAAAAAAATCTTAATTTATGTGCTACAGCATCGAACGACATTTAAAAAGAATAGGAGGGAGTAGAAAAGAACAGTTGTACTCGTGTTTTAAATTTTAATACTCTTGGTGATATAAAATGATAAACAGAAAAGAGCTCATTATTATCTTACAGGGTTAGAAGAGAAACTCATATCACCAGAACTAGCAGGAATTTGGTTTCCAACATGAGCAGACGGTCCAAGGCTGTGCGGGCTCACCGGAGGCCAGTTAGAAGGAACGGGCCCGCGAAGTGGCGCACCATGGTCCAGTGGAGGCCTACAGAAGTTATAAAAGAGAAAAAAGAAAAGTGGAATATCAAATATTCGAAAGATAGAAAATCAAGAAGTAGAACTGGCAATAAGTTAATCGGAAGAGATAACGGGGAGATACCTGATTGCAGGGGACGGAAAACGAGGGCCAAAAGCAGGTCCACCGAAAGAAGGACCACTTCTGGAAAGGAAAATTAAATATAATTAATCATTAATATAAATGTATCAAACCTATAATACACTCTGGAGTGGGAAAGGAGGAGACAGCATAAGCTTTCCCACCTTGAGAACAAAAGAAGAAGAATACTGTCTAGATTAACATGCCTAAAGGTGAAATAAAGTGTTCTTATTGCCAGCCATAAATATTTTTCACAACCATGGATGTGACTCGACTAAAAAAGAAAACAGAAAAATTAAAAAGAACATAAAGTAAAAATAAATTTCTACATAATCAGAGATAATAAAAAAAAAACAAAAATAAATAAAAAACTGTAATTTGTGCAAAAGCAACCTGGAATCTCCAGGTCTAGGTCTCTTAGGATCAGCAAATCTAACAGTTAATGGCTGGTCACATCCCTGCAATGGAAAAAATCATATGATATACCAATTGTCTATGAGGGTAATTGAATGCAGATGAAACGAGCTTACTCTCATGGTGAATGTCCCATTAAGCGCATTAATAGCTGCCTGTGCCATGTCTCTCTGAGAATATTTCACAAATCCACATCCTTCAAACAAATTTATCATGAGTAGGGAGACGAAACAAGAAAGGAGAGGATTCGAATCTGAAATGTCGTGTGTGTAGGTAATATATCCCTTACATCACCCAATGAGGAATTCATTCTTATACTAAAATCATGTACTAGCCACACACTGATGTAAAAGGTCCCATGGATATCCGTAGGTGGTTAACTATCACATAATTAGTCTATAGCTGAGACCAGCAAGCACAAAGGTACATACCGCGGCTCTGCTTCATTTCATCTCGCATCAGATAAACATCTTCAACTCTACCATAAGGTGAGAAAATCTGCAAAAGGTAAAACATTAATCCCACTGTTCCTTCAGAGAATACTTAGCTAAACCAAAAATGTAAACATAAACAAGTAATATTACAATAAATTCACAAAATTATAGCTTCCTGAAGAAATAAATTCCAAAGTAGGATCATAAGCTATATGCACGGCCATATTCCCAGCCTGAGCAGGCTCTATGAAAAGGGAAAAAAGTAGAAGATGGAAGATGCATTTTAAACAGGATGGTCCCCTCATCCCAAGGCTCTTACAACAAATCTTATACAGGCATATGGAGAAGACGTAGTATAGCACTGTATACGGTTAGTTTTAATTTAACAGAGAAGCCAAAAGATATCTTTCAGCAGCATAACATACTTCTTCAACTTCCTTTTCGGTAGCTTGTCTGTTCAATGACCCAACAAACAACTTGAACTCCGTTGCACCTGCATGTGACCATATGACCAGCAAATAAATAAATAAAATAAACAGGCTGCTAATTCTGCAAATGGTAAATAAATAAAATTTGACCTCCACAACTACTTCCAACTAGTACAAAGAAAAAAATCACAAACAAAATATGATGCCAAAATTTCTACAGAACAGAAATCAACGAACGTACCAAGGCGTTCTCGCTCTCCATCAGCATACCTGACTTGAATAGGACCCATAGCCTGTGTAACACAAATGAAATAAGAAATATAAGAGCTTAAGTTATGAGTCATCAACATAAGGAAACCAAGGAGAAGATATACCCCAGGTAATGTATATTGATTATGCAGAGCTCTAATAGCTCTATCAGCCTCTTCCGAAGTAGCATACTTAATGAAACAGCAACCTACGTAGGCAAAACCGAAAGCCAGGTTTTGTCAAGATATTCAATCCTCACCCGCGAACAAACTAATCTTTGGGCAATGACTAAGGCGCAATTGATATTTAACAATAACAATAACAATAACAATAATAATAATATGTTCGTTTCGTGCCACTCCCCCAAAACCTTCCTCAATCACCAACAAAGCACTAGTTCATGCAGCTTGATGCATTTCTCCATCAATACATATATCCTGAAACAACACAGGAAACCCCTCTTCTCCAAAAGCTCTGCAGAAATTAATGTAGCATGCCCTAACATTCTTTACCAACATCACTATCATACATGGATACATAATGGATACATGAAATGGATTGAGACAACATGACATAGAAAACCCACATTAGACACCCAATATAAACATTGAGAACAAATAACACACTTCCGCAGCCAATACTATAATCATTCCTAGCCAGAGACCAAGAAACGGCCATCAAAATGTCAACAGTCTACAATACAACAATCATATTGAGGTAACTTTGTGCGCAGCCAGTTCATCACTAGAAAAGGGATACAAATCCAACTTAAAGATGGGATACAAATCCAACTTAAAGACGAAGAACAATTAACATACAAAATCAAGATACAAACATCAAATATTGAAGCAATAAATGGGCAAAGAACACTAACAATAAAGCACAATCAAGCCTACAGATCAGTGCAATGTCGATGCAAATCATGGCAAATTAGCAAGTAGCTAACGTCAGTCTCTGACAACTAATTTTTCCGTAGTAAATTAGCATCAATAATCAATGACCACCATCATTGTCAGAAGACATGAAGCAGTCTCACCAAGTCCCAAACTAAAATGGGATCTCTCACTTATTTTACGCTTGTATACAGATGTTACAGGCAAACTCATTCTTATAGTCCAACGATGCTCTGTATAAGTTAGTAAATCATACACCAAAATGTGTAACACGAGACAACTCACTAATATGTCACACCGATTAGTGTAAAAATAAGACAAACACCATAAATCCAAAAAAATGAAGTAATCAAATCAATTAATATAGTTACCATCGTACTCCTTAACAATACCAACACAAAGCATGTAAACCAATAAGAGCATAAAAAAATATTTTAGAGTAAATTAAATAGCCAAACAATAATTAGCTGGAATCGAAGCGAACATTGAAGAGCACAAGCCATAGCAAAAACCTACTTAACAAAAGAAATACATTCACCACTCAGAAACTCCAAGAATCACAATCATAGCAAAAATCTGATAAATAAAGAATCCAAATCACCAATTGAGTTGGTCATAGAGTAAATGCAAAGGAAAATTATCTACAAATTAAGATTCACCAAACACGTTCCTATGCTCCACAAGAAAAAAACAAACAAGAACAATATAAAGGCAATTCTTGAACCTGACAAACAAAATGTATACTAAGGCTAGTAACCTTAGGCTTCCCAACTTTACGGCTCACACCACCAAAATTCACCATCACCACATTGCTTAATTCATAAAAAAAGTACAATTAAATGTAGAACACGACATGTTCCATAAGATTTCAACCCCCAAAATTAAGAAGGGTCTATCACACTAATGATCTCATTACTGAGACAAAATCATTCAACACAATGAACTATTTAGTTTGCTCATCAAATATGAAAATTTGAAAGCATCTTGAAGAATAGAGCGTACAATTTCTGTGGAATTGCTAGCATAACCACACAAGAAACTCGCAAGATCAAAAATCAAACTAAGCCTGATAATGCTAAACATGAAAACTGAGAAGCTGCACATCATAAGCCAATAGTTCATCCAAAATATCCTCCATACACACACAATCCCATGGAACACGCAAAACCTCCTTTAAGCACTTTGCGGCACCATGAGATGAAAGGCAAAACATAGCGTAGAAGTAAAGTGAAGTAGCTGCTTCTAACAACACAAAGAATGTCTCACCACCAGAGCTCATACCAAATATAATCAACAAATCTGTTAAATTGCATAAACATTCATGTTAACGCACGGTTCTGGAGTGGAGAGAAGACAAAAGAAAAAGTAAGTAAGAAAGAAAGAAAGAAAGAGAATATTCGTTCAGAGAAACCAAAACCTGTTCTGATTGCTGATGTCAAAATTTCTAATAATATCAAAAGTCGCTACAAAGAACAAATTTACATGGCCCCGATAGTGCTCATCAACATAACAATTAAACAAAACCAACAATCCATCCATAAAATACATCTATTTGATTCAATACCAACTGTGAAGCGAACTAATCGATATAAATGCATAAACTTCAATAACCAAGATTACACCTTTGATGGAGATGAGTAAATGTCTCGTTGAAGTAGTATGGTCAGGAATTTCACCAATAAACTAAAGCATCAACACATAAGCCATATGAGAAGAATAATCACACCTCACGAAAGAACAAACTAATCTGTATCGGTTGTCCAGTTAATTCAGAACTAATCGAATTGTAGCAAGCACAATAACAAAACTAAAATCTTCAGCAACACAACAATCACATCATTTTTCATCCACATCATTGACCAAGCATGTAATTTCGATCAAGAACCAGGGTTGGAGGGCAACAGCATAAATTTCACAACTACACCACAACTCATTGATGAAGGTCCTACATTATGTAGATATCTGAGGAATCAAGTGTTGTGACAAATACATCACTATGACACTCACAATCATGTCTGTGTACTTCCCAGGAAATCAATTCTCTATAATTCAGTATATGTATAAAATAGACCTAAAAAGTAAACGGCTGGATAATAAAAGAGAAATTACGAGCAACATTCTAACACAATACAAAAAGTGCAAGCCCATCATGTGGATACCGAGTTGAAGATGAGATCGATTAAGTCCCTAGACTGACGGTTTATGAAGAGTCAAGTCATTAAACCCATCCAAGAGGGAGAAATAACTAATGACACCAAAAAAAAAAATATCAACAAAAGAACTCAAAAGACATCGATAAAGAGAACATTGTTGTAGTCTCCCTTGTCATACAACAACAGATTTCTCCCAAAAAATATGAAAAACGAACAAAAAAAATGTCCAAAACTACCCCAAAATAAAGAAAAACAAATGAAACATTTCAATGACTATTCATGAGTTATTTTATTGTCTGATCTCGTCTTCCTCTCGGATGATGGAGTATGAACAGAAAAGAAGTCAAATGAAAACTGACGAGAAACATAAGGGTACAGTGGCTTCCTTCAGCCCCTCAAACCTGAAAGGAGATTCACAATAAATTCATAATTGTACAAGACAAAGCATTTACACATACCTTGTTGTTGTCCAGTCCTCTTATCCTTGATCAGAGCAACTTCTAAAACACGTCCATGATTGTCAAATAGAGGTCGAACCTGAATCATTGAGGTCAAAAAAAGGACAAAATTACATTGGAAATTGTGAAACCTAACCAGATAACTAATGCATTCAATGGAATGAAATTTATATATATATATATAAGTAAATCTATTGATTTAGTGCCTGACTTCAACAATTCTTATGATAAGAGTCAGTGAGCAAGCCCGAAATTACATTAGAAGTCATGATTGTCAAATTATATGAAGTTCTAATCACTAAAGTTTCTTCCTCTACTATCAGCTGATGTTTTATTAACAAAATTTTCTTCCCTCCCATAAGAACACTCTTGAAATATAGTAACCAGACTACAAAATGATTCAGTTTGAATCTCGAGTTGATGAAACAGAATTGCCCATTGCTGAAAGAAATCCTCACAAAATTATTGATAGTTTGAATTTAAACATTGTCAAGGAAAGACTTCATCAACAAAACCAACGTACATCATCTTCAGTGGCTGTCCTTGGAACAGAACCTACAAAAAGTTTGGCAAAACTAGCTCCTTCTCTACCTGAAACCAAGACAACAGTAAAAAGATAAATGGTGGTATACAAGAGCAACAATTCAGGAAACATCATAAAAGAAAATATATATATATATATATATATATATACACATATGATGAAGTTGCATCTAAAAAACCACCATTTGCCAATTTTAATGTCCTTCGAAACTCATAATAATTGCAATGACACAGTAAACTAATATCTAGATTGAGAAAAATAAACTTGAAGAATTACCAAAGAGGTGATAGGAGAAACCAGCTAAATTTCAGCTTTATTTATTTCACTCCCAATCACTTACCTGTGTAATTAAATTTTAAAATTGAACCATGACAAGACACTTTCAAAGTCGAAAACTTATTTTGAATTTTCCTGTAGACCCACATTATGAAATGAATCAACTTTTTATTCCAAACCAAAAGAGTCATTTCTTCTAATTCCTCCATATAGTGCACACAAAGGCAATAAAAAAAACTCCTAACTCTCCCCATAAACAATCTCAATTTCTCAAAACTAGTTATTATCTCTTGCCCCGAAAAAAAAAAAAAAAA
>CACSLK010027843.1:10073999-10116827 GCA_902706635.1 Striga hermonthica
ACCTGCCCACCCCAAGGGATGTTCTAAACAAGTGACCACCCAGCCCGGGGGCCTTAGTCATGGTGGGTTTTGGTCTTCACACTTGCCCACCCGCGAGGAATGTTCTAAACAAGTGACCACCCAGCCCGAGGGCCTTAGTCATGGTCGGTTTTGGTCTTCACACTTGCCCACCCGCGAGGAATGTTCTAAACAGGAGGTTTTCGACCAACCTGCATACCCTAGGGGATGTTCTAAACAAGTGACTTCCAAGTCAAACCACATTACATATATTCATGTCATCCAAATTATACCAACATTCCAAGCATAAAAAAATGTGCAATAAAGTGAGTAAAATTAGAAGAATCACTGAACTTCATTGACTTTTGAGCAAACTTTGCCATTTACATCTTTGTTCGAATTTTCTGGCTTTCTTAAAAAAAACGAAAAATTCTCACACATAATATTTTTTTAAATTAGCTATATTCCATGACCTGGCAAGTAATCGGCCTTCAGCATCCTTCAGTGAGTACGCTCCTCCTGCGTGCACTCGCTCGACCAAGTACGGCCCTTCCCAGTTTGGCTCCAGCTTTCCCTCATGCTTGAGCACATCGACGCGTTTCCAAACCAGGTCGCCTACTTGGAGTCTGCGAATTTTCACCTTTTTGTCATGAGCGGCTCGCATCCTCTGTTTGTACGCCTCCACCCTGATTGCTGCCCGTCCACGCAGCTCCTCAATAGTGTCCAAGGCTGCCATCATTAGATCCTCGTTCTGCTCAGTATTATACATGCTCGACCTCTGTGATGATAGCTCGACCTCGACCGGCAGCAATGCTTCCATTCTATAAGCTAAACTGAAAGGGGTTTTTCCTGTTGTTGACCTCGGGGTTTTACGATACGCCCAAAGTACCGAGCTCAACTCATCGACCCTTTTCCAACTTTGTTTTCAGCCCATTAAGTATAATTCAGTTGGTTACCTCGACCTGGCCATTGGCTTGCAGATGAGCAACGGAGGCAAAGTGTTGCTCGATTTTCATGTCTTCACACCATGCTCGAATCCGCTTACCATTGAACTGAGTACCATTGTCGGAAATCAACACTTTGGGGACGCCAAACTGACAACAAATGTTGTTGTATAGAAATTTAATTACTTTCTCCTCCGTAATTTTCGCCAAGGGTTCGGCCTCCACCCATTTTGTGAAATAATCAACCGCCACTATCAAGAACTTCCTCTGCCCCGTTCCCTGAGGCATCGGCCCCACCAGATCGATACCCCACTGGGCGAATGGTATAGGGGCACTCATCGTCATCATTGCTTCCGCCGGTTGGTGAATAAGGGGGCCGTGCTTTTGGCATTGCAGGCATTTCTTCACCATCACCTTCGCATCCTCCCTCATCGTCGGCTAGAAATATCCAGCCCTCAGAATCTTTGCAACCAAGGTCCCTGATTTACTATGATCACTGCAGCATCCCTCGTGCATCTCTCTCAGCACATATCGACCCTCCTCCTTAGTAACACAACGCAGATGCGGTCCCGCATACGACCGTTTGTAAAGAATGCCTCCATGTTCAAAATATCTCCTCATCGCCTTTATCGTTCCCCCTCTCAGCTCCTCGAAGATTGGGGCCCTCCAATCCTCCAATTCCTCAATCTCCGCCATTTCCGCTTCGACCACACTCTTTTCGAGATGCAATAAGGTGACACTTCTACTCTTACAATCCACCAAGCTCTGAGCAATTTTTGATAACAGGTCCGCCCGACCATTTTCTCCTCGAGGGATTTGTATCAGCTCGAATGAATCGAACTCCTCCTTCAACTTCCTCATCTCATCTACATACTTTTGCATCCGGTCCTCTTTGACTTCAAACCCCTCTTGAAACTGTCCAACCACCAGTCGAGAATCAGAATGCACTTGTAATTTTTTAGCTCCTCCCGCTTTGGCTAAACTCAGGCCTTTGATCACTGCCTCATATCCGGCCTCATTATTGGATACCTTGAACCCCACTTTAGCTGCAAATTCCAAGTAATCGCCCTTAGGAGAGACAATGACAATTCCCAATCCTGCCCCGCTTCGCGCCACAGATCCATCCACAAACAACTGCCATAATCCTCCCGACTCCTCCTCAACTTTCGTGCCTTCCTGGATAAAATCGGCCAACACCTGCGCCTTTATGGCCCTCCTCGGCTCGTACAATAGAGAATATTCACTCAACTCGACCACCCATTTCACCAATCAACCAGAGACCGATGGTCAGCCAAGCGTTTCTCCCAGTGGCATGTTTGTTCGTACCTTCACTTTATGATTCAAGAAATAAGGTCTCAACTTTCGAGCAGTTACGACCACAGCCAAAGCACAGTTCACGATCTCCGAATACCTCATCTCTGCCCCCTGCATCACCCTACTCACATAATAGATAGGAAATTGCGCTACTCCTTCCTCTCGTAACAACACCGAGCTCACAGCTCTCTCACCAATAGAGATGTATAGCACCAACTCCTCACCCTGCACGGGTTTAGCCAATATAGGGAGGTTGACTAACACCCCTCGCAACTCCTCAAATGCCCTCTGTGCTTCCTCGGTCCATTGAAACTTCGCACTCTTCTTCAATGTTTTGAACAATGGGCCACTCTTCTCCGCCACCTTCGATATGAAATGGCTCAGTCCCGCAATTCGACCAGCTAAGATCTGTACTTCCTTAATATTCATTGGCGGTTTCATCTCCATTACGGCTCGAGCCTTCTCGGGATTTACTTCAATACCTCTCTTAGTCACTAAGTAACCCAGGAATTTTCTCGACCTCACCCCGAAAGAGCACTTAGCGGGATTCAATTTCATCCCATACCTCCACAATGTTGAGAACGTCTCTTTCAAGTCTCGCACATGATCCAACTCCTCCTTGCTCTTCACTAACATATCATCCACATACACCTCCATGTTCCTCCCCAATTGCTCCTTGAAAATTTTATCGACCAACCTTTGATACGTGGCGCCTGCATTCTTTAGGCCAAACGGCATGACTACGTAACAATAGGTTCCTCAACTCATTACAAAACTCACCCGCTTCCAGTCTTCTCTCGCCAGAGGGATCTGATGATATCCCTGGGAGGCATCCATCAGGCTCAGCAATTCGCACCCCGCCGTTGAGTCGACCAACTGGTCGATTCTGGGCAGTGGGTATAAGTCCTTTGGGCATGCTTTGTTCAGATCACGGAAATTAATGCACATTTCCATTTTCCTTCCGCCTTCGACACCATCACCGTATTCGACAACCATTCGGGGAACTGGATCTCCTTGATATGTCCTACTCCCAATAGCTTCTCAACCTCCTTCTCAATGATTTTGTCCATCTCCGCCCCATGGTGCCTTCTTTTCTGTTTCACCGGCCTCACACTGAGGTCGATGTTCAGCCGGTGCTCGATCACTTCCGTACTTATCCCCGTCAACTCCTCCGCTGTATAGGCAAAAATTTCAGCAAACTCCCTAACCAGATAGATAAGCCTCGACCGAATAGGCTCCTCCAAGTCCTTCCCGATTCTGAACTTCCTCTCCTCACACCCCTCGATCATCTGAATCTCCTCTACTTCTCCCCCTGGCTGAATGTCCATCTTCTCCTTACCCTTCTCCATTCTCTGTTTATCCTCTTTCGACCTCGACCCACCTGGTCGATTAATCTCCTCCTCCTTTGACTTCCCCTGCCTCTTCGCCAGTTGTTTATTATTGCTAACCGTTGTCTGGTAGCAGCTCCTCGAAGTGAGTTGATCCCCGACAATCTCCCCTACGTTTTCGCCCACAGGATATTTAATCGTCATGTGGTACGTGGATACGACCGCCTGGAATGCATTTAAGCTCGTCCGCCCCATAATGATGTTATAAGATGATTCCTCAACTCTCCTGATCCCAGCGCCACGAGCAGACTGATCTCCCCAATTGGCATAACCTCTCCCCCGTTAAAGCCGTAAAGTGTCGTGGTCACTGGTTTCAGCTCCATGTCCAACTCCCTGTTAATTTGCACAAAACAGTCATAGAACATCACGTCGACCGAACTCCCGGTATCAATAAACACCCTTTTCACGTCAAAACCTGTAACCTCCGCAGTTATCACCAAAGCATAGTTGTGAGGTAGGACCACTCCCTCGGCATCCTCCGCCTTAAAACTTATCACCAGCATGTGAGCCGTGATCCCCACCTCCTCTCTCTTTTTCTTCACAGCTCGAGCATGCTCCTTCCTGGCCCTATTCGAGTTGCCATCTGTTGGCCCGCCAGAAATCATATAGATCGTCCCTCTTTTCATCGGGGATTCTCCTCCCTGACCCCCTTTATCTCCCTCTCTTCTCGGCTTTTTTCCTCGACCATCTCGACCATCTCCGCCATCTCCTTCCTCATCTCTATCACTCCTCTCTTCTGAATCCTCCCTACACCTTTTCCTTCCTTTTCCTTTCACCCTATCATGATATACAAACTCCTTCAGATATCCAGCTCGAATCAACCTCTCGATCTCATCCTTCAAATGTCTACAATTCTCCATGGTATGACCGTAATCTCAGTGAAAACAACAATAAATATCCGACCTAGGTCGAATTGGGCCTGTAAACCTTGTCTTCGGCCAGGTTACATCCTCGCTCGGCATCTTCTGCTCCATGGCCTCGAGCACCTCTGTCATATCTTTCCTCAGGGGCGTAAAAGTGTGGTACCTCTGCCTTTCGAACAACATCGGCCTCCTCTGCCACTCGTCCCTTTTTTCCTTCTTCGAATCTCGACTCTCTCTTCGGGGCGATGCCCTCTTCTGCCCACTCCTCTTGGGCGAATTTCTCCTCGGCGATCTTCCCCTTTGCGGGCTTTTCTCCCTTTTTGGCTCTGGCCGAGCCACCCCTTCGAGCTTTGCAAACTCCACCTCCATCTCCTCCAAATTAATGTACTTCCTGCACCGCTTCAGAACTTCCTCATACGATCGAGCCGGGGTCTTTGCCAGGGAAGTTCGGCAAGGCCCTGCTCGAAGACTTCTTATCAATCCTCCCGCCTTCACCTCATCTGAGGCCGAGTGCACCTCTAAACACGTCTGATTGTATCGAGCAACATACTTCCTCAATGACTCCTTCTCACCCTGTCTCATTGCCATCAAAGTCAAATACGTTTTCTCTTGCGCCACCGCGCTCGAATATTGGTTGGTAAGCTTGCTGGCAAAATCCTCAAAATCCGCAATCGACCCAGAGGGTAACTGATGAAACCAATTAAGCGCTCCTCCACTTAAGGTCGATAGAAACGCCCTGCGACAAACAGAATCAGAATATCCATGTAACACAGCTATATTTTCAAAGGTCCGCACATGCCTCGACGGGTCAGACGACCCATCATACACCAAGTTGGTCTCCTTGAAGTTAGCCGGCAGAGGAGCAACGAGAATCTCTCTCGAGAAAGGATGTCCTCGAGCTCTCCTCTCCGACCTCCCCTCAACTTTGTCCTGCAATTGCGGCAACTGCTCTGCCATCCTCTCCATTGCACGATCCCTCATGGCTCCTCCTTCTCCATAACTGGACACATCCTCGTCCTGGTTTCCTACGGCCGTGGTCGGTGCAGTGGTGGCGTGAGATGTGTGGCTCGTGACTTGCTGCACCGCCTGCGCCGCCGCGGCCGCTGCTATCCTCTGCATCTCTTCCCTGGTCATCGTCACCATTTGTTGACCATGAACTTGTCCAGCTACCCGCGGTGGGGCTTCGCCTTGTCTCACCGTGTCTCCAGGTTGCGCCACCACTGGATTGTGAGGTGGTGGTGGCGGCATCGCCGCTGCTGCTGCTACTCGTGCCTCCTGGGCGCGACTAGAACCAGCATCTCCTCCGGGAATTGTTGTCGCTGCTCCTATACCGTGTGGGACCAGTGTAGGAGTGATCGGCGTTTGCGAAGGGCTGGAGAAACCCGGAGGAGGCCTTGTCCAATCGGCCTGATCGTCATCCAAGCGTCATCGAACGTTGACTACAAGTTTTTGGGAATCCCGTCCGCCATAGCTGAGCTTCAAACACAACTTTTTGAACAAGAAATCCCCACAGACGGCGCCAATAATGCAAGTGTAAGCGTCCTGGTCCAGTTTGGAGCGGATCGATCTTTGTCCTTGCCGGTAGAACGCCGGAAACCTGCAAGTAACTCTCACACCGGGTGTTGTGTCCGGTGAAGAGCCTCCAATGTTTAAGTCAGTATGTGTATGAGTATACTGAAGTGAAGAATGAATAGAATGTGTTAAGGGAAAAAGACTCACCCTTTTATATAGGGGTGAGATACCTGCCCTAATAGCTGCCTGGATAAGATGAGCTGGCTGCCCAAGCTGCCCGTCCATACTCTGACACACCGCGCGCATGTCAGAGGTGGCGCGGGGGCGTTGGGGAGCTGTCAGAGGTGGTTATCGATATCCACCAATGTACTCTCGACACGTGTCCCCCTGCACATGGGGTAAATATTCTCCTGAGATTCAGTTAGAGGTCCCTAGCCTGTGACTGGGTCGACTGTTGGGTCCTTGAAGTGATCGACCTGATGAGGTCGAATAGATTGCTCGATCGCTTATCTGGTCGAGCGATAGACTGGTCGACCACCTGCTTGGTCGACTATTTGAATCATCGATCCTCCCGCTTCTTGTCTCGGCTTCCTCCTAGTTTGATCTTCTCGACCGGCTGAGTAGACCGGTTGATCCTTGCGTATATAATATCCTATATCAATTCTTTATATATATGTACATATAACTATATATATATATACACACACACACACAAACATAAATGTAGAACCTGGCAATATTATAAAGTACAAAATCTAAAAGCTGTAAATTATGTACCGTGCTATCTCGCTTTTTGGGTATTCATCCACGAAATCAAGAAACTCTTGGATATATAGGTACTAAAATTTGTGAATAAAAAGTAAAAAGACACCTGTAAGGAACACAGGAGGTAAAAAAATTTATGCTCAGACACATATAACATGCATCTTAGGTGGTTCTCTATTTCAACAATATCGTGAAATTTTGAGTAGTAGTCTAGAAGGAAGAACAATTCACTTATAAAACTAAATTTCAAGGTAAAGGGCAGTTGTGTTGTCCCAAAAAAATAAAAAGAAAATCAAAGTTTGCATAAGAAGTCAAGAACAGATATTATTAATTAACCGAAGCATGAACACTATAGAATTCAATAATCCCATGGCTTCGGGAGAATGGGTATATCCTCGCAAATTAGATAATCCATATGAACTCATATAGAATGCAAATATCTAAACTAACTTATCATTCAATCAGTTACAGTCTAATTGACAAACAAAGGTGTGTTACAGGGCCCTATGTTACAGTGTAAGGAAGTCGTCAATAATAACGGGTAGGAAGGCGACTGCTTGTAACTTGAAAAGAAAAAAACATACAACTTCTCAAATAAAAACTGTACAATCTTGTCGCGTAAAAGATTATAACATTTGAAATGTCCTAAGAGAGTTCGAAGCAGCTTATTTTTATTTCACAACTTACTAAAATGTCCTTTTTTTGTAATGTCGGTGGAAATTCCAGATTCTTGCTTCCTCAACTTCTACTTCGAGTTTGATTCATAGACTTCTTGTAATATATATAATTATCAAATATTTCACATGAGAAGAGAACATAATCGCACTGCAAGAAACCACAAAGTTGAAAACAAAATCTTATTTATAATGAGAATACTATATGTGCTTACCTGCCATCATATGTATGATAAGTCTGCCAGCTACCTTGATGGATCACTACAAATGTTTCTGCACCTAACAGATAAACAGCCAGAAAGAATATCATAAGTTAATGAATCCAAATAGCATTTAAGAACATATAAAGTGAGCTGAGTTAAATAAAAGAGACTAGTGTATAAGTTGTAAACTTGTTTTCATGTTTGTAAAAATAATCAACCCATAAGTGAAATGAGAGGTCTGAAATTAACCTTAAGAGATTCTGATTAGCGTAAATTTCACATAAACTTTAAAATGCTATAAAATTACATTGTTTAAGCCCCAAGCTAGCTATCACTTTCATTTTTTGAATGATCTTGTGCATCATTTATCATATGCAAGGGATTAGGAGCTTACTGGATTAAGCTTCTTTTTGGGAACCACATGACCAGCAAATATATGTATCTTTTCTGCTCATTCAAGCCTTAATAAAAAGAAACTACAATCCAGACCTGAAAGCTCACCGAAAAAGGCTTTTTCAAACTAAGTAGCACATAATAAAGTGCATGAAGGTATGTTTGCAAAATCAACAACCCGCATTCACAAATTCCAAAAAGAGAATAGATTAGATGGCTCAACAACCCGCATTTCAAACTAAGTAACAAATGAAAACACACAAATCTATTTGCATATAACTTCCAAAGAGAACAGATTAGATGGCTTGACTATAAATGAGATAAAATTCATTCAACTGGTCAAATTTGTGTAAAGATACAACATAAAACTCAGAACCTGATGATGCATAATGCATTCTCATTTGATGTGCTGCACACTACAACTTTGACCCCATTGCCTGAAGCTTGATCTATTAGCCTGTTGGTTAGTCAAGTGTATGTTATTAGTGCATTTTTTCCTTTATTTTCCTTCCAAAAAAAAAAAGGTGGCCGATTACAAAATGTTTGAGACCAGCTAATCACATATGAATACATAGAGTTAGATGGATATAAGTGTAGACAATTAAACTTTGAGCCAATAAAACATCAAGTGTAAATTCCATGTCATAGTCAATTTAATAATTTTCTATTTTATTTGGGAAACTAATCAAATTTTAATTACTAAATTAGATAATTAATTAATTGATTATTTAATATATATTGTTGTGCAATTTAAGAATGTCAGAGTATATTTTTTAAGGCCAATTAAAGAATGTCACATGTCATTTTCTTGGAGAGTAAAATAAATATTTCTTTAATAATATTTAAAGAGATAAATAAGTGAAAATTTATGGACCAATCAAATTGAAGAATTCTTTTCCAAGACTCTCTCTCTCCTAATTATCTCTTTAAATAATTATTAAAAGATAAATATTATAAAGTATGGACCAATCAAATTGAAATCTTTCCAAGACTCTCTCCCAACACCTATAAATAGGGGCTCCCCTAAGGTGAAAAAAAAAACACAATTCATATTCACAACTCAAGTTCCAAGTTCAAGAACTCTAGAGAATTTCCTCAACGAAATTGAAGTGTTCTTGAAGATCCAAAGGCGAGCGTGTTCAAGCCCAAAACCGACGTTCAATCCGGAATCAAGCTGCCAAGCCTCCGAATTACTTTATTTAAGTCAAGACCGGCGTAGAGAATATCAAAATCAACTTTTCGGCGAAGACCAAGGACTCGTGTTCTTTACGTTCTTGGGAAATCACGACGTTCGATTCGAGATCAAGCTACCAAGCCCTCGAAGAAACGTTATTTAAATCCAAGATTCAAGACCGGCGGGGATCAAACTGAAGATTCGTCTCCAGAAGTCTCATATCCATTTGAAGATCGTTCTTGAAAAAATTAATTAGAGGAATAATAGAGATTTGTAATCCACTATATTTCATTTAATCTGTTGAAAATTCACTATGGAATAAATTCAACTTCGGCTCGGGTGTTTGTTTGTTTGCCCCGTATCTGGGAGAGCGCATCCACTGTCCGCCGTCGGGCTGTATTGAGGTCTACCGAGAGAGCATCCGTCTGGGGCTTCGTTTTCCCCTGGCCGACGCGCTGAATGATATCCTCTGTGAGTGGGAGGCCGGCATTAGCCAGTTGCTGCCGACGGTATTCGCTCGGCTCATCTCTTTAATCGTCATGTTCTGCCGTGAGGGGTGCCCCATCCTACCAGTGCCGAGGCGATGGCTCTGTTCGGCCTCAAGAGATTTGGTGATACCGACAACTATTACTGTTCGGTTCACCCAGGGATCGATAAGACTCTAGTTGACAAACTTCCGGAGACCCTTCACGACTATATGCCAGGGTGGTTCTGGGTCGGTGGCAATTGGAGAGCCGAGGTCGTGGCTCGGCACCCTCCTACTCATTTCATTTCGCATAGAAGTAAGAACAATTATATCGCTTTCCTTATTATTGATATTATTTCTCTTGTGCTAACAGGTTGGTGTTTGCGTTTTCAGTCCACAACCAGGTCCCTGCTATCAACGAGAGGTTGGCAACCCGAATTACCACCCTACTTCGGCATCCGCCCGCAGATTGGCACTATCGTCCCCTTACGCAAGAAGATTGCCTACTCGAACATAACTTGAGCCTAGTGATCCCGAACAAGTCCTTCACTCTAGGTACATATCTTTTCTTTTCTGTTCGGTACTTCGCTAGCTCGATACTCTTCACATACTTGAGATTTAACTCCATGTATTCATGTGGGGCATCCCACAGTTTATTACCCGCTGCTTTATCGGAGCGGGTTCAGGACCGTCAAAGAGGCTAACCAGCACCGGCGTGAGTTCCCAGATCCTTTGAAATCTCAACTGAGCGAGATGTCTGCTCGCATGAGAATCGCCATGGAGAGGGCTAAGGAAGCCCAGGCGTCTGGTTCGGCACTGGTCGAGAACGTGGCGCACCCCGCCCCCGACGTGGCAAGAGGAGACGGACTGGCGCCCGAGGGGGACAGGACTGGAGGTCATGGTTCTGAGGCCGTCCGTGATGTCGGTCAACCTGGGGTGACCATTGAGCCCCTAGAGATGAGGAGTCGGGCTAGGGAAGAGGAGTCGGCCTCTTCCGACAAGAAAACGACGGGTGCAGAGGAGGTTCTCGTCCACAGCCTGACCAAAAAGAAGAAGAAGTTTGATGAGGGGGGTCTGTCTTCAGTGTCGGGTCCGGTCGTCCCTGAGGACTTTCCCGTCCCCTCGATTTACCTGGCGGTCGACCCCGACATAAGGGAGCACTTCTTGATGGAACTCCCCGGTTTCTCTGACGCCTGGTTCATCGACGCCAAGGCTGCCACGGCACCGGAGATTCTCAATGAGCACGACCTTCCTGAGGCTGCCATGTAAGCTACCCGTCTCCCAATGATTTCCTGGACTCCAGCTGCGGAGGCAGCAGTCAAGAGGCTGACCACTACGCAGGTTATCCAGCACTCTGCCGCTGCGATCGCTCGTGGGCTGGTTGAGCTCGTCCATGCCGCTGCCCAGACGCGTGAGGCCGATGCCGAGAAGCGAAAGGTGGATGCCGTGCTCGTCCTCAGCAAAGCCCGCGCTCGGTCTCTAAATGAAAAAGTTAAGGGGTTTAACATGCTCGAGCAGAAACTTATCGTCCTTCGCGGAAAGGCCCTGAAGGCTAAAGAGAGGGAGCCCGAGCTGGAGGAGGCGATGAAAAGTGCCGAGGAGAAGCTGAAGAAGGAGAGAGTGGACTGCGCCAACGAGTAGGAGGCCTTGGAACAGAAGCTTGCCCTCGAGATAACCAAGCTGGACGAGGGGTTCACGAGGGAAATAGAGGCTCTTCATGACCGGGTCCGTGGTCTGGGTGACCAAATGGATGCCCAAAAGGAGGAGGCGATGGAGTGGGCCAAGGACAACGTGGTGGCCTCTGGGCCGCTGCAGTTGAACTATATGGAGGTCCAACGTCCTTTTGAGAAAGAGATGATGGCCGACATGGACTCCGAGGTCGGCTACAACCTCTTCTGGCTTTTTCAGCGCCTAGATAACTGTCTGCTCTCTCTGGAGGACTTACGCGCGATTATGAATGCCAAGATAGCTAAGCATGGGCTGGAGGCCGAGTTCAAGGGCATGATCTGCGAGGTTGACGAGGAAGAGACGAAGCTGGTGCGCACCGTGAGGGTTGGGTCGAGGATCTCATCATCGGTCTTAAGGATTTTAGCCCGAAACCGAGTGATCGGCGTCTGTCTGACGGGGAGCGACTGGAAAGCTACGAGCCTTACCCCATTTTTAGCAAGGAGTCGGATGAGGATGGTGTCATTACTCTGGACCCGCAAACGATGATGAGGCCGACCCCTCAGGTGTGAGTAAGGAGGAAGGTGTCGGGGCCGGTACTTCAGCTGAAGACCCACTGGCCGTCGACCTGGAGGTTGCCGATCTGGAGGCTGCTGACCCGGAGGTGCCCAAGGTGATCATCGACATCCTTTCTAGCCCGGGGGCTGACCCGTGAACTTGGTGCTATTTTTCCTGCTTTTCCTCGGTCTGCATGCCGATTTGATCGCTTGTGATCCTTTTGAAAACAATTTATCGTTTTGCTTTTTGAACAAGTATTTTTCTGGTGCCGGTTTGGCGTTTTTATGCTATGAACATCTGCGACTTTGTTTTGAATGAATGAACCTTTTTAGCTATTTATGCTTTTTATGTCATGTGCGTTTGTTGTTGCTTTGGCGCTCGACCCTTTATGGTTATTTAAACAGTTTACCAAGTTTTAAGTTTTGCCAGGGTGCCGGACTCCTTGGTTGAGGCCGACACTTTGCTCATCATTTGGCTGGGCCTCATGATCGGGCTTTGTGCTTATTATTTACTTGGCCGAGCCTCATGGTTGGGCTCAACGTTTATTATTTACTGGGCCGAGCCTCGCGGTCGAGCTTGGCGCTTATTATTTACTTGGTGCGTTACCTGTTCAATTTGCTCGTTGAATCGGGCGATGGTCTGGCCTGGCTGAGCTTCGCATTTGATCTTGTTATTCATTTCTTACATTTGGCACTTTGGCCTGACCGAGCCACTTTGTTGATCCCGGCTCGTGTCGGCCGGTCCATCGTACTGAACCCAACCTGCACATAATTACGTGGCAACTTACCTGACCGGTCTCGTGTTCGGACTCGGTGGTATTATTGGCCTGGACGGGCTGTCTAGTTGAGTCTATCTAGTGTCGGTCGGGTCATCGTATTGATCCCGACCGGCATCTTTGCTTATTACGCCGCTTCGACTTGATCTAAGCCTAAGCTTCCTATCCCTAGAAATGAAGGGAAGTTACATATTTTTTATGAAATTTGCCAATTTGTGACATAAATTATTACAAAGAAGTATAGAATACTCTAGACTCGGACCTATTGGTAGAACGATTTCAAGAACGCCGAGTTCCAGGGATATTGGTGGGGGGTGCCGTCTAGATGTTCAAGACGGTAGGCCCCATGTGGGAGGACCCCGCTGATTTTGTAAGGCCCCTCCCACTTTGGTTTGACAGTCCCGGGATCTGGTCCCGTCATCCTTTTGAGTGCCAAATCGCCGACCTGGTAGGAGCGGGGTTTGACTTGGGAGTTGATATATCTTTCACTCCGCCTCTTGTATGCCACATTTCTGAGCTCGGCTTGTGCTCGGTGCTCGTATATTAAATCCAGGTTTGCACTCAACGATTCAAAATTTGATTCTTCTTCTAAGTTGGTTACTCAAAATGTCGGGGCGCCGAGCTCGACAGGAATCATCGCCTCAGACCCGTACACCAGGGAGAACGGTGTTTCTTCGGTAGATTATCTGGTCGTTGTGCGGTATGACCAGAGCACGCCTGGGAGTTCTTCTGGCCAACCCCTTTTTGCTGCTTCGAGCCGGACCTTGAGGCCCTACTTGATGATTTTGTTAACGGCTTCGACCTGGCCGTTTGATTGAGGATTGTAGGGTGTCGAGAAGAAGTGTTTGATGTTATGCTCCTCGAAAAATGCTTCTAACTTCTTCCCTTCGAATTGTTTGCCGTTTTCGGTGATTATCGTGTTTGGCAGTCCGAATCGGCATATGATGGACTTCCATAGAAAGTCAATCATCTTCTGCTCGGTAATAGTGGCGAGTGGTTCGACCTCTGCCCATTTGTGAGGTAATCGACGGTAACGAAGACGTACTTCACTCTGCCTTTTCTAGTGGGTAGGGGGCCGATCAGGTCGACAACCCACTTGGCGAATGACCAAGGGCTGAAAATCGACTTCTGGGGCTGGGAAGGCTGGATAATGTTTGGTGCTAAGGATTGACATTTCACGCACTTCCTAGTCATGTTCAAAGCGTCCTTTTTCAAGCTCGGCCAATAGTAACTCTGCCTCAGGACTTTATGGGCGAGGGCGTATCCTCCTGAGTGGTTCCGGCATACACCTTCGTGGATATCTTTCAGTATGTACTCGGCACCTTTCTCGTCTATGCATTTGAGCAGAGGTGCTGAGTATCCCCGTTTCAATAGTTCGCAGGCCACGATCGTAAATTGAGCTGCCCGAGTGCGGAGCTGTCTGGCCTCTCTCGGCTCATGCGGCAACGCACGGTCTCGAGATACAACCAGATCAGCACCATACAACTTGGGTCATCGTCTACTGCAGTCTGCCCGACACTTAGCACGCAGGTGTCGGGCACAGACGGTTGTTCTTTGTGGCTGACTTGAACGTATTCAACACTATCCATCCCTGCACTTGAGACAAGACGTGCGAGGGCGTTGGCCTGAACGTTCTCTGTCCGAAGAATGTGTTCTATCTGAGTCTGGAGTTTGGTCAACTTCTTCTTCACTAGTCTCGGCTCTTTCACTTCGAATTTCCTGGAAATTTGCTTGTGTTAGCGTTATATACTGAAAGCCAGGCTTTGGATGATATTACACTTTTACCCTTTATGAATGAGAAACATGTTAGATTAAACTTCTACATTCTGTTGTTTGGCATTAGATAGTGTGGTCGTCATCGGGCGAACCGAAGATCATGTTATCAGTTACTCGCGAAACAAGAATAATTGGTTCACAACCCAGATGGACATGAACACCCCATCGTGAGCGGTTGTAGTGTCAACCGTACAGTTTGTCTTGACTGATTAGTTGCACTAGTACATTTATGTACCGAACATGATCCCAGAGAGGAGCAGTTCGTTTTATACTGATCATCATAAACGAACTAGGCCTCGGTTAATTACTACGTACTCTTAACCCGACATATATGTGTAGTACATATTACTTTGATTCACATGGGTGAGGCTTAGTGAACTGGGCAAATAGACCCGCTGTCTTGGGTAATATTGTTGCATGTAGGATGTGCTGTTAGGATATTTACGGTCACCATGTGCGTTAGTTTGATGATGTCCCCGGAGTGAGTTCATGAAGGACTATTATGCTAAACCCTGCAGGTAGATTAAATTCTGGCATAGTAATAATGTGATGAACGAGCGCTAGCTTCGATGAAATGATAATAAATTAATTAATTATTGATTTTCAGTAATCGAACTAATTAATGGACATTATATCTTAACCACGGGGAGATAAATCGAGTAATTATTATTGGAGTCTCAATTGTTAATTGAGCTAGGAAAAGGGAGTGCAATAATTATGTCGGTGGCAAATTTAATATTATTTAATTAATTAAAATAAGTAGATTGGTCCACAAGTATTTTAATTAATTAAGGAGCCCTAATCCTAATCTCCTAAGGGTCCCTACTGTAGCTCTATATATACATCATTAAACTCATGGGAAGAGAAAGAAGTCTCATAATCACACGCCAATTCTGCCACTCTCCATATTCTCTCTCAGTTCCCATTTGAGATTTATCTTATTCTTGTTGTTCCACTGGTACAAAATTACGAGGTGTTTGAGATATACAGTAGAAGATTTTTGGGTAAAACGAGACGAAATATATTTTGTCATACAGAACTAACCGGAAGTCCGATCAAGACTTGCAGCGGACCAAGACGAACGTCTCGACGAGTGCTTTCCAACGCCGCCGAGATCGCAGCTGTCCGACGCCACACGTGCCCTCACGCTCCGCTACAATCTCCCAGGACTGCAACTTTGTCTTCTTCCGTTTGTACCCGTTTGATCCGATTTTCGATCCGATCTTGTTCGTGCAACACTAGGACGCGATTTGCAGTCAACTTTTCATTGGTGTTCTGTGTACGACCATCCAGAAGATCAGCCAGATCGCCATAAGTTTTAAGCCGTAAGTTCTCTACGCAAACCTTTAGATCCGCTGCGCATAGGCTTACGTTTTGCTATTGAATTCGTGATTTGTGCATAACGAGATCCTCATAGATCCCAACAAGTGGTATCAGAGCACTTGGTTTAATTCGTTGTGTACAAGTTTGAATTTTTTCGGCTTTATTTATCAAGATGTGTTTAAATGCAGCCATATATTGGATTATATTCGCATAACTCGATTTTGCAAGAATTAGTTTAATCCACTATTATGGCCGACTATGTGTTTGATGAATGTCGATGAATGTGATGTATGGTTTAAATTTGTTTTTAAAGCCTCGGACATGTCGAGGAATTTGATGGATGAATGTTTGTAATAATTATTCGCCCAGTAGTTGACCGGATAGATTTAATTATTTGTTTAGAAAAACATGTACATCAATTCGTTGGATCTAGGATCATATTATGTAATTTTGTAAATTATATTTTTCATATTGTAATCGTGGATTAATTGCCGGGAGATTACAAGAGATCAACGAGCCTCGAAAAATCATTTGGACATGAGTCTGGAGACCGTGCGAACTCGCGCAGAAGAAAAAAAAAATAAAAAAATGGTGCTAGCGGGTTTTTCACCGGCGATGGCGGCGGCTGGTCGGCGGCGGTGTTTTTACTTGGTGACCAAGCAGTACAAGATCTACAAGGATTCTACTGCAGTGGGAGTTCCAGTTGGACAGGAAAAGAAAATATACAAGGTTTCCTTGTTTATGGGAACTCAATATTTAATGGTCATAATAGTGGATTTATTTATTTATTTAAATTCATTATGCCATTATTTATTTATTTATTTATTTATTTATTTATTTATGCATGTTAATTAATTATTGTATTTGATGTGATTAATTTAGAATTACATATTTATTTAAGCATGTTAATTAATTATTGCATTTACATAGGATTAATTTAGAATTGCATAAATATTTAAATAAGTAAAAATCCTCATTTAAATTATACTAAGTTTGAGAAGGGATTTTAAATTAAATTTAATTGTAAAATTCCTAAGGCCTCCATTTCTAATTTGTCGGTAAATCAATTAATTGCGGTTATGGGCTTCCCCTCGGTGACATCGCTAAAATTAATTGTAGGTAATTACCAGGATATATTTCTAAATTAGACGATTAGAGGAAGTCTTATGAGAGAGTAAGGACTTCCCCTCGGAAGACGTATAATCGAATTCGTATGAACTCAATATCGAGAAATGGGATTCACTTGGAATGCGATTTACTTATAACTCCCCTCGGGGTCCCTGAATTTATGCATGCCCAAATGAAAACCGACTATTAATTTTGTTCGTCATGAATTTGGTTTTCACTTATGGAAATTAGTGGGCCTTTGAAAGCCCATCACTTGCGAATGTTGAGTAGTGTAGGGTTGCCCTCGCATCATGCATTAACTCTCGGTGTTTTGAGATGTCGGTGAATTTAAGTTAATATTGTTTTGAGGATATCAATATTAGCAATTAAATTCAAAGGTGTTTAATCTGTAAAATCATTTTCATGTTTCTCAGATATTCATCATGTCGTTCAATCCGTTATCTATCATTCTAAAAGAAAATCAACTTACTGGTCCTAATAACATTGATTGGAAGAGGAACTTAGACATAGTGTTAACTTTTGAGGAGTACAAGGGCACACCCGGAAGGGAGCATGCCCTGAGTGCTATGGGACAACTGAATGAGCTGGAAGCATTAGGAGCTAGCATTGACGGGGTAACCCAGGTCGTTGAAGTGCTCAAGCTTCTGCCGAAAAGTTTTGACCAATTCCAGTTGAACTCTGACATACATGCGTTATGTACAGCTCTTCCAGATTTTTTGACTGAGCTTTACGCGGCAAAAGAGGTGCTAGTCGTCGAGCAGGCTGAACCTTCCAGGCCTCACAAGGGCAGGAAGAGAAAGAAGTCTGCAGGAAAGGCAAAGGTGCAGGATGCCCCGGTGGTCCAGCGACCGCCCCCTTAGTCTGTGGTAAAGAAGCCGAAAGGTAGATTGCACAAGTGCAACAAGTTAGGACACTAAAAGGTCGACGACCCTCTCCTCAAGAAAGGTAACTCTCTCGTTGATGTCGTAGAAACATGTTTAGCGGTTGTATCTACTAGAACCTGGTGTGTAGATACTGGAGCCACTGATCATGTCTGCAATTCATTGCAGGAGTTCCAAGAAACCCGACTGCTTAGGGAGGGAGAGATCACCGTCTACATGGGCGATGCTACGGAAGTGGCAGCTGTTGCAGTGGGAGACGTTACTTTATCTTTTGATAGTAGTATTTTGGTTTTGAGACATTGCCTTTATGTTTCTAGTTTTAGAAAGAATCTTGTTTCAGTTTCTAAACTCGTTATGGATGGTTTTTCATTTACGTTTGATGATATGCTTATTATTCTATATGGAAAGCGCTCATTTGTTCTGGTTCATTAGTTAGCAATTTGTATGTTCTCAAACCAAACTCTCCCACACTGCAACAAACTGAATTGAATAATGTCACGACTAAATCTAATAAGAGAAAGGAATCTTTGAGTATGAATCAAGCATATCTCTGGCACCTTAGACTTGGGCACATCAACCTTAGCAGGATTCAAAAGTTAGTGGCCAGTGGACTTCTCAGTCCATTGGAAGAGCACTATCCAACATGCGAATCATGCCCAGAAGGTAAGATGGCCAAGAGGCTGTTTACGGCAAAGGGGTATAGGAGCCAAGAAATGCTAGGATTGATTCATTCTGATTTATGTGGTCTTATGTCGATCCAGGTTAGAGGAGGTTTAGAGTATTTTGTCACATTTATTGATGATTACTCGAGATATGTGTACATTTATCCGTTGCACCGCAAGTCCGAATCCTTTGAGAAATTCAAGGAGTATCGGGCAGTTGTGGAGAAGCTTCATGGTAAAAGTATCAAGTCTCTTCGATCTGATCGAGGTGGCGAATACCTCTTTGGAGAGTTCAGGACATACTTATCGGAAGCTGGGGTTAAATCCCAATTGACTGCACCCGGCACACCCCAGCAGAACGGGGTTGCAGAACGAAGAAATAGGACTCTTATGGAAATGGTTAGGTCGATGATGAGTTATTCAAAGTTACCAGATTCGTTCTGGGGATTTGCTTTAGAAACGGCTCTGTATATTCTGAACATGGTTTCTTCAAAGTCGGTAGAAACTACTCCTTATGAGATGTGGAAAGGGCCAAGCTCAGTTTCTCACAGTTTTGAGTATGGGGTAGTCCTACACACGTGTTAGTGCAGGATGCTGGCAAGTTGGAGAAACATTCGGAAGCACGAGTGTTCGTTGGCTATCCTAAGGGAACGAAAGGTGGATTATTTTATAGTCCCCAGGAGAAGATGATCGTTAGCACGAACTCTAGATTCTTGGAAGAAGACTATATTATGAATCACAAGCCCGCGAGTAGACTAGTCTTAGAAGAGTTGAGGGGTGAAGTCGATAGTTTCCCACCAAGTGCGCAAGTAGATACATCATATAATACTGCAACACGACACATTGAGAGTGTACCAATGCAGACAGTACCTTGTCGTAGTGGGAGGGTTTCTCAGTTACCCGACCGATGGATAGGTCTTGGAAGGTCTAAGGGCTTAGTTCCAAGAAACCTAGAATCGACCCCAAGGACCTACAACGAGGCACTCCAAGATAAAGATGCAGATTCTTGGAATGTTGCAATGAATGCTGAAATGGAGTCAATGGACTCTAATCAGGTCTGGGATCTTGTAGAACCACCTGATGTGGTACGACCATTGGATACAAGTGGATCTACAAGAGAAAGAGAGGATCGGATGGGGAGGTGCAAACCTTCAATGCTAGGCTTGTTGCGAAAGGTTATACCTAGATTAAGGGTATAGACTATGATGAGACCTTTTCGCCAGTAGCTATGCTTAAGTACATTCGGATTCTCTTGACTGTAGCCGCTCATATGGACTATGAGGTCTGGCAGATGGATGTCAAGACAGCTTTCCTTAACGGAAACCTTCAGGAGGACATCTATATGCAGCAACCAGAGGGATTCATTGCAAAAGGTCGTGAGCATCTAGTGTGTAAGCTTAATCGGTCCATTTATGGATTTAAACAAGCTTGATCTTGGAATATTTGGTTCAATGAGGTGATCCAGTCGTAGGGGTTCACTCAATGTCCGGATGAGCACTGTGTGTACAAGAAAATCAGTGGGAGTGTGGTGGTGTTTCTTGTGTTGTACGTAGATGACATACTTCTTATTGGAAACAGTAAGAATGAGTTATCAGACGTAAAGGTGTGGTTGTCTAAGCAGTTTCATATGAAGGACTTAGGAGAAGCAGGACACATTCTTGGTATTAGGGTCGTTCGAGACCGTAAGAAGAGAATGTTGTGCTTATTCCAGTCATCATACATAGATACTGTGTTTGCTAGGTTTAGCATGCAGGATTCCAAGAAAGGTACCTTGCCTTTCAGGAAAGGAATCCCTCTCTCTAAGGAGATGTCTCCTAAGACGTCTCAAGAGATTGAGGACATGAAGACAATTCCTTATGCATCGGCTGTAGGAAGTCTTATGTATGCTATGCTTTGTACCAGACCAGATATCAGCTACGCCGTTGGCTTAGTAGCTAGATATTAAAGTAATCTGGGTAGGGAACATTGGTCTGCGGTAAAACATATACTCAAGTACTTGAGAAAGACTAAGGAGTACATGTTAGTTTACCATGCAGACAGCTTGTTACCTCTGGGTTACAGTGATTCTGATTTACCTTGGGAGGTGGAGCCATTTCATGGAGGAGTGCTAAGCAGAAATGCATGGCAAACTTCACCATGGAAGCCGAGTACATAGCAGCCTCAGAGGCAGCGAAAGAGGCAGTTTGGCTCATAAACTTCTTAGTGGACTTAGAGGTGATTCCGAGTTTGCCACGTGGTATCACCGTGTACTGTGATAACAGCGGAGCAGTGGCAAACTCAAGGGAACTATGAGCCCACAGAGCAAGTAAACAGCGCAAGTACCATCTGATCCGAGAGATAGTTGGTAGAGGAGACGTTGATGTTGCCAAGATTGCATCTGAGGACAACCTAGCTGATCCTTTCACGAAGAGTTTACCGGAGAAGGTTTTCGTCAAACACGTGACAGGAATGGGAGTCAAGTGCATGGCGATAAGATCGACATAGGTCTTTTAGAATAACGGATTGATAGGACTATACTTGTAAAAGCGAAAGCTTTAAGTATAAGTGGAAGATTATTAGTGTTATAGCTGAAAGCTTCGCTTTGGATGATAATACACTTTTACCCTTTATGATTGAGAAACATGTTAGATTAAACAAGTTCTACGTTCTGTTGTTTTGCATTAGATAGTGTGGGTCATCATAGGGCGAACCGAAGATCATGCTATCAGTTACTCGCGAAACAAGAATAATTGGTTCACAACCCAGATGGACATGAACACCCCATCGTGAACGGTTCTAGTGTCAATCGTGCAGTTTGTCTTGACTGATTAGTTGCACTAGTACATTTATGTATTGAACAGGATCCCAGAGAGGAGCAGTTCATTTTATACTGATCGTCGTAAACGAACTAGGTCATGGTTAATTACTGCGTACTCTTAACCCGTAAGATATTAAACAGGCATATATGTTTAGTACTTATTACTTTGATTCACATGGGTGAGACTTAGTGAACTGGGACAATAGACCCGCTGTCTTGCGTAATATTGCTGCATGTAGGATGTGCTGTTAGGATATTTACGGTCACCATGTGCGTTAGTTTGATGATGTCCCCGGAGTGAGCTCATGAAGGATTATTATGCTAAACCCTGCAGGTGGATTAAATTCCGACATAGTAATAATGTGATGAACGAGCGCTAGCTTCAGTGAAATAATAATAAGTTAATTAATTCTTGATTTGCAGTAATCGAATTAATTAATGGACATTATATCTTAAACATGGGGAGATAAATCGAGTAATTATTATTGGAGTCTCCATTGTAAATTGGGCTAGAAAAAGGGAGTACTATAATATTATGTTGGTGGCCCATTTAATATTATTTAATTAATTAAAATAAGTGGATTGGTCCACAAGAATTTTAATTAATTAAGGAGTCCTAATCCTAATCTCCTAAGGGTCCCTACTGTAGCTCTATATATACATCATTAAGCTCATGGGTAGAGAAGAGAAGTCTCATAATCACACGCCAATTCTGTCGCCCTTCCATATTCCCTCTCTCAGTTCCCATTTGAGCTTTATCTTCTTCTTGTTGTTCCACCGGTTCAAAATTAAGAGGTGTTTGAAATGTACAGTAGAAGATCTTTGGGTAAACCGAGTTAAAATATATTTTGTCGTACAAAACTAACCGGAGTTCCGATAAAAACCTGCAGCATACCCAGACTGTCTCGACGAGAGCTTTCCAACGCCGCTAAGATCGCAGCCGTCCGACGCCGCATGCGCCCTCACGCGGCGCCGCAAGCTCCTAGGACTGCAACTTTGTCTTCTTCCGTTTGCACCCGTTTGATCCGGTTTTCGATCCAATCTTGTTCATGCAACCCTAGGACGTGATTTGCAATCAACTTTTCATTGGTTTGCTGTGTAGGGTCATTCAAAAGATCAGCCAGATCGCCATAAATTTTAAGCCGTAAGTTCTCTGCGCTAACCTTTAGATCCGCTGCGCATAGGTTTACATTTTGCTATTGAATTCGTGATTTGTGCATAACGAGATCCTCATAAATCCCAACAGCTGGACTATCAACGGATTATATGATGAGGTCAGTCAGGCTCATGGCTTCTGCCAAGGCGAGCCCGGATAGCAATGACTCATACTCGACTTCGTTGTTAGTTGCTGGGAAGAGGTACTGGATTGAGTGGCAGAAGAGTTTCTTCTGGGGATCTACGAGGACGCCCCTCCGCCTGCTCGTACGGCAGTGGCAGACCCATCTATGTACGTCATCCATGGCTCATCATCCTTTGTTTTCACGACTTCCGGCGTGAATTCAGCTATGAAGTCCGATAGTACTTGCCCCTTTATTGTTGTTCGGGGTCGGTAGTGGATGTCGTAGTGCCCCAATTCCACCGCCCACTTCACCATCTGACCAGATACGTCTCGCCGGTGCAGGATCTGTCTAATTGGGTAGGCGGTGAGAACGTGACCGAATATTCTAGGAAGTACGGTCTAAGTTTTCGGGCTGCGATCACCTAGGGGAAAACGAGTTTTTTCATGGGCGCGTATCGCAGCTCGGCATCATGAAGTGCCTTGCATACGTAGTAGACCGGGTTCTGACAGGAATCTTCCTCCAGGATCAGGATCAGGGCGGCACTTACGACCACTTTGGATATGCCGAGGTATAGATAAAGCATCTCACCTGGTCGAGGTTTTTGCATCGTCGGGGCCCGGCTAAGGGTTTTTTTGATGGCTTCGAGCGCTTTTTGGCACTCATGAGTCCAGTCGAACTTGTGGTTTTTCTTGATGGCGTCGAAGATCGACTTGCATTGGTCTGTCAACTTAGATGAATCGGCTCATGGCGGCAAGTTTGCCGGTCAGACTTTGGACCCCCTTGATTGAGGTCGGCGGTGGAAGGTCTTAGACAACTCGGATCTTTGGGTTTGCATCGATGTCGCGCTGGCTGACAATGTAACCCAGGAATTTTCCCGAACCGACGCTGAAAGTACATTTTTTGGGATTTAACTTCATGGAATAATCGCACAAAATAGAAAACATTTTATTAATATCATTAACGTGATCAGACGCGTACACGGATTTGACTAGCATATCGTCACATACACTTCCATACTCACACTTATCAAACTAGTAAACATCTTATTGACTAGACGTTGGTAGGTGGCCCCAGCGTTCTTCAGTCCAAATGACATCATCGTGTAGCAGTAAAGCCCGCGTGCCGATTAGAAAGAAGTATGTTCTGTTGGGACCTATGAGGATCTCGATATGCACAAATCACGGACAAACATTCAACATAAACCTATGCGCAGCGGATCTAAAGGTTTGATGTAGAAAACTTACGGCTTAAAATTTATGTAGATCTGGCTGGCCCGAACAGATGACCGCAAATCAAATCTTCTCGGAATCGAACAAACTTGACCAATTCAGGATGCTGGCGTCACGGCAAAGTCAACGGCGTTGACCGGTCAGAAAACGGAGAATTCACGCGCTCTCACGCGCACTTGTGAGTCCCAGCAGCAGCAAACTTCCGGCGGCGCGTGTGGGCGCGTGCGGCGGCGGCTGGCGGCGATCTCGACGGCGATCTCTTCGACTCGTCGTCCTGGTCGTCGTGGTATGGTCACTTGCTGGTTTTGGTCTCCGGTTTGGATGGATGATAGATTTTATTGGAATCCCGTATATACCTTAAGATCTTCTACTGTATTCTCAAACAACTATCTAGATCTTGTATCAGTGGAGCACAAGAAATAGAACAACTCCTTGGAAGAGAGAGAGAGAAGGGACGGATGAATTCCCTAGGATATGGGATTGTGTCTTCTCTTTCAAGGGCCTAATGCTGTATATATAGAGCTACAGTATGGACCCTAAGGAGAATAGGATAAGGGCTTCTAATATATTAATACTGTGGAGCAACCCCACAATTAATATATTAATAATATTAAAGTCCACCATAATAATATTATTGCACTCCCCTCACCTATCCCAAATTACATTTGAGACTCCTTATTATAATTATCCGATTTACCTCCCCATGTTTAAGATATAATGTCCATTAATTAATTCGATCACTAATAATCAAGAATTAATTAATATATTATATTACCGAAGCTAGCACTCGCTCATAGCATTCATATTATGCCGGAATAAATCCACCTGCAGGGTTTAGCATAATATTCCTTCATGAACTCACTTCGGGGACATCATCAGACTAACGCACATGGTGACCGTAAATATCCTAATAGCACATCGAACACATAATGTCATTACCCAATTCATTAAGTATGTCGACCCGGCTTGGATCTCACCCAAAGAATCAAAGCAACAACAATTATGTGCACATGCCTATTTAATATCTTACGGGTTAAGAGCACGCAATAATTAACTGAGGCCTAGTTCGTTTACGACGATCAGTATAAAACGAACACCCCTCTCTGAGATCCTGTTCAATACATAAATGTACTAGTGCAACTAATCGGTCAAGACAAACCGTACGGTTGACACTACAACCGTTCCGATAGGTTGTTCAATTCCATCTAGGTTGTGAACCAATGATTCTTGTTTCGCAAGTAACTGATATAGTAATCTTCGGTACGCCCGATGACGACCCACTTATCTACATGCAAAACAACAGAACGTGGAACTTATTTAACCAAACATAATTCTCATCCATCAAGAAATAACAAGTGTAATATCCACTAAAGCAAAGCTTAAGTATATAACACCAACATGTTCCTCATCATCTGGATGCATGGGGATCTGATTATAACCGGAGTACGCATCCATGAAACTCATCAGCTCGTGCCCCGAGGTGGCGTCGACCGTATAGTCAATATGGGGCAAAGGGTAGCTATCTTTGGGGCAGGCCTTGTTCAAATCGGAGAAATTGATGCATAGGCGCCACGCCCCGCTGCTTTTTCTTCATGAGTACCGGATTGGCAACCCAGGTCGGGTACCGGACTTCGCGAATGTACTCGTTATCTTTCAACTTGATCACCTCCTCTTCCAAGGCTTGTTGTCGGTCTGGGCCTAGCTTTCTCCTTTTATGTATGATTGGCTCAACCGTGGGGTCGACCTGCAGCCTGTGGCAGGCGACCCTTGGGTCGATGCCGGCCATGTCCTCGTGGGTCCATGCAAAGACGTCTGCATTTTCTCGAAGCAAATCGATCAGTTCAGCTTTTAGCGGCTCCAGAAACTTGTTCCCGACTCGGAGCTATTTCTGGCAGGTCTCTTCATCAATGAAGATAACTCAACCTCATCCATAGGCTCGGCCCTCTTGGTTCCCCTTTTCTCGTCATACTAAGTTCGGGGGTCGAGCTTGTCCTCCTCCGTGTTCGGCTCTTTGCCAGCCCTTCTCCCTCTGTCCTGGTCCAGGTCAGCTCCAAGTTCTTCCCCTGCCTGGTCGGCGCCACCAGCGGCCGAAGGGAACGGACCTATCTGGCTTTCCAGCATGCGGTCGTCCCTTGAACCGGGGTTAGCCGGCTCGACACCGGTGCTCGAGATGTTCGGGCGGTCGGTTGTTTCTACCTCCACCTCGAACCCCCCACTGAATAGGTCGGCACTTAACATAGTCAATGGGAACGAAATTATCTGATTACTCATCATGCGGTCGTCCCTCAGACTGTCGTGTGCCAGATCGGCATTTGTGTTGAGTCCCGATCTGCTCTCTGGGGTGACCTCCAGGTCGGCCTCCTCTGCCTCGGGGTTGGGGACGGAGTTGGCCACATTTATCTCCGTCCGGGGAATGGTCAAGATGAACTTCCGCGCCTCCCTCTGATCCCCGCGGTGTGTCCCTTCCCCATCCGAGGTCGGGAACTTGATAGAATAATGGAAAATGGAGACGACAACTCTCAATTTGTAGAGCGCCGTCCTGCCTAAGATGGCGTTGTACTCGTTGGGGCAGTCCACGATCTTAAAGGTTTCAAGGATCGTGCGCGTGGGCTGTCCCTTCTCCCTAAATCAAATCGACAACATGACTTGGCCGACGGGGGTCGTTGTCTGTCCATTGAAACCCTGGATCTGCTCTCGGCAGGGTTGCACGTCCTTTACGTTGATCCCCATCTTTTTGAAAGTTCTGTAGTAGAGGATGCTCGCGTAGGCCCCGGTGTCGACCATGATGTGATGAATTTTAATCGCCATGATCGTATCCGTGATGACCATGGCGTCAGAGTGAGGGTGGTCGAATAGGAAAGCGTCCTCATCGGTAAAAGAGATTTTGTTTTGTGTTGGCTCAGGTGCCGGCCTGCTACCGACATGCATCACCCTCTGCCCGGCATAAAAGTCTTGGCGGGCATATACCTTAGTCTGTGTTCTCGAGAGGAGGATTCACCTCGGCTCGTGTTGACGCGCCGAGGTGAGTAGGCTGTCTGGTCGGCCCCCGGTGGCGGGGACCGGTCTCTCTTCCTGCCCCTGGAGGTGCTGGCCTCACCTTGATGGGCCGGGCTGAAGGTCAGGATTTTGTTGGGGCCGCCCTGCTGTGGCTTCTTCCTCCAGGGGTTCACGCCGGCATCTTCGTCGCTGTCGAGGCCATCTTCGAATCGACCTCCTCTTTTCCTCCTGTCACCGGAGTGGGTGATTTTCTTAAGCTGAGGGTCGTCAATGAGTTTGAGTAGTGCCGAGATCAGGTTCTGGCACTGGTCGGTATTATGTCCGTGCTCCTTATGGTAGGTGCAGTATCGGGACTTGTCAACCTTGTCCTTGTCGGTGTACGTTGGCTTCAGGTTCGGTAACAAGCCCTTAGATTTGATCTCTTCGTAAACTGCGACTGCTCCCACAGAAAAGACGCACTCGTAATTCTCCTTCAGCTCCTCGGCTTTTTGTCTTCGCAGGGCCCGAACCTCGGCGAACGACTTACCCGACTTTCTCAAATTTTCTTCTTTAATCGTGCCTTTGCTCGTTGTGGCGTCAAGTGTCGGGATTGATGAGGATTCCTCAGCCATAATATAGTTTTGGGCTCGGGTCAAGAATTCCTGGTATGTGGTTGTCTTGTTCTGGCACAAAGACCATTTGAGCAGGGTCTTTGGCCTGAGCCCGCCCTGCACGGAGACCAACAGGGTCTCCGGGTGACATTGTTCCATGTTTTGAACTTGGTCGTTGAACTGAGCGATATAGTCTTTCAAACTTTCGTCCTCCCATTGGACGATATTGGCTATCGATTCTTTGGGGGCTAGGTTGATCTGCGATCCGATGAAGTGTGAACGGAACGCCGACATGAGCTGCCCCCAAGTGGAGATGGAGTGGGGGTACAGGGAGTGGTACCACCTTTGTGCTTTTGGTCCCAGCGTCAGAGAGAACATGCGGCAAAGCAGGGCGTCCGTCGCGCTGTGCAGGTCCATCCAGGACGTGTAGAGGCCAATGTGGGTGTAAGGGTCCAAGCTCCCATCGTAGAGTCTGAGCTGTGGCACCTTAATCTTTTTCGGCACGGGTTCTTGCAGGATGTCGGGGGAGAGAGGTGAAGCGTGGTCCATGACCCGACGGGGAGGGCCGTGGAGGGAAAGGAGAAGGTGAAGGTTCCTCTTGGGGGGAGGTGCCGACCTTCGAGCTCGACTATTATGCGTTTTAGGACGGCGATGTCGTCTGAGTCGCGCCGATGGCTTTACCTTTCTCAATGACCTCCCTCAGTTCATGATCGGTGCTTTTGACGCCCAAGCGTTGGTGGACCGGGCGACGGATGATCTGTAGGCTCCGCTCTGGCTGGCTTTCTCCGGTCTATTCGGTGGGCACCGGCCTGGCACCCTTCTCATGGAGATCCAGGGCTGAGCGGTTGGGCGATTGAGCCGTGGTTTTAGATTTTGTGGGTTTCCTTCTCTGCCCCCCGGCCTCCTTGTCGGGGGTCTGGAGGAGCATGTTGTCGGGGTTTTTCGTGGCCGCCTGGATGGCGAGCGCATTTGTGAAGACCCCCTCGAGGGCCTTGAGAACGTCTGGATGCTGCATGTCTGCAGCAAAGGTAGGGACTGGGGGACAGGGGCTTGAGTTCCCTGTTGAAGGCGGCGGGACGTTTCCTCACTGTTGCGTCAGCGAGACTGAGCGCCGGACTGCTGGGTCGACTTGTTGTGACCGGATGAAGTCATTTTCAAGTTGATTTTTTGGAGTAAAGGTAAAGAAAAAGTGAGTTCAGTGTGGGGTTTCACAAGAGCGAATAGTTGACACCAAATAACTTATGATGCCCTCCTTCTAGCGTCAAATTGTTGATGGACGGATGTAAGCCCCGACCCAAAAATTATATAATTAGCTCAACTTTAATTATCATAATTAGTAATTTTTAATTATGCCGAGAATTATTAGTATTAATCGCATAATTTATTTTATTTGAAGTCTAAGCCATAAAGAGAGCGTTCGATTTATTATTTCAGATACGAGATAGAAAACCCTAAGTCTAAGATTCGATTAATTATTTTTATCGAGTATTAGAAGAGTCGGAAATTTATTTAATTCCCGAGCGAGCACAATAATTTTATTTCCAAGCCCAAGCGATTGTTTTTAAATAATCCAGCCCTCGTAGTATTTTAATTTCGAGCCCGATATTATTTTCGGCCCAAGTCGAGATTATTACTCCAAGCCCGTCATATTTTATTCGACTAGCATTTTAAATTCCTAAATGGAGATGACTAATTTTCCTAAGCCCAAGTCGAATTATAATCGAGCAGCCCAACAAGAGCATGAAACCCTAATACTAGAACATCTATAAATAACAAGTTATCCCCTTAGCTCACCTTATCCTCTTAGCTCAAACCCTAGCCACATAACCTCATTTCAAAAGCTAAAGCACTATTCATCATCTCTTCAATTTTTTTCAAGATCTACAAGCTCTCCTCCATCACTCTTCACCACCATCTTCTCCACCTTCATTATTTCCAGCATCCCCGCAGCTCCGACGAGTCGCCATCTCCGGCGACGTTGCTGGTAACCCGCTCCGGCCAGCTCTACCACCGCGCCAGCAGCCCCAAGGACCGCCGGAAAGTCGATACCTCCACCAGCTACTCACCTACACACGTCATTTCAGCTTGCTTCTAGCCTCCTAGCTCGCGGTCAGCTCGGTTTCACGCCGGAAAAGCAGCACCTCACCACGATTAGACCCTCTCCCGACCAAACCCGTGGCCAACGACCCTCCACGCTTGCCACGCCGTCACCTCCCGTCCATGTCACTGTAGCAGCCCGGTTTCAGCTCGCCAGCAGCTCCTTCACACTGTCCAAGCACGCAGCTCCGCCATCCAGCTCGCAACTGCCGTTCCCAAGCCCTATTCTGGCGAGCCAACGCCGGAAAATAGCTCCACGCGCGACCCTAGCTGTTGTAGACCCGCGACCAGGCACTTTCAGCCGGTTTCCATCTCCTCAGCCCGAGATCCGCGACTCTTGAGAGTGGATCCAATCCGTTTTTCATTCAACTATTCATTTCCTAGCCCGATCTATTCCCGAACCGCTTGTTTTCGAACATTTTAAGGTATAATCGCAAAAACTCGAATTATATGGCTTAGACTTGATGATTATAATGAGACAAGAGATAAAAAGATGTTGATTTGAGTGATTTTGGAAAAAATCGGGACATTTGGACATAAAGCGATTTTTCGGGACTTTTGATATAGTCGTGATAAAATGTCGAAATAAATATGATTAAATTCGTCCCGTTGACTTGAGGCTTAAGATGTAATCAGATTAATTTTTAGTGTCCGTCTGATATGTGAATTAGTGGTTCGAGTAAATTGTCGGTCGTAGTGATTTTGAGTTGAATGTCATAAGTGTTGACTTCAGACTTGATCTTTTGACCTTGAACTTTATTCATGTTGAGGAGGTTGTATGTTAAATTTCGTGATTTTTGGTGCTCGTTTACTATTTTAACCGGATTTGTTTAATATGTAGTCGATATGCTCGGTTTTTGATAAAAATGCTAAAGGCCTCAAAATGCGTTGAAATTTTATGAAAAATCTTATAAATGCTAAATGTGTTATGTTTAAAATTTCGTAAATTTTGAAGACTGTTTGGTATGCCTAATAATTTGGGGCTTTAGCTGCTTTTATTAAAAATGCTAGATATTATGTAGGTTGAGATTTAGCTGCAATTGTGGGGCCTAAAATCACTAGAAAATCATGTTGAACTTAGAGTTTAAGTTTCATCTTAAACCGAGATAGATAGCTGGTTGAGTAGAGAACCCTAGTTCATTCTTTTCCCGGTCATCCCGAATGAACTCTAGATCCAAGTAGAAAAGTTGTGCGTCGGCTGATGCCGTGTCCGTGCGTATGTACCTGGACCACGGTTAAACCAAGTTGCACACAGTCAGACGAGCAAACGGTCGTCTCTGACCGAGCCGCCGGTCCATATTCTGTCGAATCAGTCCGGATAGTCTGTACGATTCAAGAATAGCAATTCGAAGTACCGGTTTGAGCTTGAACCGAGATTCAGTATTTTTCCGAACTCAGTCAGATAAGTCAGATCAGAATAAGCTAGTTCAGATAAAAATCAAATCATTCAGATAAGCTAGCTCAGATAAATTCAATTAAGCAGACCAGACTTAGAAAGATTTTCGAGAACTCTAGAATGTCTCAAAGTCAACAAATCTTTCCAAAATAGCTCAGTCCTCCAAATTCAGATTAAATGATTTTATAATCGAGCGAGAGAACTTAGTAAGATCAGAAAATAATAAGAATCAAGTTTTCAGTTTGAGCCTCTAACAGCTACCATTCAGCCAGCACTTGCATTAGTAGCAGTTTACCAGGTGGAAGTCACATACTGGTTATACATCGTCTTTAATTTCCGTACCATGTCCGAGGTCTGTGTGGGAATAGTTTATCGCCCAGGGTGGAGGCCGAGCTGGGCCTTAATGTCCCATCCTAGGTTCTGGTGGAGGCCGAGCTGGGACTTAATGATCCATCAGAGTGTGCACATGAATTAGCGGCCTAGTGCCGAGCGGCGTTTAGCCGAGATCAGATTAGCTTCAGTTCAGTTCAGTACCTATATACTTAAAGTCATGATATTGTTATTAACGATGCAGTTTAATTAAGTACTGGTCTTTGCGGAGCATAGTGGTTTTACTCACGCCCCCATTACGTTTTTCAGGTGACGGAGCGGCGCGTGGCGCGTGAGATTTCAGCGGTGGTCGTGGTCATTTCTTTTGTAATGCATTTACATGTCATTCATTGAACATGTATTATTATTATGCGCAGAAATATTATGTTTCAGCTTCTGCACATTTCAGAATTAGTATGTATTATGAGATTATCAAACCTATGCACGTTTAATGCCTTTATCTCCGTGGTACCTATATATAACGGATTTGATTAGGTTGCATGTATTTATTTACGTCTGCATGAGAAAGAGTTTTAAGTTAGTAGCATCCCGCGAGTTAGTATGAATATTTACGAAAATAAAGTTAAAGAGTTTTTCGAAAATAGGAAGCAAACATTTTACTCTGATTTTATTATTTCTAGAATAAGTAGACGGGGCGTTACAGTTGGTATCAGAGCCAGTTTGTGGTTCTGTATACTTAGAAGTTTAGAAAAGCATGACCACGCCATGCTCACGCCGCGCCGACTCCGAGGTAAGTCACCTAAGTTTTAATTTCTGCAAGTGCATGAGAATATAGCAAGAGACCTTAGGGGCCTAGTATCTATCCTCCGAATAGAAAGAGAACTCTAGACAGAAATCTAGAAAGTTTGGCTAAGTCCAACTCTAGACTATATCAAAACTCTAGTCAAAATTTAGAAGAGGTAAGTATAAACCGGAACTCTAGCCAAGCTAGGTGTTTTCAGTTATATTTAATCTAAATCAAGTTGTAATTGGCTATCCAGAATGCCGTTCCACAGAGCTCCGAACCCAGCCGCAGAGCGGGAGCGGGCCGTAGTCGAGGCCCAATTCCAGACATTCACACCTCCAGCCTTCACTGGAGAGGAGGGCCCCATGGCCATAGATGACTGGATTCGGAGGATGGAGCAAATCTTCCGAGTCATGGGTTGCTCCGACCAACGGAAGGTCGCATGTGTCGAGCTTCAGATTGACGGCTCAGCCAAGGATTGGTGGAACGACTACTGGCGTTCGAGAACAGAGGAGGAGCATGATGAGCTGACATGGGATTGGCTCAAGGAGATTTTGGAGGCCAAGTATTACCCGCGCCATTTTGGTGAGAGGGTGGAGCGAGAGTTCTACGACCTTCAGCAGGGAGGCCGCTCGGTAGAGGAGTACGAGCGCGACTTTGCTCGTATGAGCGTGTTTTTTCATCACCTCGTAGACACCGAGGAGAAAAAGACAACTAATTTTCGGAATGGCCTGAGGAGAGACATTCAGATGTTAGTGGCCAGCTGTGGCTACCTGGGTTATGCTAAGACCGTTGAGCGGGCTCAGCTGATCGAGGCATGCCAACAGCATGACGCACCTGCACAGCCACCGATCAGACATCCAGCCGCTATCCTGCCCGTCATGCCAGTGCCGTCTCAGCAGGCGCCGAACAGGAACAAAAGGAAGTGGAAATCTCGCGACAAAAGGAGGAACCACCGACAGAGAGCCTCAGCTCAGACAACACGACCGGTGTAACGCCCCACTTTTAATAGACGAAATACAGAATAAATTTTTCGAATCTATTTCAAAATCATTTTGAGGCGTTACTCATTTTCAAAAGCGATTTCCAATCAATACAACATTAATCGCGATTCTCAATTATCAATCATCATTCCTCATTTAAACAATCATAAATCCTCAAAAGAAAATAAGGAGAATCTCCTTAACAATAATTCCAATCTCAATAATCCAATATCCAATATTCCAAAACGCAATAATATCATAAGAGAATTCAATAGGCGGAAGCAACATTCAATTATAGACCACCACTTGCCTCCCTCTGTCGTGCCCGTAATACTAACCTGCATCAATGAAGAGCAGGTGGGGATGAGCACAAGAGGAACCGTAGTGCTCACCACTATGCACGTAAATAACAACATAATATAGCAAGGGTATGGTCACAACATGATCATAAATTAATTCAACATGTCACATCTCCAATCAATACACCAATAACCTCACTCATGTGCACATCTATCATTAGCCATTGAAGGACATACAACACTCAACAATGGGAGTGCATACCGAAGGACATACAGCTCTCAACGGTATGGCCTATCATTAGGACTTAGGGAGATTGCCACACAAGTGCACCGTCGAAGGACATACAACTCTCAACGACGGGGACAACCGTTCGAAGGACATACAGCTTACCACGAAGGTTACACAATTTCACATGCAAGCAGTGATCATACCAACCAACAACAAATAAATTATTTACGGCATAGCAAATTTAAATAAGACCCACCTGGACATTCTGAACTAAAACTGAGAGTCGTCGCTTATGTGTAAACTCGAGGGCTCGACTTCTCAGAATCTACATAAAAATAAGCGATACTCAGATAAATAACTAATTCTTAGTGGTAAACTAATTTACCAATTTGAAGAATTTTCTAGCTTAAGGTTCACGATTTATAAAAATCTTTTCTTCAATTTCTTAGATGTTGGAACTCTCGACTCGGACTCTTAGAGTATCTCCAATGTGACTTTTGACCTTATAAAAATTCATCCATAAAGTGTTTTACTAATTTATTCTCCAATGCACCTTGTCATGAAATCTTTCATGATGAGGTGGATGACATTAAATGTTAAGAGAATCTCCAATGTGACTTTTGACCTTATAAAAATTCATCCATATCATCAATTTTAGAAAGTGTTTTACTAATTTATTCTCCAATGCACCTTGTCATGAAGTCTTTCATGATGAGGTGGATGGCATAAATATTAACAATGTTGAGGCCACTTTCTAAAATCTAACACCATGTTAAACATGATGACTCATCATTCACTTTGTTTTTGGTTTAATTTTTTATTATTCTTTTTCAAATAAATTATTCTAATTGGTCCACCTATTCAAATGGTTTCTTATCAAATTCATGCATTGGAGATAGTACTTTGATTCAAATTTCTAATCTTTTGACATTATTTGTATGTGGACTAACATTGCAATCATTAATTGACATGTGTTAAAAATCATTATCTTTCAGTCATACCATTGGAGATGCTCTTAACAATCTCAGAATTTAACTCTAGAAATCTAAAATATAGCCTCGACTCAAAAATTCATATAAAGTCTCGGAATAATTTCTAAAATTCTAAAAATAGCGCGGGATACTTAAAATTGTTCGAAACATTTAAAATAAAAGATTAGGGGTCTGAAATACCAGATTTTTTTGACATAAAATAAAGGCTAAAATAATTTATAAAAAAAAAAGAAATGAAATCTCTTATTCTCCAAATTCTTTCAAAGGCAATTAAACTTAGGTTTCTAGCATAACCCAAGACATTTGAAAATCAATATTTCTAGGTATTAAATACCTCACCTCCAAGGTCCAAACCTCAGCAAATAAACATCACTTGACCTCACATTTACGAAAATGAAAAAGGGGCTCAACTATCAGCAATTGAACTTAAATTCTAAAACACATCTCATGGCCATAAAACACAATTATATCAGGTATTAAAGGTAGCAAATTTACTCGGTTTTTCAAAGAATAACAGACCCAAAAAGTGCAGCTTAAAGATCGAGATTCACATGGCAATCTAATTCGGATTTTTTTTTTTAAATGAAAAGGCTCGACTTCAAAGCGATTAACTCGATTTTTCAAACGACCAAAGAGGCAACTAATTCTCAACTTTTAAAGATGATTTCATATCATACCAGAGGCATATACCTCAGCCAAAAATCAGTAAAAAAAAATATGTACGCAAACATCAATTATTTTGGAACCCGAAAAGGCTCCAAACAAGGCAACATATAATCCGACTTTGACAATGATTATAAAATAATTATCCCAACCCTTATATACTTGAAAAACACTCATTTCCAGAGGTTAATACACGTCCTAAGTCAAGATTCCAACGTCAACTCATAACATAAAAAATCATGCTTATTCTCATGAACTCATAAATTTCAAAAATTCTCAACTCAACGAACATTAAGCCCTATTAAATCCTTCAAAATACACTCTAAATATTTAAAAGAGGATTAAGCCATATACCTCCTTCGAGAATTAACGAGAAACGAATGAAGGAGGGTTCGATCAAAGGCCTTGGTCAAAGAACTCGGTCTGATGACCTAACGTGTTGCTATTCTTCTCCACGGGGCCCGGAAGGCTGCTGCCCGGAGCGGAGAAAAAAAAAGGTTGTCGCTGCTTGCTGAAAAACAACTCATGGTAGGTTAATTACGTTTGGCTGAGTCGCTTCTGCTCGGAGATGGCTTCTCACGTGATTGAGACCTTCTCAGATTAAACGGCACAACGAGGGTTGCCGCTGTTCTTTGGGAAAAGGCTGGGTCTGCTCGTGAACTCGGACGACCGCTATGGGACAAGTCGTCGGCTGCCCGCTAGTGGACGATGCCCCGCTGCTGCTCGTGAGGGCTTCCCCTCGCGGGATGTCGGCTTCCCGCTGCACGAAGAACACGGCTATTATGAAGTGCTGAAACGAAAGGGATGGAGGTGGTGAGGATTCGGGCCGAGCGAGCGGGCCCGACCTCCATGGCTTCTCGACACTGTTGCTGCTGGTTGTCAGAGATTGTGGCTTTCAGCGTGAACGAACGGAATCTGTATTGACGGAGATGACGGTGTTGCTGTGGTGAACCGCCGGTGAAGTCTGCGATGACGGATTAGAAATTGGACGAGAATCAGAAATTCTCCTCTGCTCGCGTCGACATTTCACGAATAGGGTTGTGCTCCCGGTTGACCAGCTGGTATGGATTAATGGCGATGGAGGGGAATTCCTCGACGGGCTCTGAAATTTGAACAGGAGCTGAGAACTTCCCGGCCATGTTATCTTTCCGGCAGGATTGACGATTCACGATTTGACGGCGACTGCATCTTCTCCGGAAAAGGTGTGATGCGAATGAAATCAATCGGAAAAGGAAGGTGATGGGATTTCGGTGATTGGTGCTCCGCTTGATATGGCCGAGATATAAAAGAAGAAAGAAGGTGGATCGTTCGAGAGATAAAATTCTCGCTGCAAAATCGTAACAGAAGAACTGTTAGAGATGAGGGAGAAGACTTGGTCAGTCCCACGTGGGAATGAGGAAAAAGTGAGCTGCTGATGTTTCCATTTGGGACAAGACAAAATTGGGCTGATATAAGGTACAATGGGCTGAAAATACAAGTTATTTGGGCCGATTCTAAGAGTTCTAAAAGGGCCGAAATATACATTTAAATTGGGCCGAGATTCTAACGTAATTGTGCCGAAAAATATAAGTTCGATTTGGGCCGAACGAAATAGCTTAAAGGGGCTATAGAATTAGATGCAAAAAAAACCAATTATTGGTCTCAAATACATTCTAACGAAACGAGAAAATAAAAATAACTGGATATAATATGTATAAATACACACAATAATATTTTATTTAATATTAAATAAACATTTAAACAATTAGGCATTTAATAATAACAATAACAATAAGCAATTAAGACAATTAGATAAATAATATAAATAATATCAAAATAATAATAATGCAATAATAAATAATCCCAAATTATTCACAAGTAAACTGGGCATTACAGCCGGTCCAGCAGCCTCCGCCAGTTTTTGCCACATGCGGACGCACCCACCGCGAAGAGTGTCTAGCTGGGCAGGACATATGCTATCGTTGTCAAGACCCGGTCACAGGATCGTCGACTGCCCAAATCGCCACAGCCCAGCAGGGCCACAGACCGCCAGCTCAGAACCAGCCACGAGGAGCCCTACACGCATCTATGCAGTTGATCCGATGCATTCAACCGTGAAACCAGGTACTATATCAGGGATGATCTCAATACACAATGTGCTTGTTTTTGCATTATTTGCATCGGGACGACTTATACGTCGTCTCGAAAATGAGCCATCACCCAAGAAAGATTTCGATGGTATAAGAATGCACAGACAATAGACTGTAGCAGACACCAGAAGATCCAACGAAAGTCGAGTGGGATATCGCAACCACCATAACTCAAGAAGAAGAACCAACCCCGCGCAGGTGAAAGTTGAAGATAGTTGTTTAAGAAGACAAAGACTTATAAATTACGCGTACATATGCCGATAAGAGTAATTCTAGAAGCCGTGAAGAAAGAACACTTCACTGACAACGTCCGAAGAGTTAACCGTTGTTCGCAATCGTGTGAACGTAGTTCCAAAAATATTACCAGGAAGGCCACCTGACCGACAGATGGAATTCAAGTGACCAGGTACCGGGTTAAGACCAATGTTAGCAGCGCCAAACCCATGAGACAAGAAGCTTCGAAAGTTGAAGACCCAAATCCAAATTGGGAAGTGTTGGACCAAGAGCGTCATTTTATGGTGCGCCCGATGGTTCATAAAGAAAAGAAGATGAGCACCCATTACCGAAAGTTAAGTAGACTCAAGGAGGAGAGTAAGTACTCACTTTCGAGAGCCGGATATTGTTGACCCCATGCGGGAAAACTGCAAGTTCCAAGATTCACTTGAAGCTCGGACATCCTCCACCTGAAGTCTAGGGAGCCGATTCCTCAAGATCAAAAAGCACGTGAAAGTTGAAGTGATGAAATCACCTCTAAGTATTGGTGGTGTTTTGACATCACTAGTTTTAGATTAGGCTTGGAGAAAGAAATTATGAAGAAGCAGACAAGTAGTAAGCATAAAGATAACTTGAGAGAGTTGCCCAGCGAGTAAAGTTGAAGATTTCCTCCACAATAGAGGCCATTATTCCAGTATTAAGCTGGGACATAGAGTAAAGAAGAGCAAACTTGGTAAAAATAAATAGAGAACAGAGAATCCCTAATAGTAAGATTTTGGTACCCTTGGGTAAAGTTTACCCATTAAAGCAGTAAAGCCCTTAATTCGTACCAAGAAGCAGATAGATCCGAGCACAACCTGCGTGCATTAACACGTATTTGGAGCCCATATCGATGTTTCACGCTCTTGTCCCGCTTTCGCCCTATCATTGGGGCAGAGCCACCGAGTGCGCGCCCGTGCACCGAGTCCGACCGAGCCGCGCCCCCGCGCTCTGCCCAACGCCCGTACGTCCGTTCAACCTACCAGTCAACGCGCCGATTCTGTCAGCCGTGACCTAAGCACCCCCTGCATCAGTGGCTGTGGCACCATTGAAAGTCGTACGTCGCAGTACAATAATGCTACTTATGTAAGACGTGGACGGGACGGTTCTATGATTGCAGGCTACCGTGACACTGCAAGTACATTGCACGCAAGTATCGCATGCAGGCGTTCCGCGCCTGTGGGCCCTGGGTAGTGGGTAAACCCCATGTGGCATACCGCACGCAATGTGCCGCCTCATCAGTAGCTGAGTCACGATGAGTCGAACCACAACTGTTAGTTTTCCTCATCAGCTTTACAGATCGATGGATAATAAGAAAAGATGCTCAGAACATTTAAGGCTTGCTTTCTGAATTACAGATCCGTTTAGAAGAATAATTTGCCACTAAAGCAGTTAATAGAAGATGATAGACATGACACCGTACGTTTTAGTACAGACACAACTGTGGATCGCTGACATACAAGAAAGAGATAGCGAGAGAAATTTTATCGATCAATAGTAGACTGACGGAAAAGGGATTAGAAATCAGTGATCCATACAAAGATTTATACGACCCTGAAGCGGCGAAAGTCGCGTACATGCCAGCAACAGAATGACTTACATACCAGTGTGTACGACAAGGTGACCTGAGGGTCAGAGCCGCAAGAAAACTATATTTTAGTTACCCCAACAATGTACAACATATAGCCTAGATAGTGGGCTAAGCCTATTGTTTTGGGCTTTTCCGCCGAAAATTTTTGTAAAATGTTTAGCGATTTCTCCACGTCTCGAGTTTGAGGAGTTGTACTCGAGCTCGAACACGTGGAAAACTTAGATGAGTCTCATGTTGATTTGAGTTTACACGTGAGGTAGTACCTACGACCACTTTGTGGCGGAGGGTACGCTAGTCAGTGGGCCGAGAAGTAGGCCTCTCTAAGTCCAAAAGTATTGCCATAGCTAGGGCGATAGCGCTAAGAGAATAGATGATCTTCTTCAGAGGTTTCTAAGTATATTTCTAACAGTTTTATCTTGGAATTTATCTAAGGAACGTAGTGAATTATGGCGAACCGCCATGGCAAACCAGTACCAGTGAGACCGGCTGATGACCGGAGCAGACCTATACAGTATCCAGATAGAGACCCTCAGTTCTCGAACTTGGGTTAACGGTGTATAATAGTCAAAAGTCGGGTAGATTATGGAGGCTTGAAATAAGAGTCACCAGTCCGGATTTACCTGGGGCTTGAAGCCGGAGTTGCCATGGCAAAGCCAAGATCACTAGTAAGAGAAGACCAAATTCAGAGCTAGATATCCAGATTTTCAGTTTTGATTAGTACTTTTGTACTTTGTATTTTTCAGTTTCTAGTTATAGCCAGATGGACTTAGATTTACTTTTAGCATTTTCGAGGACGAAAATATTTTAAGGAGGATAGATTGTAAGCCCCGACCCAAAACTTATATAATTAGCTTGACTTTAATTATCAAAATTAGTAATATTTTAATTATGCCGAGAATTATTAGTATTAATCGCATAATTTATTTAATTTGAAGTCTAAGCCATAAAGAGAACGTTCGATTTATTATTTCAGAAACAAGATAGAAAACCCTAAGTCTAAGATTCGATTAATTATTTTTATCGAGTATTAGAAGAGTCGAAAATTTATTTAGTTACCGAGCGAGCCCAATAATTTTATTTCCAAGCCCAAGCGATTGTTTTTAAGTAATTGAGCCCTCGTAGTATTTTAATTTCGAGCCCGATATTATTTTCGGCCCAAGTCGAGATTATTACTCCAAGCCCGTCATATTTATTCGACGAGCATTTTAAATTCCAAAGTCGAGCCGACTAATTTTCCTAAGCCCAAGTCGAATTATTAATCGAGCCCGATAAAAAGCCCAACAAGAGCATGAAACCCTCATACTAGAACATCTATAAATAGCAAGTTATCCCCTTACCTCACCTTATCCTCTTAGCTCAAACCCTAGCCACATAACCTCATTTCAAAAGCTAAAGCACTATTCATCATCTCTTCAAATTTTTTAAAGATCTACAAGCTCTTCTCCATCACTCTTCACCATCATCTTCTCCACCTTCATTATCTCCGACATCCCTGCAGCTCCGGCGAGTCGCCATCTCCGACGACGTTGCTGGTAACCCGCTCCGGCCAGCTCTACCACTGCGCCCACAGCCCCAAAGACCGCCGAAAAGACGCGACCTCCACCCGCTACTCACTTGCACACGTCATTTCAGCTTGGTTCCAGCCTCCTACCTCGCGGTCAGCTCGGTTTCACGTCGGAAAAGAAGTACCTCGCCACGACTGGACCCTCTCCCGACCAAACCGACGGCCAACGAACCTCCACGCGCACGCCACGCCGTCACCTCCCATCCGCATCACTGTAGCAGCCCGGTTTCAGCTCGCCAGCAGCTCCTTCACACTGTCCAAGCACGCAGCTCCGCCATCCAGCTCGCAACCACCGTCCCAGGCCCTATTTCGGCGAGCCAACGCCGGAAAACAGCTCCACACGCGACCCCAGATGCTGTAGACCCGCGATCAGGCACTTTCAGCATGCTTCCAGCTCCTCAGCCCGAGATCCACGGCTCTTGAGAGTGGATCCAACCCATTTTTCCTTCAACGATTCATTTCGTAGCCCGATCCATTCCCGAACTGCTCGTTTTCGAAGATTATAAGGTACAATCGCTAAAACTCGAATTATGTGGCTTAGACATGACGATTATAATGATACAAGAGATAAAAAGATGTTGATTTGGGTGATTTTGGAATAAAACGGGACATTTGGACTTAAAGCGATTTTTCGGGACTTTTGATATAGTCGTGATAAAATGCCGAAATAAATATGATTAAATTCGTCCCGTTGACTTGAGGCTTAAGATGTAATTGAATTAATGTTTAGTGTTCATTTGATAAGTGAATTAGTGGTTCGAGTAAATTGTCGGTGGTAGTGATTTTGAGTTGAACATGATAAGTGTTGACTTGAGACTTGATCTTTTGCCCTTGGACTTTATTCATATTGAGGAGGTTGTACGTTAAGTTTCGTGATTTTTTGTGCCCATTTACTATTTTAACCGGGTTTGTTTAATATATAGTCGATATGATCGGTTTTTGATAAAAATGCTAAAGCCTCGAAATGCGTTGAAATTTTATGGAAAAATCTTACAAATGCTAATGTGTTATGCTTAAAATTTTGTAAATTTTGGAGACTGTTTGGTATGCCTAATAATTTTGGGCTTTAGCTGCTTTTATTAAAAATGCTAGATATTATGTCGGTTGAGATTTAGCTGCAGTTGTTGGGCCTACAATCACTAGAAAATCACGTTGAACTTAGAGTTTAAGTTTCGGCTTTAACCGAGATAGATAGTTGGTTGAGTAGAGAACCCTAGTTCGGCCTTTTCCCGGTCATTCTGGATGAACTCTAGATCCGAGTAGAAATGTTGTGTGCCAGCTGATGCCGTGTCCGTGCGTATGTACCCGGACCACGGTTAAGCCGAGTTGCACTCAGTCAGACGAGCAACCGATCAGCTCAAACCGAGCCGCCGGTCCAGTTCTATCGAATCGGTCCGGATAGTCTGGACGATTCAAGAATAGCAGTTCGGAATATCGGTTTGAGCGTGAACCGAGATTCAGTATTTTTCCGAACATAGTCAGATAAGTGAGATCAGAATAAGCTAGTTCAGATAAAAATCAGATCAGTCAGATAAGCTAGCTCAGATAAAATCAGTTAAGCAGACCAGACTTAGAAAGATTTCGGAGAACTCTAGAATGTCTCAAAGTCAAAAAATCTTTCCAAAATAGCTCAAGTCCTCTAAATTCAGATTAAATGATTTTATAATCGAGCGAGCGAAGTTAGTAAGATCAGAAAATAATAAGAATCAAATTTTCAGTTTGAGCTTAGTACTTAGTACTTTTTGCTCAATAATTTATGTAGCTTAAGGAGATTCGAGCCTCCAACAGCTACCATTCAGCCAACACTTGCATTAGTAGCAGTTTACCAGGTGGGGGTCACGTACTGGTTATACATCGTCTTTAATCTATGTACCATGTCCGAGGTATGTGTGGGAATAGTTTATCGCCCAGGGTGGAGGCCGAGCTGGGCCTTAATGCCCCATCCTAGGTTCTGGTGGAGGCCGAGCTGGGCTTTAATGACCCATCAGAGTGTGCACATGAATTAGCTAGTGTCGAGCGTCTTTTAGCTGAGATCATATTAGCTTCAATTCAGTTCAGTACTTATATACTTAAAGTCATGATATTATTATTAACGATGTTGTTTAATTCAGTACTGGTCTTTGCGGAGCATAGTGGTTTTGCTCACGCCTCCATTACGTTTTTCA
>CACSLK010027843.1:10135444-10147386 GCA_902706635.1 Striga hermonthica
GTTCAACGTGATTTTCTAGTGATTGTAGGCCCAACAACTGCAGCTAAATCTCAACCGACATAATATCTAGCATTTTTAATAAAAGCAGCTAAAGCCCCAAATTATTTGGCAACCAAACAGTCTCCAAAATTTACAAAATTTTAAGCATAACACATTAGAATTTGTAAGATTTTTCCATAAAATTTCTACGCATTTCCAGGCCTTTAGCATTTTTATCCAAAACCGAGCATATCGACTACATATTGAACAAATCCGGATAAAATAGTAAACAGGCACAAAAAATCACGAAACTTAACATACAACCTCCTCAATTTGAATAAAGTCCAAGGTCAAAAGATCAAGTCTCAAGCAACACTTATCACGTTCAACTCAAAATCACTACGACCGACAATTTACTCGAACCACTAATTCACTTATCAAACGGACACTAAAAATTAATTCAATTACATCTTAAGCCTCAAGTCAACGGGACAAATTTAATCATATTTATTTCGGCATTTTATCACGACTATATCAATAAGTCCTGAAAAATCGCTTTAAGTCCAAATGTCCCGTTTTATTCCAAAATCACTCAAATCAACATCTTTTTATCTCTTGTATCATTATAATCGTCATGTCTAAGCCATATAATTCGAGTTTTAGCGATTATACCTTAAAATGTTTGAAAACGAGCGGTTCGGGAATAGATCGGGCTAGGAAATGAATCGTTGAAGGAAAAACGGGTTGTATCCACTCTCAAGAGCCGTGGATCTCGGGCGGAGGAGCTGGAAGCAAGCTAAAAGTGCCTGGTCGCGGTTCTACAGCAGCTGGGGTCGGTGAAGGAGCTACTGGTGAGCTGAAACCGGGCTGCTACAGTGATGCGGATGGGAGGTGACGGCGTGGCGTGCGAGTGGAGGGTCGTTGGCCGTGGGTTTGGTCGGGAGAGGGTCCAGTTGTGGTGAGGTACTGCTTTTCCGGCGTGAAACCAAGCTGACCGCGAGGTAGGAGGCTGGAACCAAGCTGAAATGACGTGTGCAAGTGAGCAGCGGGTGGAGGTCGCGTCTTTCCGGCGGTCCTTGGGGCTGCGGGCGCAGTGGTAGAGCTGGCCAGAGCGGGTTACCAGCAACGTCGTCGGAGATGGCGACTCGCCGGAGCTGCAGGGATGCCGAAAATAATGAAGGTAGAGAAGATGATGGTGAAGAGTGATGGAGAAGAGCTTGTAGATCTTGAAAAAATTTGAAGAGATGATGAATAGTGTTGTAGCTTTTGAAATGAGGTTGTGTGGCTAGGATTTGAGCTAAGAGGATAAGGTGAGGTAAGGGGATAACTTGCTATTTATAGATGTTCTAGTATTAGGGTTTCATGCTCTTGTTGGGCTTTTTATCGGGCTCGATTAATAATTCGACTTGGGCTTAGAAAAATTAGTCGGCTCGATTTAGGAATTTAAAATGCTCGTCGAATAATATGACGGGCTTGGAGTAATAATCTCGACTTGGGCCGAAAATAATATCGGGCTCGAAATTAAAATACTACGAGGGCTCAATTATTTAAAAAAATCTCTTGGGCTTGGAAATAAAATTATTAGGCTCGCTCGGTAATTAAATAAATTTCTGACTCTTTTAATACTCGATAAAAATAATTAATCGAATCTTAGACTTAGGGTTTTCTATCTTGTTTCTGAAACAATAAATCAAACGTTCTCTTTATGGCTTAGACTTCAAATTAAATAAATTATGCGATTAATACTATTAATTCTCGGCATAATTAAAATATTGCTAGTTCTGATAATTAAAGTCAAGCTAATTATATAATTTTTGGGTCGGGGCTTCCAATCTATCCTCCTTAAAATATTTCCGTCCTCGAAAATGCTAAACTTAAATCTAAGTCCATCTCGGCTATAACTAGAAACTGAAAAATACAAAGTACAAAAGTACTAATCAAAACTGAAAATCTGGAAATCTAGCTCTGAATTTGGTCTTCTCTTACTAGTGATCTTGGCTTTGCCATGGCAACTCCGGCTTCAAGCCCCCAGGTAAATCCAGACTAGTGACTCTTTTTTCAAGCCTCCATAATCTACCCGACTTTTGACTATTATACACTGTTAACCCAAGTTCGAGAACTGAGGGTCTCTATCTGGATACTGTATAGGTCTGCTCTGGCCATCAGCCGGTCTCACTGGTACTGGTTTGCCATGCCGGTTCGCCATAATTCACTACGTGCCTTAGATAAATTCCAAGATAAAACTGTTAGAAATATACTTACAAACCTCTGAAGAAGATCATCTATTCTCTTAGCGCTATCGCCCTACCTATGGCGATACTTTTGGACATAGAGAGGCCTACTTATCGGCCTTCTGACTAGCGTACCCTCCGCCACAAAGTGGTCGTAGGTACTACCTCACGTGTAAACTCAAATCAACATGAGACTCATCTAAGTTTTCCACGTGTTCGAGCTCGAGTACAAATCCTGAAACTCGAGACGTGGAGAAATCGCTAAACATTTACCAAAATTTTTGGCGGCAAAGCCCAAAACAATAGGCTTAGCCCACTATCTCGGCTATATGTTGTACATTGTTAGGGTAACTAAAATGTAGTTTTCTTGCGGCTCTGACCCTCAGGTCACCTTGTCGTACACGCTGGTATGTAAGTCTTTCTGTTGCTGGCATGTACGCGAATTTCGCCGCTTCAGGGTCGTATAAATCTTTGTATGGATCACTGATTTCTAATCCCTTTTCCGTCGGTCTACTATTGATCTATAAAATTTCTCTCGCTATCTCTTTCTTGTATGTCAGCGATCCACAGTCGTGTCTGTACTAAAACGTACGGTGTCATGTCTATCATCTTCTATTAACTGCTTTAGTGGCAAATTATTCTTCTAAACGGATCTGTAATTCAGAAAGCAAGCCTTTAAGTGTTCTGAGCATCTTTTCTTATAATCCATCAATCTGTAAAGCTGATGAGGACAACTAACAGTTGTGGTTCGACTCATCGTGACTCGGCTACTGACGAGGCGGCACATTGCGTGCGGTATGCCACATGGGGTTTACCACTACCCCGGGCCTACAGGCGCAAAACATATGTATACGATACCTGCGTGCGATGTACTTGCAGTGTCACGGTAGCCTGCAATCACATAACGGTCGTGTCCACGTCTTACATTAGTAGCATTATAATATTGCGACGTACGACTTTCAATGGTGCCACAGCCACTGATGCAGGGGGTGCTTGGGCCACGGCTGACAGAATCGGCACGTTGACTGGTAGGTTGAACGGACGCACGGGCGTTGGGCAGAGCACAGGGGCGCGACTCGGTCGGACTCGGTGCACGGGCGCGCACTCGGTGGCTCTGCCCCAATGATAGGGCGAAAGAGGGACAAGAGCGTGAAACATCAATATGGGCTCCAAATACGTGTTAATGCACGCTGACTGTGCTCGGATCTATCTGCTTCTTGGTACGAATTAAGGGCTTTATTGCTTTAATGGGTAAACTTTACCCAAGGGTACCAAAATCGTACTGTTAGGGATTCTCTGTTCTCTATTTATTTTTACCAAGTTTGCTCTACTTTACCCTATGTCTCAGCTTAATGCTGGAATAATGTCCTCTATTGTGGAGGAAATCTTCAACTTTACTCGCTGGGCAACTCTCTCAAGTTATATTTATGCTTACTACTTGTATGCTTCTTCATAATTTCTTTCTCAAAGCCTAATCTAAAACTAGTGATGTCAAAACACCACCAATACTTAGAGGTGATTTCATCACTTCAACTTTCACGTGCTTTCTGATCTTGAGGTATCGGCTCCCTAGAATTCAGGTGGAGGATGTCCGAGCTTCAAGTGAATCTTGGAACTTGCAGTTTTCCCGCATGGGGTCAACAATTTCCGGCTCTCGAAGGTGAGTACTTACTCTCCTCCTTGAGTCTACTTAACTTTCGGTAATGGGTGCACATCTTTTTTTCTTTATGAACCATCGGATGCACCATAAAATGACGCTCTTGGTCCAACACTTCCCAATTCGGATTTGGGTCTTCAACTTTCGTAGCTTCTTGTCTCATGGGTTTGGCGCTTCTAACATTGGTCTTAACCCGGTACCTGGTCACTTGAATTCCATCTGTCGGTCAGGTGGCCTTTCCGGTAATACTTTTGGAACTACGTTCACATGATTGTGAACAACGGTTAACTCTTCGGACGTTGTCAGTGAAGTGTTCTTTCTTCACGGCTTCTAGAATTACTCCTATCGGCATATGTACGCGTAATTTATAAGTCTTTGTCTTCTTAAACAACTATCTTCAACTTTCACCTACGTGGGGTTGGTTCTTCTTCTTGAATTATGGTAGTTGCGATATCCCACTCGGCTTTCATTGGATCTTCTAGTGTCTGCTACAGTCTATTGTCTGTGCATTCTTATACTATCGAAATCTTTCTTGGGTGATGGCTCATTTTCGAGACGAAGTATAAGTCGTACCGATGCCAAATAATGCAAAAGCAAGCACATCGTGTATTGAGATCATCCCTGATATAGTTCCTAGTTTCACAGTTGACTACGTCGGATCAACTACATAGATGCGTGTAGGGCTCCTCGTGGCTGGTTCTGAGCTGGCGGTCTCTGGCCCTGGTGGGCTGTGGCAATTTGGGCAGTCGACGATCCTGTGACCGAGTCTTGACAATGATAGCATATGTCCTGCCCAGCTAGACACTCTTCGCGGTGGGTGCGTCCACATGTGGCAAAAATTGGCGGAGGCTGCTGGACCGGTGGTGTTGTCTGAGCTGAGGCTCTCTATCGGTGATTCTTCCTTTTGTCGCGAGATTTCCACTTCCTTTTGTTCCTGTTCGGCGCCTGCTGAGGCGGCGCTGGCATGACGGGCTGGATAGCAGCTGGCTGTCTGATCGGTGGCTGTGCAGGTGCGTCATGCTGTTGGCATGCCTCGATCAGCTGAGCCCGCTCAACGGTCTCAGCATAACCCAGGTAACCACAGCTGGCCACTAACATCTGAATGTCTCTCCACAGGCCATTTCGAAAATTGGTTGTCTTTTTCTCCTTGGTGTCTACGAGGTGATGAACAAACACGCTCATACGAGCGAAGTCGCGCTCGTACTCCTCTACCGAGCGGTCTCCCTTCTGAAGGTCCTAGAACTCTCGCTCCACCCTCTCGCCAAAATGGCGCGGGTAATACTTGGCCTCCAGAATCTCCTTGAGCCAATCCCATGTCAGCTCATCATGCTCCTCCTCTGTTCTCGAACGCCAGTAGTCGTTCCACCAATCCTTGGCTGAGCTGTCAGTCTGAAGCTCGATACATGCGACCTTCCGCTGGTCGGAGCAACCCATGACTCGGAAGATTTGCTCCATCCTCCGAATCCAGTCGTCTATGGCCATTGGTCCCTCCTCTCCAGTGAAGGTTAGAGGTGTGAATGTCTGGAATTGGGCCTCGACTACAGTCCGCTCCCGCTCTGCGGCTGGGTTCGGAGCCCTGTGGAATGGCATTCTGTATAGCCAAATACAACTTGATTTAGATTAACATAGCGATCAATAAATAGCTACGCTATACTTAACGAATTTAAAAAATTTCTGAAAACACCTAGCATGGCTAGAGTTCCGTTTTATACTTACCTCTTCTAAATTTTGACTAGAGTTCTGATGTAGTCTAGAGTTGGACTTAGCTAAACTTTCTAGATTTCTGTCTAGAGTTCTCTTTCTATCCGGAGGATAGCTACTAGACCCCTAAGGTCTCTTGCTATATTTTCATGGACTTGCAGAAATTAAAACTTAGGTGACTTACCTCGGAGTCGGCGCGGCGTGAGTGTGGCGTGGTCATGCTTTTCTAAACTTCTAAGTATACAGAACCACAAAGTGGCTCTGATTCCAACTGTAACGCCCCGCCTACTTATTCTAGAAATAATAAAATCAGAGCAAAATGTTTGCTTCCTATTTTCGAAAAACTCTTTAACTTTATTTTCGTAAATATTCATACTAACTCGCGGGATGCTACTAACTTAAAACTCTTTCTCATGCAGACGAAAATAAATACATGCAACCTAATCAAATCCGTTATATATAGGTACCACGGAGATAAAGGCATTAAACGTTCATAGGTCTGATAATCTCATAATACATACTAAGTCTGAAACGTGCAGAAGCTGAAACATAATATGTCTACGCATAATAAAAATACATGTTCAATGAATGACATGTAAATGCGTTACAAAAAAATGACCATGACCACCGCTGAAACCTCACGCGCCACGCGCCGCTCCGTCACCTGAAAAACGTAATGGGGGCGTGAGTAAAACCACTATGCTCCGCAAAGACCAGTACTTAATTAAACCACATCGTTAATAACAATATCATGACTTTAAGTATATAGGCACTGAACTGAACTGAAGCTAATCTGATCTCGGCTAAACACCTCTAATTCATGTGCACACTCTGATGGATCATTAAGGCCCAGCTCGGCCTCCACCAGAACCTAGGATGGGACATTAAGGCCCAGCTCGGCCTCCACCCTGGGCGATAAACTATTCCCACACATACCTCAGACATGGTACGGAAATTAAAGACGATGTATAACCAGTATGTGACTTCCACCTGGTAAACTGCTACTGATGCAAGTGCTGGCTTAATGGTAGCTATTGGAGGCTCAAACTGAAAATTTGATTCTTATTATTTTCTGATCTTACTAAGTTCTCTTGCTCGATTATAAAATCAATTAATCTGAATTTAGAGGACTTGAGCTATTTTGGAAAGATTTGTTGACTTTGAGGCATTCTAGAGTTCTCGAAAATCTTTCTAAGTCTGGTCTGCTTAACTGAATTTATCTGAGCTAGCTTATCTGACTGATTTGATTTTTATCTGAACTAGCTTATTCTGATCAGACTTATCTGTCTGAGTTCGAAAACATACTGAATCTCGGTTCACGCTCAAACCGATATTCTGAACTGCTATTCTTGAATCGTACAGACTATCCAGACCGATTCGACAGAACTGGACCGGCGGCTCGGTCAGAGCCGACCGGTTGCTCGTATGATTGTGTGCAACTCAGTTTAACCGTGGTCCAGGTACATACGCACGGACACGACCTCAGCCGACGCACAACTTTTCTACTCGGATCTAGAGTTCATCTGGGATGACCGGGAAAAGGATGAACTAGGGTTCTCTACTCACCCAGCTATCTATCTCGGTTTAAGACGAAACTTAAACTCTAAGTTCAACGTGATTTTCTAGTTATTTTAGGCCCAACAATTGCAGCTAAATCTCAACCTGCATAATATCTAGCATTTTTAATAAAAGCAGCTAAAGCCCCAAATTATTAGGCATACCAAACAGTCTCCAAAATTTACAAAATTTTAAACATAACACATTTAGCATTTATAAGATTTTTCCATAAAATTTCAACGCATTTCGAGGCCTTTAGCATTTTTATCAAAAACTGAGCATATCGACTACATATTAAACAAATCCGGTTAAAATAGTAAACGAGCACCAAAAATCACGAAACTTAACATATAACCTTCTCAACATGAATAAAGTTCAAGGTCAAAAGATCAAGTCTCAAGTCAACATTTATGACGTTCAACTCAAAATCACTACGACCGACAATTTACTCGAACCACTAATTCACTTATCAAACAAACACTAAAAATTAATTCGATTACATCTTAAGCCTCAAGTCAACGGGACGAATTTAATCATATTTATTTCGACATTTTATCACGACTATATCAAAAGTCCCGAAAAAACGCTTTAAGTCCAAATGTCCCGATTTTTTCCAAAATCACTCAAATCAACATCTTTTTATCTCTTGTCTCATTATAATCATCAAGTCTAAGCCATATAATTCAAGTTTTAGCTATTATACCTTAAAATGTTCGAAAACAAGCGGTTCGGGAATAGATCGGGCTAGGAAATGAATAGTTGAAAGAAACACGTGTAACACCCCGAGTTTTATTAATAAAGGAAAATACTAGCTTTCGAGTAAAAGCTAGCCTTTGTTAATAAATAGTCATGTTCATGTTCAAGTTCTAGTTAATCAGCTAGTTATATTCCAAGTTCGACTATTAGTCGATATATTATTCGGTTTAATTATTTCAGTAACCGGATAAGTTTCCAGATTTAATTCCGATTGGTTTCATTAACTAATGAGTTCGGAATTAATAATTTAAGTTGACGAATTATTCGAAATATCAATATTCGGATTAATCGTCCAAGTCAGGAATATCCGAAATTATTTTCGAAGTCACGTTTACGTTCGGAATAATTTCGGAAATTAAGTATCATGTTTAGTAATTAATTAAGTATATAGATTATATTTAATTAATCATTAATTTTGCTTAATTCACTAATTGCCGTGAGCAATTTGTGCAAAATCGTGAGGATTTTCCCACTTCTTTCCAAAATGCCGTGAGCATTTTAATCTTTTAAGGGGAAACATTTTCATTTCTCAAGCATGAGGTGTCTTATTAATAGCACCTAAGTTTTGTGACTAAGCTAACTAATTGGTGAGTTAGCATTAAGTTTTGTACGTGGCATAAAATTAAGATGCCAACAAAGCTCACCTCTTCATGCTATTTCGGTCAACATATTTAAAGGGGGAGTTGGGATGAATTTTCCCCATAATTCAGCCTATACTTTCATCCCTAAATTTTGTTAGTTAAGCTAAGAGAGTTAGTGAGATTAGAGAGTTTTACCTTGGTGAGACTACCGCACGCAAGCACTCACGCCTGAGGGTACTGCACGACACAAGCACGAAGGCTTGAGCTCCGAGTAAACGTAGCCGAGGGTTCGAGAGGTAACCTCGGTTCATCTATTCTTGATGTTGCTAAAGTCATGTTAGATCAAGTTTTGAGTAAGTCATGCTCATGATATAGCTTAATTTATTTTCGGCCGTGCGTGTGGCCATGTCGAGCATGTCATGTTTTGATTCTAAATATCTCAAGTTATTGTCATGTAATCAGTCCTTTTATGTTATATCATGTTCAGTTAAGCTCATGTGCTCGATGAATTTGCATGTTTAATCGATTGAGTCGGCCAAGGGGCGTGGTCGCGCACATAGCGCGTACCACGGGCTGTACATGCGTAGCAGTTCGGTTAAGTAGTAGTTCTTCGAGCTCTTCATGTTAATTTATTCAGTAATCAGTATTTCATGTTCAGTTGTGTATTCATTGCCGAGAGAAAATCATGTTTGGTCGAGAAACGGTTTAACACCGTAGGCGGCGCACGGTGCGCTCGCCACGGCCATTTTGAGCATGTTATGCAAAATCCTTGATTTTGAGTACTTTCAGTAAAATTGGATCAATTCAAATCATTTCATGTTATTTTAAGTAGAATTGGTCGAGAGGTGTTGCCGGACGGCAGCAGCACGCCGGCAGTCAGCCAGCGCGAACTGGTAGTTTGCGCGCATGCCCGCGGGGCGTCGCGCACTGCCTGTCCGCAGCAGTAGTCCGCTGGCAGTGCCCCGTTGATGAAGATCGTGTATCCCGCTCAACTCGTTTGTCTCGAACTAAGCTTTGCCGAGGCTTCTTTCTTGACGATAGGTGTGGACGACTCGGTTATTAGCCTAATCTTCTCACGATAATTGAGATAGCTCGGGTCTTAGCCTTACTAATCTCGGTTTGTATGATAAAACTCTCACGAATCTTAAACACACAGTTTTGCTCTTGCGAACGATTTTCTATTAACTCTTCGACATGAAAAATAATAAGAGTACATGGGTATTTATAGGAGAAACTAGATCTAGTCCTATGACAACTATAATTCTAACTAGGAAATATTATCTAGTCCTAAGGCAACTAAATATCTTGCATCCCAAGACTTAACAAATTAAACTCCTAACAATCTAAATCTCACGGCAAAACAATTAAAATCCCAGACTAATAAACTAACTACTAACTCACGGCACTAATAAATTTACTAAACTAATTCCTAACATATCAATTGTCGTAACTAACATGCTAACTAATAACTAATAGTAACATATACTAACCTCACGCCACTAACTAAACTAACCAATTTAATAATTAATCTAATTAACTAAACTAATAATTAATTAAACTAACTAAACTAATTAACTAGTAATTCTAGAATCTTTGCTCCTCGGCTCGCACGGCTCGCCTCGTGTGTTCGCGCATCACGCCCACCTACGCCCCCGCGTGCTTCGTCGCGCGACCCATTGCCAACTCTCGGACTCGACTTCGTGTGATAAGCCCGAGTCCTTACCTTCACTCAGAACTTTCGCCCGTTGTCCCGGGTAGTGCCTCGACATCTCGATCTCCTCAGCCGTGTATGGTTCAACACGTACCGTTCCTTTTGTGCTCGTGCGCCTCGCATATGGGCTCGTACCCGTCTCTTAGGCCATGCATGCGTGCTTTTGGCCCTTTTCTCGGCCTTCTCGGATTGTCTCGACCGTTGGCTCTCGGCGTGCACGGGCCTCGAAAGCCACTTCCGCATCATTCCTCCCCCCTTCGAATGAGTCCTTGTCCTCAAGGACTCGCCAACGGCCATCACTTGGGGCGTCTCCACCTCTTCATCGTCCTCCATGTGCGTCTCGTCTTTTTCGATTACCGGGACCTCGACCTTATCCTCCTCATCAAAAAATTTTTTGGCCTCGCTGATCTCCGTTCGTATTTGGAGCAACGAATTTTTCACCTCTTCGTGGCAATCGTTCAAGGTGACCGTCATGTTTTTGAGTCCAGCTATCACGTTTTCGAATTCAGCCTTCACGGACCTTAATATTTCCGTCGGATCCCATTGCGATTGTCGTTGCTTCTCCTCTCTCGATTGTACCCTCTTCTCCCATGAACGCCAACTTGATTCGACATCTTCCTTAGAAAACATACTCATTTTTTTTTGTTTTTTTTTTCTGTTGGTCACGCACAGACCAACAAAACAAGATTTTTTTTTTACAGCTCACGTAAACCCAAAACAACAATTTTTTTTTTTTTACTACAACTCACGCAAAAGAAAAATAAATAATCTTTTTTTAACGCTACTCACCCAAAAGAAAAAACAAAAAAAATATTATTATTTATTTTTTTTTCTAATACAACTAAACTCACGCAAAAGAAAAGAAAAAATTGAAAGAAGGAAAAATAGAATGAGGAAGAAAAAGTTTAACAAGATACACGATCGACCCTCTCAACGAAAGCACCAATGATGAAGATCGTGTATCCCGCTCAACTCGTTTGTCTCGAACTAAGCTTTGCCAAGGCTTCTTTCTTGACGATAGGTATGGACGACTCGGTTATTAGCCTAATCTTCTCACGATAATTGAGATAGCTCGGGTCTTAGCCTTACTAATCTCGGTTTGTATGATAAAACTCTCACGAATCTTAAACACACGGTTTTTCTCTTGCGAACGATTTTCTATTAACTCTTCGACATGAAAAATAATAAGAGTACATGGGTATTTATAGGAGAAACTAGATCTAGTCCTATGGCAACTATAATTCTAACTAGGAAATAATATCTAGTCCTAAGGCAACTAAATGTCTTGCATCCCAAGACTTAACAAATTAAACTCCTAACAATCTAAATCTCACGGCAAAACAATTAATATCCCAGACTAATAAGCTAACTACTAACTCACGACACTAATAAATTTACTAAACTAATTCCTAACATATCAATTGTCGTAACTAACATGCTAACTAATAACTAATACTAACATATACTAACCTCACGCCACTAACTAAACTAACCAATCTAATAATTAATCTAATTAACTAAACTAATAATTAATTAAACTAACTAAACTAATTAACTAGTAATTCTAGAATCTTTGCTCCTCGGCTCGCACGGCTCGCCTCGTGTGTTCGCGCATCACGCCCACGTACGCCCCCGCGTGCTTCGTCGCGCGACCCATTTCCAACTCTCGGACTCGACCTCGTGTGATAAGCCCGAGTCCTTACCTTCACTCGGAACTTTCGCCCGTTGTCCCGGGTAGTGCCTCGACATCTCGATCTCCTCAGCCGTGT
>CACSLK010027843.1:10152623-10180315 GCA_902706635.1 Striga hermonthica
CAGGCAGCGCCTGTGCGCGCAGCCTCGGCAGGCCAGCTGGCCGAGCCAGCGGCCGACCGCCCGGCTCAGCAGACCAGAGGTTTGGTCTAGACCGGTTCAGTCCGGTTCAGACCGGTAGGACCGGTTCAGCCCCTATTTTTATATTTTAGTCCCGGTTCATGTTTTAAATCTCTGTTTCAGTTAAAATTCTGGGTCCAGTTCAGTTCAGTAAATTAATATCAGTTTAGTTCCATATTTAATCGGTTCCAGTTATACCGATTAAGTACAAATATCATGTCAAGTTCAGTAGAGCATCTTAACATATTAAACAGTTAATTATCAGTCTGAGCATAGTACTTATTAATTGTTTATATTATATTTCAGTTTGATCAGGACACGAGTATTAGCACTACCTTTTCATTTTCACGGATCAGGTGGGGACTCAGACTGGGTATTACATTGATTATAATTACGCTACCATGTTTGAGGTATGTATTTCATGTCATGTAACCGCTCGGAATGGTCGCTGGTCCATTCTGGGTTCTAGTGGCCTTAGTCTGCCCACTAGAGTGTGCACATGGTGTCCGACATTTTTATGCTGGCAGATGACGTAACGGTCATGGTTCATGTGATGATTATCAGTTCATGTTTATTCAGTACCGGTTTCATGTTCAGGTTATGTATATACCAGGATCATGATATTGTTATTATATTCACTGTTTACTTCAGTATTAGTTTCTGCGGAGCACAGTGGATTAGTGCTCACGCCCCCACATTATTCATGTTTTTTCAGGTCACAGAGTCGGGGCCGAGGAGTGAGGTGATGACCGGTTCAGGACATTTGTATATGTGTATATATCATTTTGGCTACACTACGGTTTCCGCTACTGTTCAGTTTTCCAAAATAGCTTTTGAACCGACTTTAATCAGGTATTATGTTTTATAAACCGTTTGTTATTATATTAAAAATAACGGTTTTTCAGTTAAAGTCATGTTGTTACGGTAACATTCCGACTCAGTATTTCGCAAATTAAATATTTTATTCAAAGATTTTGCGAAAACGCGTACTCTGATTTTCATGAAATAGCGGGGTGTTACAACACGGATTGGATCCACTCTCAAGAGCCGCGGATCTCGGGCTGAGGAGATGGAAACCAGCTGAAAGTGCCTGGTCGCGGGTCTACAGCAGCTGGGGTTGCGCGTGGAGCTATTTTTCAGCGTTGGCTCGCCGGAATAGGGCCTGGGAACGGCGGTTGCGAGCTGGATGGCGGAGCTGCGTGCTTGGACAGCATGAAGGAGCTGCTGGCGAGCTAAAACCGGGCTGCTACAGTGACGTGGACGGGAGGTGACGGCATGGCGAGCGTGGAGGGTCGTTGGCCGCGGGTTTGGTCGGGAGAGGGTCCAATCGTGGTGAGGTGCTGCTTTTTCAGCGTGAAACCGAGCTGACCGCGAGCTAGGAGGCTGGAACCAAGTTGAAATGACGTGTGCAGGTGAGCAGCGGGTGGAGGTCTCGACTTTTCGGCGGTCCTTGGGGCTTCTTTCGCGGTGACAGAGCTGGCCGGAGCGGGTTACCAGCAACGTCGCCGGATATGGCGACTCGCCGGAGCTGCGGGGATGCCGGAAATAATGAAGGTGGAGAAGATGGTGGTGAAGAGTGATGGAGAAGAGCTTGTAGATCTTGAAAAAAATTGAAGAGATGATGAATAGTGCTTTAGCTTTTGAAATGAGGTTGTGTGGCTAAGGTTTGAGCTAAGAGGATAAGGTGAGCTAAGGTGATAACTTGCTATTTATAGATGTTCTAGTATTAGGGTTTCATGCTCTTGTTGGGCTTTTTATCGGGCTCGATTATAATTCTACTTGGGCTTAGGAAAATTAATCAGCTCCATTTAGGAATTTAAAATGCTCGTCGAATAAAATATGATGGGCTTGGAGTAATACTTGACTTGGGCCGAAAATAATATCGGGTTCGAAATTAAAATACTCGCTCGGGAATTAAATAAATTTCCGACTCTTCTAATACTCGATAAAAATAATTAATCGAATCATAGACTTAGGGTTTTCTATCTCGTTTCTGAAATAATAAATCGAACGCTCTCTTTATGGCTTAGACTTCAAATTAAATAAATTATGCGATTAATACTAATAATTCTCGGCATAATTAAAATATTACTAATTCTGATAATTAAAGTTGAGCTAATTATATAATTTTTGGGTCGGGGCTTACATCCGTCCATCAACAATTTGACGCTAGAAGGAGGGCACCATAAGTTATTTGGTGTCAACTATTCGATCTTGTGGAACCCCACACTGAACTCACTTTTTCTTTACCTTTACTCCAAAAAATCAACTTGAAAATGACTTCATCCGGTCACAACGAGTTGACCCATCAATCCGGCGCTCAATCTCGCCGGCGCAACGGTGAGGAAACGTCCCGCCGCCTTCAACAGGGAACTCAAGCCCCTGTCCCCCAGTCCCTACCTTTGCTGCAGCCATGCAGCATCCAGACGTTCTCGAGGCCCTCGAGGGGGTCTTCACGAAGGCGCTCGCTATCCAGGCGGCCACGGAAAACCCCGACAACATGCTCCTCCAGACCCCCGACAAGGAGGCTGGGGGGCAGAGAAGGACACCCACAAAATCCAAAACCACGGCTCAATCGCCCAACCGCTCAGCCCTAGATCTCCGTGAGAAGGGTGCCAGGCCGGCGCTCACCGAACAGACTGGAGAAAGCCAGCCAGAGCAGAGCCTACAGACCATTCGTCACCCGGTCCACCAACGCTTGGGCGTCAAAAGCACCGATCATGAACTGAGCGAGGTCATTGAGCAAGGTAAAGCCATCGGGCGCGACTTAGACGAAATCGCCGTCCTAAAACGCATAATAGCCGAGCTCGAAGGTTGGCACCTCCCCCCAAGAGGAACCTTCACCTTCTCCTTTCCCTCCATGGCCCTCTCCGCCGGGTCGTGGACCACGCTTCACTTCTCTCCCCCGACATCCTGCAAGAACCCGTGCCGAAAAAGATTAAGGTGCCACAGCTCGGACTCTACAATTGGAGCTTCGACCCTGACTCCCACATTGGCCTCTACACGTCCTGGATGGACCTGCACGGCGCGACGGACGCCCTGCGTTGCCGCATGTTCTCCCTGACGCTGGGACCAAAGGCACAAAGGTGGTACCACTCCCTGTACCCCCACTCCATCTCCACTTGGGAGTAGCTTAGGTCGGCGTTCCATTCACACTTCATCGGATCGCAGATCAACCTAGCCCCCAAAGAATCGATAGCCAACATCGTCCAAGGGGAGGACGAAAGTTTGAGGGACTATATCGCTCGGTTCAACGACCGAGTTCAAAACTAGAACAATGTCACCGGGAGACCCTGTTGGTCTCCGAGCAGGCCGGGCTCAGGCCAAAGACCCTCTTCAAATGGTCTTTGTGCCAGAACAAGACAACCACATACCAGGAATTCTTGACCCGAGCCCAAAACTATATTATGGCTGAAGAATCCTCATCAATCCCGACACTTGACGCCACGACGAGCAAAGGCAAGGTTAAAGAAGAAAAATTGAGAAAGCCGGGTAAGTCGTTCGCCGAGGTTCGGGCCCTGCGAAGACAAAAAGCCGAGGAGCTGAAGGAGAATTACGAGTGCGTCTTTTCTGTGGGAGCAGCCACAGTTTACGAAGAGATCAAAGCTAAGGGCTTGTTACCGAACCCGAAGCCAACATACACCGACAAGGACAAGATTGGCAAGTCCCGATACTACACCTACCATAAGGCGCACGGACATAATACCGACCAGTGCCAGAACCTGATCTCGGCACTGCTCAAACTCATTGATGACCCTCAGCTTAAGAAATTCACCCACTCTAGTGACAGGAGGAAAAGAGGAGGCCGATTCGAAGATGGCCTCGACAGCGACGAAGATGCCGACGTGAACCCCCAGAGGAAGAAGCCACAGCAGGGCAGCACCAACAAAATCCTGACCTTCAGCCCGGCCCACCAAGGTGAGGCCGGCACCTCCAGGGGCAGGAAGAGAGACCGGTCCCCGCCACCGGTGGCCGACCAGACAGCCTACTCACCTAGGCGCGTTAACACGAGCCGAGGTGAATCCCTCCTCTCGAGAAGATAGACTAAGGTCTACGCCCGCCAAGCCTTTTATGCTGGGCAGAGGGTGATGCATGCCGGTAGCAGGCCGGCACCTGAGCCAACACAAACCAAAATCTCCTTTACCGATGAGGACGCTTTTCTATTCGACCACCCTCACTCTGACGCCATGGTCATCACAGATACGATCATGGCGATTAAAATTCATCACATCATGGTCGACACTGGGGCCTACGCGAGCATCCTCTACTACAACACTTCCAAAAAGATGGGGATCGACGTAAAGGACGTGAAACCCTACCGAGAGCAGATCCAAGGTTTCAACGGACAGACAACGACCCCCGTCGGTCAAGTCGTGTTGTCGATTTGATTTAGGGAGAAGGGACAACCACGTGCACGATCCTTGAAACCTTCAAGATCGTGGACTGCCCCAGCGAGTACAACGCCGTCTTAGGCAGGACGGCGCTCTACAAACTGAGAGCTGTCATCTCTATTTTCCACTATTCTATCAAGTTCCCGACCTCGGATGGGGAAGGGACACACCACGGGGATCAGAGGGAGGCGCGGAAGTGCGTCTTAACCATTCCCCGGACGGAGATACATGTGGCCAACTCCGCCCCAACCCCGAGGTAGAGGAGGCCGACCCGGAGGTCACCCCAGAGAACACGACAGTCTGAGGGACGACCGTATTATGAGTAATCAGATAACTTCATTCCCATTGACTGCGTTATGTGCCGACCTATTCAGTGAGGGGTCCGAGGTGGAGGTAGAAACAACCGACCGCCCGAACATCTCGAGCACCGATGCCGAGCCGGCTAACCCCAGTCCAAGGGACAACCGCATGCTGGAAAGCCAGATAGGTCCGTTCCCTTTGGCCGCTGGTGGCGCCGACCAGGCAGGGGAAGAACCTGGGGTCGACCTGGACCAGGACAGAGGGAGAAGGGCTGGCAAAGAGCCGAACACGAAGAAGGACGAGCTCGACCCCCGAACATAGTATGACGAGAAAAGGGGAACCAAGAGGGCCAAGCCTATGGATGAGGTTGAGTTATCTTCATTGATGAAGAGACCTGCCAGAAACAGCTCCGAGTCTGGAGCAAGTTTTTGGAGCCGCTAAAAGCTGAACTGATCCAGTTTCTTCAGGAAAATGCAGACGTCTTTGCATGAACCCATGAGGACATGGCCGGCATCGACCCAAGGGTCGTCTGCCACAGGATGTAGGTCGACCCCACGGTTGAGCCAATCATACATAAAAGGAGAAAGCTAGGCCCGGACCGACAACAAGCCTTGGAAGAGGAGGTGATCAAGTTGAAAGATAACGAGTACATTCGCGAAGTCCGGTACCCAACCTGGGTTGCCAATCCGGTACTTATGAAGAAAAAGCAGCGGGGCATGGCGCCTATGCATCGATTTCTCCAATTTGAACAAGGCCTGCCCCAAAGATAGCTACCCTTTACCCTATATTGACTATACGGTTGACGCCACCTCGGGGCACGAGTTGATGTGTTTCATTGATGCGTACTCCGGTTACAATCAGATCCCCATGCATCCAGATGATGAGGAACATACTTCTTTCTACTCGGCACGCGGGCTTTACTGCTACACGATGATGTCGTTTGGACTGAAAAACGTCGGGGCCACCTACCAACGTCTAGTTAATAAGATGTTTGCTAGTTTGATAGGTGTGAGTATGGAAGGGTATATGACGATATGCTCGTCAAATTCGTGTATGCGTCTGATCACGTTAATGATCTTAATAAAATGTTTTTTATTTTGTGCGATTATTCCATGAAGTTAAATCCCAAAAAATGTACTTTCAGCATCGGTTCGGGAAAACTCATGGGTTACATTGTCAGCCAGCGCGGCATCGATGCAAACCCAAAGATCCGAGCTGTCTAAGACCTTCCACCGTCGACCTCAATCAAGGGGGTCCGAAGTCTGACCGGCAAACTTGCCGCCATGAGCCGATTCATCTAAGTCGACAGACCGATGTAAGTCGATCTTCGACACAATCAAGAAAAACCACAAGTTCGACTGCACCCATGAGTGCCAAAAAGCGCTCGAAGCCATCAAAGAAACCCTTAGCCAGGCCCCGACGATGCAAAAACCTCGACCAGGTGAGATGCTTTATCTATACCTCGGCATATCCGAAGTGGCCGTAAGCGCCGCCCTGATCAGGGAGAAAGACTCATGTCAGCACCCAGTCTACTATGTAAGCAAGGCACTTCACGATGCCGAGCTGAGACACGTGCCCATGAAAAAACTCACTTTCGCCTTGGTGATCGCAGCCCGAAAACTTAGACCGTACTTCCTAGAATATTCGATCACGTTCTCACCGCCTACCCAATTAGACAGATCCTGCACCGGCTAGACGCATCCGATCGGATGGTGAAGTGGGCGGTGGAAATGGGACAGTACGACATCCACTACCGACCCCGAACAACAATAAAGGGGCAAGTACTATCAGACTTCATAGCTGAATTCACGCCGGAAGTCGTGGAGACGAAGGACGATGAGCAATGGGTGATGTACATAGATGGGTCCGCCACTGCCATGCGAGCAGGCGGAGGGGCGTCCTCGTAGATCCCCAGAAGAAACTCTTCTGCCACTCAATCCAGTACCTCTTCCCGGCAACTAACAACGAAGCCGAGTATGAGTCATTGCTAACCGGGCTTGCCTTGGCAGAATCCATGAGCCTGACTGACCTCATCATATAATCCGTTGATAGTCAAGCTGTTGGGATCTATGAGGATCTCGTTATGCACAAATTACGAATTCAATAGCAAAACATAAACCTTTGCGCAGCGGATTTAAAGGTTTGCGTAGAGAACCTATGGCTTAAAATTTATGGCGAACTGGCTGATCTTCTGAATGACCCTACACAGCAAACCAATGAAAAGTTGATTGCAAATCACGTTCTAGGGTTGCAAGAACAAGATTGGATCGAAAATCGGATCAAACGGGTGCAAACGGAAGAAGACAAAGTTGCAGTCCTAGGAGCATGCGGCGCCGCGTGAGGGTGCGTGCGGCATCGGACGACTACGATCTTGGCGGCATTGGAAAGCTCTCGTCGAGACGGTCTAGGTATGCTGCAAGTTTTTATCGGACCTCCGATTAGTTCTGTACGACAAAATATATTTCAACTCGGTTTACCCAAAGATCTTCTACTGTATATCTCAAACACCTCTTAATTTTGTACCGGTGGAACAACAAGAAGAAGATAAAGCTCAAATGGGAACTGAGAGAGGGAATATGGGAGGGCGACAGAATTGGCGTGTGATTATGAGACTTCTCTTCTCTACCCATGAGCTTAATGATGTATATATAGAGCTACAAGAGGGACCTTAGAAGATTAGGATTAGAACTCCTTAATTAATTAAAATACTTGTGGACCAATCCACTTATTTTAATAAATTAAATAATATTAAATGGGCCACCAACATAATATTATTGCACTCCCTTTTTCTAGCCCAATTTACAATGGATACTCCAATAATAATTACTCGATTTATCTCCCCATGTTTAAGATATAATGTCCATTAATTAATTCGATTACTGACAATCAAGAACTAATTAATTTATTATTATTTCACTGAAGCTAGCGCTCGTTCATCACATTATTACTATGCCGGAATTTAATCCACCTGCAGGGTTTAGCATAATAATCCTTCATGAGCTCACTCCGGGGACATCATCAAACTAACGCACATGGTGACCGTAAATATCCTAACAACACATCCTACATGCAGCAATATTACCCAAGACAGCGGGTCTATTCGCCCAGTTCACTAAGCCTCACCCATGTGAATCAAAGTAATAAGTACTACACATATATGCCTGTTTAATATCTTACGAGTTAAGAGTACGCAGTAATTAACCGTGACCTAGTTCGTTTACGACGATCAGTATAAAATAAAATGCTCCTCTCTGGGATCCTGTTCAATACATAAATGTACTAGTGTAACTAATCAGTCAAGACAAACTGTACGGTTGACACTAGAACCGTTCACGATGGGGTGTTCATGTCCATCTGGGTTGTGAACCAATTATTCTTGTTTCGCGAGTAACTGATAGCATGATCTTCGGTTCGCCCTATGATGACCCACACTATCTAATGCAAAGCAATAGAACGTAGAACTTGTTTAATCTAACATGTTTCTCAATCATAAAGGGTAAAAGTGTAATATCATCCAAAGCCAAGCTTTCAATAGATAACACTAACAATCCCCCACTTATACTTAAAGCTTTCGCTTTTACAAGTATAGTCCTATCAATCCGTTATTCAAAAAGACCTATGTCGATCCTATCGCCATGCACTTGACTCCCATTCATGTCACGTGTTTGACGAAGACCTTCTCCGGCAAACTCTTCATGAAAGGATCAGCTAGGTTGTCCTCAGATGCAATATGGCAACATCAACGTCTCCTCTACCAACTATCTCTCGGATCAGATGGTACTTGCGCTCTATGTGTTTACTTGCTCTGTGGGCTCGTGGTTCCCTTGAGTTTGCTACTGCTCCGTTGTTATCACAGTACACGGTGATACCACGTGGCAAACTCGGAATCACCTCTAAGTCCACTAAGAAGTTTATGAGCCAAACTGCCTCTTTCGCTGCCTCTGAGGCTGCTATGTACTCGGCTTCCATGGTGAAGTTTGCCACGCATTTCTGCTTAGCACTCCTCCATTAAATGGCTCCACCTCCCAAGGTAAATCAGAATCACTGTAACCCAGAGGTAACAAGCTGTCTGCACGGTAAACTAACATGTACTCCTTAGTCTTTCTCAAGTACTTGAGTATATGTTTCACCGCAGACCAATGTTCCCTACCCAGATTACTTTGAGATCTAGATACTAAGCCAACGGCGTAGCTGATATCTGGCCTGGTAAAAAGCATAACGTACATAAGACTTCCTACTGCCGATGCATAAGGAACTGTCTTCATGTCCTCAATCTCTTGAGACGTCTTAGGAGACATCTCTTTATAGAGAGGGATTCCTTTCCTGAAAGGCAAGGTTGAGACATCTCCTTATAGAGAGGGATTCTTTTCCCGGAAGGCAAGGTACCTTTCTTGGAATCCTGCATGCTGAACCTAGCCAAGACAGTATCTATGTATGATGACTGGAATAAGCACAACATTCTCTTCTTACGGTCTCGAACGACCCTAATACCAAGAACGTGTCCTGCTTCTCCTAAGTCCTTCATATGAAACTGCTTAGACAACCACACCTTTATGTCTGATAACTCCTTCTTACTGTTTGCAATAAGAAGTATGTCATCTACGTACAACACAAGAAACACCACCATGCTCCCACTGATTTTCTTGTACACACAGTGCTCATCTGGACATTGAGTGAACCCGTACGACTGGATCACCTCATTGAACCAAATATTCCAAGATCAAGCTTGCTTAAATCCATAAATGGACCGATTAAGCTTACACACTAGATGCTCACGACCTTTTGCAATGAATCCCTCTGGTTGATGCATATAGATGTCCTCCTGAAGGTTTCCATTAAGGAAAGTCGTCTTGACATCCATCTGCCAGACCTCATAGTCAATATGAGCGGCTACAGTCAAGAGAATCCGAATGGACTTAAGCATAGCTACTGACGAAAAGGTCTCATCATAGTCTATACCCTCAATCTGGGTATAACCTTTCGCAACATGCGTAGCTTTGAAGGTTTGCACCTCCCCATCCGATCTTCTCTTTCTCTTGTAGATCCACTTGCATCCAATGGTCGTACCACATCGGCTGGTTCTACAAGATCCCAGACCTGATTAGAGTCCATTGACCACATTTCAGCATTCATTGCAACATTCCATGAATCTGCATCTTTATCTTGGAGTGCCTCGTTGTTGGTCCTTGGTTCCGATTCTAGGTTTCTTAGAACTGAGACCTTAGACTCTCTAGGACCTATCCATCGGTCGGGTAACTGAGAAACCCTCCCACTACGACAAGGTACTGTCTGCACTGGTACACTCTCAGTGTGCCGTGTTGCAGTATTATGTGATGTATCTACTTGCGCACTTGGTGGGAAACTATCGACTTCACCCCTCAACTCCTCTAAGACTAGTCTACTCGCGGGCTTGTGATTCATAATATAGTCTTCTTCCAAGAATCTAGCGTTTGTGCTAACGATCACCTTCTCCTCGGGACTATAAAATAATCCACCTTTCGTTCCCTTAGGATAGCCAACGAACACTCGTGCTTCCGAACGTTTCTCCAACTTGCCAGCTTCCTGCACTAACACGTGTGTAGGACTACCCCATACTCGAAACTGTGAGAAACTGAGCTTGCGCCCTTTTCCACATCCAATAAGGAGTAGTTTCTACCGATTTTGAAGAAACCATGTTCAGAATATACACAGCCGTTTCTAAAGCAAATCCCCAGAACGAATCTGGTAACTTTGAGTAACTCATCATCGACCTAACCATTTCCATAAGAGTCTTATTTCTTCGTTCTGCAACCCCGTTCTGCTGGGGTGTGCCAGGTGAAGTCAATTGGGATTTAACCCCAGCTTCCGATAAGTATGTCCTGAACACTCCAAATAGGTATTCGCCACCTCGATCAGATCGAAGTGACTTGATACTTTTACCATGAAGCTTCTCCAAAACTGCCCGATACTCCTTGAATTTCTCAAAGGATTCGGACTTGCGGTGCAACAGATAAATGTACACATATCTCGAGTAATCATCAATAAATGTGACAAAATACTCGAAACCTCCTCTAGCCTGGATCGACATAAGACCACATAAATCAAAATGAATCAATCCTAGCATTTCTTGGCTCCTATACCCCTTTGTCGTAAACAGCCTCTTGGCCATCTTACCTTCTAGGCATGATTCGCATGTTGGATAGTGCTCTTCCAATGGACCGAGAAGTCCACTGGCCACTAACTTTTGAATCCTGCTAAGGTTGATGTGCCCAATTCTAAGGTGCCAAAGATATGCTTGATTCATACTCAAGGATTCCTTCCTCTTATTAGATTTACTGGTGACATTATTCAATTCAATTTGTTGCAGTGTGGGAGAGTTTGGTTTGAGAACATACAAATTGCCAACTAATGAACCAGAACAAATTAGCGCTTTCCATAACGAATAATAAGCATATCATCAAACGTAAATGAAAAACCATCCATAACGGGTTTAGAAACTGAAACAAGATTCTTTCTAAAACTAGGAACATAAAGGCAGTGTCTCAAAACCAAAATACTACTATCAAAAGATAAAGTAACGTCTCCCACTGCAACATCTGCCTCTTTCGTAGCATCGCCCATGTAGACGGTGATCTCTCTCTCCCTAAGCAGTCGGGTTTCTTGGAATTCCTGCAATGAATTGCAGACATGATCAGTGGCTCCAGTATCTACACACCAGGTTCTAGTAGATACAACCGTTAAACATGTTTCTACGACATTAACGAGAGAGTTACCTTTCTTGAGGAGAGGGTCTTCGACCTTTTAATGTCCTAACTTGTTGCACTTGTGCAATCTACCTTTCGGCTTCTTTGCCATAGACTAAGGGGGCGGTCGCTGGACCACCGGGGCATCCTGCACCTTTGCCTTTCCTGCAGACTTCTTTCTGTTCCTGCCCTTGTGAGGCCTGGAAGGTTCAGCCTGCTCGGCGACTAGCACCTCTTCTTCCGCGTAAAGCTCAGTCAAAAACTCTGGAAGAGCTGTACATAACGCATGTATGTCAGAGTTAAACTAGAATTGGTCAAAACGTTTCGACAGAAGCTTGGGCACTTCATCGACCTGGGTTACCCCGTCAATGCTAGCTCCTAGCGCTTCCAGCTCATTCAGTTGTGCCATAGCACTCAGGGCATGCTCCCTTCCGGGTGTGCCCTTGTACTCCTCAAAAGTTAACAATATGTCTAAGTTCCTCTTCCAATCAATGTAATTAGGACCAGTAAGTTGATTTTCTTTTAGAATGACAGATAACGGATTGAACGACATGATGAATATCTGAGAAACACGAAAATGATTTTACAGATTAAACACATTTGAATTTAACTGCTAATATTTATATCCTCAAAACAATATTAACTTAAATTCACCGACATCTCAAAACACCGAGAGTTAATGCATGATGCGAGGGCAACCCTACACAACTCAACATTCGCAAGTGAGGGGCTTTCAAAGTCCCATTAATTTCCATAAGTGAAAACCAAATTCATGACAAACAAAATTAATAGTCGGTCTCCATTTGGCCATGCAATAAATTCAGGGACCCCGAGGGGAGTTATAAATAAATCGCATTCCAAGTGAATCCCATTTCTCGATCCTGAGTTCATACGAATTCGATTATACGTCATCCGAGTGGAAGTCCGTACTCTCTCATAAGACTCCCTCTAATCGTCTAATTTAGAAATTTGTACTGGAAATTACCTACAATTAATTTTAGCGATGTCGCCCGAGGGGGAGCCCATAACCGCAATTAATTGATTTACCGACAAATTAGAAATGGAGGCCTTAGTAATTTTACATTAACTTTAATTTAAAATCCCTTCTCAAACTTAGTATAATTTAAATGAGTATTTTTACTTATTTAAATATTTATGCAATTCTAAATTAATCCTATGTAAATGCAATAATTAATTAACATGCTTAAATAAATATGTAATTCTAAATTAATCTCATGCAAATACAATAATTAATTAACATTCATAAATAAATAAATAAATAAATAAATAATGGCATAATGAATTTAAATAAATAAATAAATCCACTATTATGGCCATTAAATATAGAGTTCCCATAAACAAGGAAACCTTGTATATTTTCTTCCCTGTCCAACTGGAACTCCCACTGCAGTAGAATCCTTGTAGATCTTGTACTGCTTGGTCACCAAGTAAAAACACCGCCGCCTAGCTGCCGCCGCCGACCAGCCGCCGCCATCTCCGGTGAAAAACCCGCTATCACCATTTTTTTATTTTTTTTCTTCTGCCCGAGTTCACGCGGTCTCCGGACTCAGGTCCGAATGATTTTTTGAGGCTCGTTGATCTTTTGTAATTTCCCGGTAATATAATTTACAAAATTACATAATCCGATACTAGATCCAATGAATTGATGTACATGTTTTTCTAAACAAATAATTAAATCTATCCGGTCAACTATTGGGCGAATAATTATTACAAACATTCATCCATCGAATTCCTCGACATGTCCGAGGCTTTAAAAAAAAATTTAAAAGCATACATCACATTCATCAACATTCGTCAAACACATAGTCGGCCATAATAGTGGATTAAACTAATTCCTGCAAAATCGAGTTATGCAAATATAATCCAATATATGGCTGCATTTGAACACATCTTGATAAGTAAAGCCGTAAAAATACGAACTTGTACACAACGAATTAAACCAAGTGCTCTGATACCACTTGTTGGGATCTATGAGGATCTCGTTATGCACAAATCACGAATTCAATAGCAAAACGTAAGCCTATGCGCAGCGGATCTAAAGGTTTGCGTAGAGAACTTACGGCTTAAAACTTATGGCAATCTGGCTGATCTTCTGGATGGTCGTACACAGCACACCAATGAAAAGTTGACTGCAAATCGCGTCGTATGGTTGCATGAACAAGATCGGGTCGAAAATTGGATCAAACGGGTACAAACGGAAGAAGACAAAGTTGCAGTCCTGGGAGATTGCAGCGGCGCGTGAGGGCACGTGCGGCGTCGGACGGCTGCGATCACGGTGGTGTTGGAAAGCACTCGTCGAGACGGTTGTCTTGGTATGCTGCACGTCTTGATCGGACTTCCGGTTAGTTCTGTATGACAAAATATATTTCGTCTCGGTTCATCCAAAGATCTTCTACTGTATATCTCAAACACCTCGTAATTTTGTACCAGTGGAATAACAAGAATAAGATAAATCTCGAATGGGAACTGAGAGAGAGAATATGGGAGAGCGGCAGAATTGGCGTGTGATTATGAGACTTCTCTTCTCTTCCCATGAGCTTAATGATGTATATATAGAGCTACAGTAGGGACCCTGAGGAGATTAGGATTAGGGCTCCTTAATTAATTAAAATACTTGTGGACCAATCTACTTATTTTAATTAATTAAATAATATTAAATGGGCCACCGACATAATTATTGCACTCTCTTTTCCTAGCCCAATTTACAAATGAGAACTCCAATAATAATTACTCGATTTATCTCCCCATGGTTAAGATATAATGTCCATTTATTAATTCGATTACTGACAATCTAGAATTAATTAATATATTATTATTTCATCGAAGCTAGCGCTCATTCATCACATTATTAATGCCGGAATTTAATCCACCTGCAGGGTTTAGCATAATAATCCTTCATGAACTCACTCCGGGGACATCATCAAACTAACGCACATGGTGACCGTAAATATCCTAACAGCACATCCTACATGCAGCAATATTACCCAAGACAGCAGGTCTATTTGCCCAGTTCACTAAGCCTCGCCCATGTGAATCAAAGTAATATGTACTACACATATATGTCGGGTTAAGAGTACGTAGTAATTAACCGAGGCCTAGTTCGTTTACGACGATTAGTATAAAACGAACTGCTCCTCTCTGGGATCCTGTTCAGTACATAAATGTACTAGTGCAACTAATTAGTCAAGACAAACTGTATGGTTGACACTACAACCGCTCACGATGGGGTGTTCATGTCCATCTGGGTTGTGAACCAATTATTCTTGTTTCGCGAGTAACTGATAGCATGATCTTCGGTTCGCCCGATGACGACCCACACTATTTAATGCAAAACAACAGAATGTAGAACTTGTTTAATCTAACATGTTTCTCATTCATAAAAGGTAAAAGTGTAATATCATCCAAAGCCAAGCTTTCAGTATATAACACTTTCACAAGAAAATTTCTTGGAAATTCGAAGTGAAAGAGCCGAGACTAGTGAAGAAGAAGTTGACCAAACTTCAGACTCAGATAGAACACATTCCTCAGACAGAGAACGTTCAGGCCAACGCCCTCGCACGTCTTGCCTCAAGTGCAGGGATGGATAGTGTTGAATACGTTCAATCAGCCACAAAGAACAACCGTCTGTGACCGGCACCTGCGTGCCAAGTTCCGGGCAGACTTCAGCAGACGATGACCTGAGTTGTATGGTGCCGATCGGTTGTATCTCGAGACCGGTGCATTGCCGCCTGACCCGAGAGAGGCCAGAAAGCTCCGCACGCGGGCAGCTCAATTTACGATTGTGGCCGGCGAACTATTCAAACGGGGATACTCAACACCTCTACTCAAATGCATAGACGAGAAAGGTGCCGAGTACATACTGAAAGATATCCACGAAGGTGTATGCGGGAACCACTAAGGAGGATACGCCCTCGCCCATAAAGTCCTGAGGCAGGGTTACTATTGGCTGAGCTTGAAAAAGGACGCTTTGAACATGACTAGGAAGTGCGTGAAATGTCAATCCTTCGCACCAAACATTATCCAACCTTCCGAGCCCCAGAAGTCGATTTTCAGCCCTTGGTCGTTCGCCAAGTGGGCTGTCGACCTGAACGGCCTCCTACCCACTGGAAAAGGCGGAGTGAAGTACGTCGTCGTTGCCGTCGATTACCTCACAAAATGGGCAGAGGCCAAACCACTCGCCACTATTACCGAGCAGAAGATAATTGATTTCCTATGGAATTCCATCATATGCCGATTTGGAGTGCAAAACACGATAATCACCGACAACGGCAAACAATTCGAAGGGAAGAAGTTAGAAGCATTTTGCGAGGAGCATAACATCAAACACTTCTTCTCGACACCCTACAATCCTCAATAAAACGGCCAGGTCGAAGCCGTGAACAAAATCATCAAGTAGGGCCTCAAGGTCTGGCTCGAAGCAGCAAAAAGGGGTTGGCCAGAAGAACTCCCAGGCGTGCTCTGGTCATACCGCACAATGACCAGATCATCTACCGGAGAAACACCGTTTTGCCTGGCGCACGGGTCTGAGGCGATGATTCCTGTCGAGCTCGGCGCCCCGACATTTTGAGTAACCAACTTTAAAGAAGAATCAAATTCTAAATCATTGAGTGCAAACCTGGATTTAATAGACGAGCACCGAGCACAAGCCGAGCTCAGAAATGCGGCATATATGAGGCGGACTGAAAGATATATCAACTCCCAAGTCAAACCCCGCTCCTACCAGATCGACAATTTGGCACTCAAAAGGGTGACGGGACCAGATCCCGGGCCTCTCAAACCAAATTGGGAGGGGCCTTACAAAATCAGCGGGGTCTTCCCACATGGGGCCTACCGTCTCGAACATCTAGACGGCATCCCCCACCAATATCCCTGGAACTCGGCGTTCTTGAAAACGTTCTACCAATAAGTCTGAGTCTTGAGTATTCTATACTTCTTTGTAATAATTATGTCGCAAATTGGCAAATTTTATTAAAAATATGTAACTTCCGTTCATTTCTAGCGGATAGGAAGCTTAGGCTTAGATCGAGTTGAAGCAGCGTAATAAGCAAAGATGCCGGTCAGGCTCAATACGATGACCCAACCGGCACTAGATAGACTCAACTAGGTAGCCCGGCCACGCCAATAATACCACCGAGTCCGAACGCGAGACCGGTCAGGTAAGCTGCCACGTAATTATGTGCAGGTCGGGTTCAGTATGATGGACCGGCCGGCACGAGCCGGGATCAGCAAAGTAGCCCGGTCAGGCCAAAGCGCCAAATGTAAAAAATGAATAACAAGCTCAATGCGAAGCTCAGCCAGGCCAGACCATCGCCCGAATCAACGAGCAAATCGAACAGGTAACACGCCAAGTAAATAATAAGCGCCAAGCCCGACCGCGAGGCTCGGCCCAATAAATAATAAACGCCGAGCCCAACCATGAGGCTCGGCCAAGTAAATAATAAGCACAAAGCCCGATCATGAGGCCCAGCCAAATGATGAGCAGAGTGTCGGCCTCAACCAGGAGTCCGGCACCCTGGCAAAACTTAAAACTTGGTAAACTATTTAAATAACCATAAAGGGTCGAGCGCCAAAGCAACAACAAACGCACATGACATAAAGAGCATAAATAGCTAAAAAGGTTCATTCATTCAAAACAAAGTCGCAGATGTTCATAGCATAAAAACGCCAAACCGTAACAAGAAAAATACTTGTTCAAAAAGCAAAACGATAAATTGTTTTCAAAAGGACCGCAAGCGGTCAAATCGGCACGCAGACCGAGGAAAAGCAGAAAAAATAGCGCCAAGTTAACGGGTCGGCACCCGGGCTAGAAGGGATGTCGACGATCACCTTGGGAACCTCCGGGACAGCAGCCTCCAGATCGGCGACCTCCAGGTTGAAAGCCAGCGGGTCTTCAGTTGAAGTACCGGCCCCGGCACCTTCCTCCTTACTCACACCCGAGGGGTCGGCCTCATCATCGTTCGCTGACTTCGGGTCCAGAGTAATGACACAATCCTCATCCGACTCCTCGGTAAAGATTGGGTAAGGCTCGTAGCTTTCCAGTCGCTCACTCGGGTTCGGGCCGAAATCCTTAAGACCGATGATGAGATCCTCGGCCCAACCCTCATGGTGCTGCATCAGCTCCGCCTCTTCCTCGTCAACCTCACAAATCATGCCCTTGAACTCAGCCTCCAGCCCATGCTTAGGCATTCATAATCGCGCGGAAGTCCTCTAGAGAGAGCAGACAGTTATCTAGGCGCTGAAAAAGCCAGAAGAGGTTGTAGCCGACCTTGGAGTCCATGTTGGCCATCATCTCTTTCTCAAAAAGACGTTGGACCTCCGTATAGCTCATCTGCAGCGGCCCAGAGGCCACCACATTGTCCTTGGCCCACTCCATCACCTCCTCCTTTTGGGCATCCATTTGGTCACCCAGACCACGGACCCGGTCATGAAGAGCCTCCATTTCCCTCGTGAACCCCTCGTGCAGCTTGGTTATCTCAAGGGCATGCTATTGTTCCAAGGCCTCCTACTCGTTGGCACAGTCCACTCTCTCCTTCTTCAGCTTCTCCTCGGCACTTTTCATCGCCTCCTCCAGCTCGGGCTCCCTCTCTTTAGCCTTCAGGGCCTTTCCGCGAAGGACGATAAGTTTCTGCTAGAGCATGTTAAACCCCTTAACCTTTTCATTTAGAGACCGAGCGCGGGCCTTGCTGAGGACGAGCTCGGCATCCACCTTGCGCTTCTCGGCATCGGCCTCACGCATCTGGGTAGCGGCGTGGACAAGCTCAACCAGCCCACGAGCGATCACAGCGGCAGAGTGCTGGATAACCTGCGTAGGGGTCAACCTCTTGACCGCCGCCTCCGCAGCTGGAGTCCAGGAAATCATTGGGAGACGGGCAGCTTGCATGTAGCCTCAAGAAGGTCGTGCTCATTGAGAATCTCCGGTGTCGTGGCAGCATTGGCGTCGATGAACCAGGCGTCAGGGAAACCGGGGAGTTCCATCAAGAAGTGCTCCCTTATGTCGGGGTCGACCGCCAGGTAAATCGAGGGGACGGGAAAGTCCTCAGGGATGACCGGATCCGGCACGAAAGACAGACCCCCCTCATCAAACTTCTTCTTCTTTTTGGTCGGGCTGTGGACGAGAACCTCCTATGCACCCGTCGTTTTCTTGTCGGAAGAGGCCGGCTCCTCTTCCCGAGCCCGACTCCTCGTCCCCAGGGGTTCAATGGTCACCCCGGGTTGACCGACACCACGGACGGCCTCAGAACCACGACCTCCAGTCCTGCCCCATCGGGCGCCAGTCCATCTCCTCTTGCCACGCCGGGGGCAGAGTGCGCCACGTTCTCAGCCAGTGCCGAACCGGACGCCTGGGCTTCCTTAGCCCTCTCCATGGCGATTTTTATGCGAGCAGACATCTCGCTCAGTTGAGATTTCAAAGGATCTGGGAACTCACGCCGGTGCTGGTTAGCCTATTTGACGGTCCTGAACCCACTCCGGCAAAGCAGCGGGTAATAAACTGCGGATGCCCCTACATGAATACATGGAGTTAAATCTCAAGTATGTGAAGAGTATCGAGCTAGCGAAGTACCGAACAGAAAAGAAAAGATATGTACTTGGAGTGAAGGACTTGTTCGGGATCACTAGGCTCAAGTTATGTTCGAGTAGGCAATCTTCTTGTGTAAGGGGACGATAGTGCCGATCTGCGGGCGGATGCCGAAGTAGGGTGGTAATTCGGGTTGCCAACCTCTCGTTGATAGCAGGGACCAGGTTGTGGACTGAAAACGCAAACACCAACCTGTTAGCACAAGTGAAATAATATCAGTAATAAGGAAAGCGATATAACTGTTCTTACTTCTATGCGAAATGAAATGAGTAGAGGGGTGCCGAGCTGCGACCTCGGCTCTCCAATTGCCTCCGACCCAGAACCACCCCGGCATATAGTCGTGAAGGGTCTCTGAGAGTTTGTCAACTAGGGTCTTATCAATCCATGGGTGAACCGAACAGTAATAGTTATCGGCACCAGATCTCTTGAGGCCGAACAGAGCCCTCGCCTCGGCACTGGTAGGATGGGGCACCCCTCACGGTGGAACATAACGATTAAAGAGAGGAGCCGAGCGAATACCGTCGGCAGCAACTGGCTAATGCCAGCCTCCAACTGTCAGAGGATATCATTCAGCGCGCCGGCCAGGGGAAAACGGAGCCCCAGACAGATGCTCTCTCAGTAGAACTCATTACAGCCCGACGGCGGACAGTGGATGCGCTCTCCCAGATACGGGGCAAACAAACGAACACCCGGACCGAAGTTGAATTTATTCCATAGTGAATTTTCAACGGATTAAATGAAATATAGTGGATTACAAATCTCTATTATTCCTCTAATTAATTTCTTCAAGAACGATCTTCAAATGGATATGAGACTTTTGGAGACGAATCTTCAGTTTGATTCCCGCCGGTCTTGAATCGTGGATTTAAATAATGTTTCTTCGAGGGCTTGGTAGCTTGATCTCGAATCGAACATCGTGATTTCGCAAGAACGTGAAGAACATGAGTCCTTGGTCTTCGCCGAAAAGTTGATTTTGATCTTCTCTATGCCGGTCTTGATTTTAATAAAGTAAGTCGGAGGCTTGGCATCTTGATTCCGGATTGAACGTCGGTTTTGGGCTTGAACACGCTTGAATCTTCGTTCGGATATTCAAAAACGCCTTTGGATCTTCAAGAACACTTGAATCTCGTTGAGGAAATTCTCTAGAGCTCTTGAACTTGGAACTTGATGAATATGAATTGTGTTTTTTTTTCACCTTAGGGGAGCCTCTATTTATAGGTGTTGGGAGAGAGAGTCTTGGAAAGATTTCAATTTGATTGGTCCATACTTTCTAATATTTATCTTTTAATAATTATTTAAAGAGATAATTAGGAGAGAGAGAGTCTTGGAAAATAATACTTCAATTTGATTGTTCCATAAATTTTCACTTATTTATCTCTTTAAATATTATTAAAGAAATATTTATTGTACTCTCCAAGAAAATGACATGTGACAATCTTTAATTGGCCTTAAAAAATATATTGTGACATTCTTTAATTGGACAACAATATATATTAAATAATTAATCAGTTAATTATTTAATTTAGTAATTAAAATTTGATTAGTTTCCCAAATAAAATAGAAAATTATTAAATTGACTCTGACATGGAATTTACACTTGATGTTTTATTGGCTCAAAATTTAATTGTCTACACTTATATCCATCTAACTCTATGTATTCATATGTGATTAGCTGGTCTCAAATATTTTGTAATCGACCACCTTTTTTTTTTTTTTTGAAGGAAAATAAAGGAAAAAATGCACTAATAACATATACTTGACTAAGCAACAGGCTAATAGATCAAGCTTCAGGCAATGGGGTCAAAGTTGTAGTGTGCAGCACATCAAATGAGAATGCAGTATGCATCATCAGGTTCTGAGTTTTATGTTGTATCTTTACACAAATTTGACCAGTTGAATGAATTTTATCTCATTTGTAGTCAAGCCATCTAATTTGTTCTCTTTGGAAGTTATATGCAAATAGATTTTTGTGTTTTCATTTGTTACTTAGTTTGAAATGCGGGTTGTTGAGCCATCTAATCTGTTCTCTTTCTGGAATTTGTGAATGCGGGTTATTGATTTTGCAAACATACCTTCATGCACTTTATTATGTGCTACATAGTTTGAAAAAGCCTTTTTCGGTGAGCTTTCAGGTCTGGATTGTTGTTTCTTTTTATTAAGGCTTGAATGAGCAGAAAACATACATATATTTGCTGGTCATGTGGTTCCCAAAAAGAAGCTTAATCCAATAAGCTCCTCATCCCTTGCATATGATAAATGATGCACAAGATCATTCGAAAAATGAAAGTGATAGCTAGCTTGGGGCTTAAACAATGTAATTTTATAGCATTTTAAAGTTTATGTGAAATTTACGCTAATCAGAATCTCCTAAGGTTGATTTCAGACCTCTCATTTCACTTCTGGGTTGATTTTTTTACAAACATGAAAACAAGTTTACAACTTATACACTAGTCTCTTTTATTTAACTCAGCTCACTTTATATGTTCTTAAATGCTATTTGGATTCATTAACTTATGATATTCTTTCTGGCAGTTTATCTGTTAGGTGCAGAAAAATTTGGAGCGATCCATCAAGGTAGCTGGCAGACTTATCATACGTATGATGGCGGGTAAGCACATATAGTATTCTCATTATAAATAAGATTTTGTTTTCAACTTTGTGGTTTCTTGCAGTGCGATTATGTTCTCTTCTCATGTGAAATGTTTGATAATTATTCACTACCCTATGTATAGATTTAAGGATATATTCCAAGAAGTCTATGAATCAAACTCGATGTAGAAGTTGAGGAAGCAAGAATCTGGAATTTCCACCGACATTACAAAAAAAGGACATTTTAGTAAGTTGCGAAATAAAATTAAGCTGCTTCGAACTCTCTTAGGACATTTCAAATGTTATAATCTTTTACGCGACAAGATTGTACATTTTTTATTTGAGTATTTGTATGTTTTTTTCTTTTCAAGTTACAAGCAGTCGCTTTCCTACCCGTTATTATTGACGATTTCCTTACACTATAACATAGGGCCCTGTAACACACCTCTGTTTGTCAATTAGAATGTAACTGATTGAATGATAAGTTAATTTAGATATTTGCATTCTACATGAGTTCATATGGATTATCTGATTTGCGAGGATATACCCATTCTCCCGAAGTCATGGGATTATTGAATTCTATAGTGTTCATGCTTCGGTTAATTAATAATATTTGGTCTTGACTTCTTATGCAAACTTTGATTTTCTTTTTATTTTTTTGGGACTACACAACTACCCTTTACCTTGAAATTTAGTTTTGTAAGTGAATTGTTCTTCCTTCTAGACTACTACTCAAAATTTCACGATATTGTTAAAATAGAGAACCACCTAAGATGCATGTTATATGTGTATGAGCATAAATTTTCCTACCTTCTGTGTTCCTTACAGGTGTCTTTTTACTTTTTATTCACAAATTTTAGTACCTATATATCCAAGAGTTTCTTGATTTCGTGGATGAATACCCAAAAACCAAGATAGCACGGTACATAATTTACAGATCCTAGATTTTGTACTTTATAATAATGCCAGGTTCTACATTTATGTTTGTGTGTGTGTGTGTATATATATATATAGTTATATGTACATATATATAAAGAATAATGTATTCCTAATTAATGCCTCAAGAGTAATTAATTGAACCGTTTTGATTTGATTTGTATTGTGGTGTGCAATTTCAGGAATTTGCACAGACAACTCCCGCCCGTGGAGCCACATGTGGATCACAGGCATGGGCGGGTCAAAGCAGGAGCTGATGGAAACAAACGTGCGGTTGTCGGGGCTTGCGGCTGCCCTGAACCTGCTATTCGAGTTCCACCTGGTTTTCGACCGGCTGGAGGATAATACATTTATGTGTAAATTAATTTTCTATACTATTAAACTATATAAATTTAAAATACTTAAAATATTAAATGAGAATAAGTATAAAATATAGCCACAATACTATAAAATTTATCGTTTCTTACAAAAAAAATTGAATCAAATATATGGAGTTTTAAGTAATGTATGATTTAGACATATATAATTTTATAAATATAATAAAAAATGTCATGTTTGATAAATTAAGTGTAAAAATACGGACATCATTTTAAATTAATTATCACTTTGTTAGTTATTTATTATTTTTGTATATTCATTACAAAATTTCACAATAAAAATATAAATTGTTTATTTTATTTTATTGTACAATATTAATATATTTAAGTACATGTACAATACAAGAGTATTGTACTAGTTACAGTTAAAACTAATTTCTTGGTAATCGTTGTTATAATATTGTTGTTTTGAGAAATACTATTGTTGAAAAGTAAAATGAAGAGGAAATAGCTATTTTCACCCCGTTCTGAAGTCATACTAAGTTTTTCACGCTACTCAATAAAAAGCTAAGTTTTTCACCCCATAAAGTACGAAGACATATGCGATGAACTATGCGCTAAATAGGCGACAGGTATGAGCATGGGCGAGAAAATTATGAGTTAAATTATGCGACTGTTCTACGATGAATATTCGGAGATTCGATGTACGATTCGGTCAATCGCGATCCGTCGCCCATTAAATAATTATTTTTGTTAGGCGAATGAACTGCGACTATTAGTCGAAAAATTATTCTGCGACACAACTGCGACATGCCAACGTCGCATATTATTCGCGGAATTAGTGCATAATAAGTTTTTTTCGTATTTCTTTCATCTTTCAGTTATGCGAGGCGGTATGCGAATTACCGAATTTGCTAGCATACCCCCTTCGCACTTCTACTCGAAAGTGTATTTTATTATTTATTTTTTTATTTCTTTCATCTTTCAGTTATTTCAGTTATGCGATGGGGTATGCGATTGCAGCATATTACTCGCATACCACCTTCGCACTTCTACTTGAAAGTTTATTTTTTATTTCTTTCATCTTTATGTTATTTCAGTTATGAGATGAGGTATCGAATTACCGCATATTGCTCGTATACCCCCTTCGTACTTCTACTCGAAAGTGTATTTTTTATATATTTTTTTATTTCTTTCATCTTTCAGTTAGTTCAGTTATGCGATGGGGTATGCGAATTTCCGCATATTACTCGCATACCACCTTCGCACTTCTACTCGAAAGTTTATTTTTTATTTCTTTCATCTTTCTGTTATTTCTGTTATGCGATGGGGTATGCGAATTCCGCATATTGCTCGCATACCCCCTTCACGCTTCTACTCGAAAGTTTATTTTTAAAATTTAAATTTTTGAATGGTTTAGAAACCGCTGGCAGTTGGAACGTTACGGCCGATTTCGAGGCGTCTTATCCGCTTTTCAAAACGCCTGGGCAGTAAAAGCGTGCACGCGAATCATTTCATCCGTCTATATAAAGCGTGTAATCTTCGATCCATATAATGCCCTCCGTTTTTCCCTTTTCTTTCGACCCATGAGGAAATTCTTTAACATTACTGTGTCCGAATTGAGAACTCCTAACCTTTCGAATTCGTCGGAGGAAAAAATTCAACGAGCATAAATTCCGCTATCCAACTTTATTAACTTGGCCCCGGCATGAAACATATATGCCGAGACAACGACTATGAAGATCAAACCTCCAGGCCCGGGTATTGCCGTATCAACTGTGAGAAGGTTGAAGGTCGGAACGTTGCGCGTCGGCGGCTGGGGCGTAACGTCCCGGCCCTCTGTCAGAGGCAATGCTGGCCTCAACCTCTCTAGGTTGTGGTCGGCCAGGTTTTCCTGACAGGGGAAGGTGTTTGGTCGACGGGGATCTCTTACCGGAACCCGGCAGAGCCCATCGGTTCAGAGCGTGGTGGTCGGGGCCGATCTCATGCTGGAGTTCTACATGGAACTCCACAAACAAGCTCCACCTACAGCTCATCTTCCTGGCGTCTGAGTGTTGTGGTAGGGTGGTAGCTCGTCGGCTCTCTCGTTAGGCTTGGCTGGTCCTTCGATTTTTTTTTTTTTAACTTTGTAATCGGCTGGGGTTGAAGCGACTGTAAAAGTAGTAGCGTAGGGATTTCTATTCGATCTTTTATTCTGCGAAATACAATCTTCGCATATTATTCGCCTAGTTGGTGCATAATAAGAAAAAGAAACTATTTTTGGAAATTTTCTATTCTGCGACACACATTGCGAAACACTCGTGTAGTATAAATGAAGAAAAATTTATTTTTTTTATTTCTTTTTGAAATTTTCTATTCTGCGAAATACAAACGTCGCGTATTATTCTCCTAGTGGTTGCATAATAAATTCTTTTTTAGGCGAAATGAACCTGAGACTATTAGTCGAAAATACTACGCACAATAAACGCATAACACGTAGTTTAGGCTAATGAACCTGCGACAATTAGTCGAAATACAAACGTCGCCTAAACAATTAGTCGAAACAAATTCGCATACAAACCGCACAACATTCGTAGTATAATCGAAGAGTTTATTTAAACAAAAATTGTTTTTGGAGATTTTCTATTCTGCGACACACATAATTGCGACAAATAAACGTCGCATAATGCATTCGCATGTCAACTGGAGGATATTCTCATACCCACTTTTTGTGTAAAACAATTATATTAAACAATTATTTTGGTCTGATTCTTTAAGCGACCGTCTCACGACGGATATGCGTTAATTCGCAGGTCTACCGCAGGGTATTAAACTGCGAAAGAGATACGGAAACTAAACCATTATATTTATTTTGTTTATTAAAAATGCATCGGAATTGCGAAAGTATGGCGCTTGTTACGCGGACATTACTCGACAGCTGTTATTTCGCATATTTTGTCGTATAGTTATTTTATTTAAAACAAAAAGAAAAAAAGAAAGCAAACCGTCGCATATACGCTACAGTTGGACCTCTCAGACTCAGGAGAAGAAAACAAAAAAGAAAGAGGGGCGAAAAATTTGAAATTCTCCATCTTGCGACATTAATTCGCATAGTTAGAAGCAAAATAACTGTTAGAAATTAGAAGAAAAAAAGAACCAAAAATGATGAACGAGAACGACGTTATGGACTTCTTAAGAGATTCTGAAGATTTCACGAATCAAGCTTTTCTCGAGGCGGCAGGCCAAGCGGGTGCCCTAACAGCGGCTACTGTGGCCGGCTACCCAACGGCTGCCGTAACGGGTATGGCGGGCCGCGACTCAGCGACTGAAGGCACGCGTCCGGAGGCCATCTCTTTTGGAGAGGTAACTTCCATTTGTTGCAATTATTTAATTTAAGTTATTTAATTTCATCTGCTTTAATAGTTGAGAAATAATTGTTTTTGAATAAGTAACAATAACAACAACAATGCGATTTGTTTAGGATTCGTGGTCGTACAAGAGACCGGAACTGATAGGTAATTATCAAGGGCTGAAAATCAACGTTTACAGTCGGCAGTCTATATGTTATGATATCAAGAATGAGTTGGGCCACATTGAAGGGGCCTTGACTGCTTTCCAGGGCTCGGTCTTTGGTCCGTTCCTCCAGTTTGATGATAAGGCCAGTGTATCTGCAAAGGCTATGCATGGGGTTCTTTCGCGCGAGGTGACTCGTGTTGGTCAGAAACCGAACGAGATGTGGTTCCGTATTGGTAACCATTTTATACGATTCTCCGCCCATGAGTATGTTGTGGTCACCGGGCTTGCTTTTGGATCGTCTGCGTTTGACCCGAACTCAGCGCCTCCTCTTCCTCCATCGTCGATTTTCTATGAGAAATATAAAGGCAAGCGGATCACTATGCAGCAGTTGTGTGATGACTTCAAGGCGGGGCAGTTCCGTCACTCTCGGGATATGATAGTGAGAGTGGCGAAGATGCTAATGCTGATGTTCTTCATAATTCCTCATGACCACAAGAAGCCTAGGTATATTGATACCTGCTGGTGGGCTTTGCTTGAGGAAGACCAGATGTGGGAGAAATTCCCATGGGGGAGTTACTCGTTTCAGTACCTGTTCGACTACTTGCAGACGGCCCAGTGCAATAAAATGAAATATCATATCTACGGATTTCACTGGGTGTTTCTAGTATGGTGCTACGAGGCAATCCCTGCATTAGGTCGTGAATGTGGATCATGTACCTCGGCGAGACATCCACCACGGCTGGTTCACTGGGAACTGAAGAAGGTCACACTTCTAAATACATTTTTTGACGAAGAGGTATTATTTGATCCTAATCATTTTTTATTATAGCAAGTGTTATTTGAAATTCTTTTTTAAGTCTTAACTATTTATGATGATTTCTTTATTTTCATGTTCTATTTTTAAAAATTTAGTTGGAGGTGCATGAGACGCTGGAGCCGTATGAGGAGGAGAGTACTGTGTTGGACCTCTCGAATTTGGATGTTGTTCAGGGGCCTCGATTTTTGCGACGGGCTAACCCGGCCAGTCGCCGTATGCAAGAGTCGGCTCTGCAACTTCAAATTGCGGCCGACACTGTGCACCCGAGAAAGCAGGCCAGGACTGCGGGTGATGATAGGTCGGTGCACCCGGAGGAGGTGAGGCCAACAGATGGGTCAGCCTTTATTGAGGATATTCGCACGTGCGTACGGGCTGAAATGGCTAATGTTATAGCCAGAATATCCTCTAAGGTGTCGGCAATCATTCTACGGGAGGTGCCGACTATTATTCGACAGGAGTTGGCCAATCTTT
>CACSLK010027843.1:10184426-10197439 GCA_902706635.1 Striga hermonthica
CCTTATCTTAACTCACTTTCAAACATTTTATCTTTTATTAGTAATTCATTGGGCGGTATTTTTTCCCTCCATAATTTCAGGTATGCGAATGATATGCGATATATCGCACATTGTTCGCCGTGCTGCGAATAAAGGTTGGCAGGTTGCGTCTTTTACAGACTCAGTTAAATGACAGTCTTCGGCGCATTAAAAACAATTTTTTTATTTTACACAGTTTATGTTTTTAAACAGATATGCGAAACAGAATGCAATTTACTGTCAAAACGTTATGCGACTAAAATGCGATTTTGAAGAGTCGCTCTGAAACGTCCCCTCAGTCTTTGGCAAATTAATAACGGCGCGCGTATCAAGGAGGATAGATATCTTCTTTAACCAGATATGTGAAATCATTTATTGTAAATACATTATGCGAATGAAGTGCGATTCACCGCATTTTGTTCGCAGTGCTGCGAATTTGAAGAGTCGCTCCGAAACGTCCCATCAAGTCTTTGGCAAATTAATAACGGCACGCGTATCAAGGAGGATAGATATCTTATTGATTAACCAGATATATGCAAAATCATTTATTGCCATAAAGTTATGGGAATGAAGTGCGATTCATCTCATTTTGTTCGCAGTGCTGCGAATTTGAAGAGTCGCTCTGAAACGTCCCCTCAAATCTTTGGCAAACTAATAACGACACGCTTATCAAGGAGGATAGTTATCTTCTTTAACCAGATATATGCGAAATCATTTATTCATATAGTTATGCAAATGAATTGCGATTCATCACATTTTCTTCGCAGTTCTGCGAATTTGAAGAGTCGCCTCTTCTCCGAAACGTCCCCTCAGTCTTCGGCAAATTAATAACGGCGCGCGTATCAATGAGGATAGATATCTTCTTCAGTCCTCTATAAAAGGCAGCTGAGATGAGACAATTGAATTAGGATCAGGACCCATCTCCCAAGTCTATAACTCTCGATTTTCCTCAACATGCCGGTCAATGTAGTCTTCATTGACGGCATATTGAGGAAAATCGAAGGTTGAAGAATTGAGAGATGGGTCCTGATCCTCCTGTTGTCTTTGAGGGCGTGCTCTCTTTCACCGTCGTAGCCTCCTCAATCTAGTATACTTCGGAAGTCCAAGCACTCGCCCTGGAGATCCCACGTCTGCCTAGGCACATGGTCACCTCTCATTGAAAGCTAAAAAAATTGGAAACAGATGAAAAAGCTGTTAGAGACCATGTGTTTGGGAAGACATGGAATCTCCGGCGAATTGCTTGGTCTTCCGGGGTTTACTAGATTGAGGCGCCTACGACGGCGAGGGAGCACGCCTTCAAAGACAAAGGTTCTTGTTCTTCCGGGATATACTACTTTTTTTTATCGGAAGTCAGACCATTGATATGAAATCCCGTTTTCCATTTTCTTCAACTGGTGTACAAAATTCACTGGCAAAGACAGATGTGAAAACGGAGATTCAAAGTCAAACAAGGGATGGCGATTAATTCTGTTCGACTCACAGACCTATCCCTTCTAACAAACAATGGCGAGAAGACTCCGTACCTCCTCTACAACAGACTCCGCTGCCCAATTGGTTCGAGAGGCAGACTGCGGTATGAGGAAACGGTGAACGTAGTACCGGGGTTTAAGTAGTACCTCATATATTGGAGGGCTTAAAGGTTCAAAGCATACCGGACAATCTAGAACTTCTGGATCGGTAATGGTCACTGAAACTTGTTACTGAACGTAGCACGGGGTAAAATAGTAGTTGAGTTGATGTAAAGTAGTTGATTCGATGTAAAAGTGCGACATGCATACGTCGCATATCATTCGCCTAATTGGTGCATAATTTATATTATAAAAGTTTTTTCGATGTGAAGTAGTTGAGTCGATGTAAAATTGTGACATACATACGTCGCATATTATTCGCAGAATTGGTACATAATTAATTATAATATTTATTTTCTGGAAAGTTCTTTGTCTGTGAATTAAATATAAATTTAAGACTACGTCGCATATCATTCGCAGAATTGTTGCATAATTAATTATAATATTTATTTATTTTTTGGAAAGTTCTTTGTCTGTAAATTAAATATAACTTTAAGACTACGTCGCACATCATTCGCAGAATTGGTGCATAATTAATTATAATATTTATTTTTTGAAAAGTTATGTCTGTGAAATAAATATAACTTTAAGATTACGTCGCATATCATTCGCAGAATTGGTGCATAATTAATTATAATATTTATTTTTTGGAATGTTCTTTGTCTGTGAATTAAATATAAATTTAAGACTACGTCGCATATCATTCGCAGAATTGGCGCATAATTAATTATAATATTTATTTTTCGGAAATTTCTGTCTGTGAATTAAATATAAATTGAAGAATACTATTAGATGAATTAACCTGCGATTATTACTTCGAAACAATTCCGCATAAAAACTTCATAACACTCGTACTATAACGAATAAAATTTAATTTTTTATGTTTTTGTAAATTTTCTATTCGGCGACGTACGAAATTGTGACATACGAACGTCGCATATTAGTGCCCGAGTTGGTAAATAATTAAAAGTTTTTGAAAAGTTTTTGGTCTGTGACTAAATTATTAATAAATTGAAGACTACTACTATTAGGTCAATGAACCTGCAATTATTACTCGAAACAATTCCGCATAAAAACCGCGTAACACTATTACAATAACGACTAACATATATTTTTTTATTTGTTTTTGTAAATTTTCTATTCTGCGACATACAAACGTCGTATATTTTTGGAGAGTTGTAAATAATAATTTTTGGAAAATTCTTGTTCTTTGACTAAATTAATAAATTAAAAAAAAAAACTATTAGGTGAAAAAAAAGCGGTGCGTAACACTATTCGAAATGTGTTCGCATATTGATACATTTATGCGAGTTTAATATGGATATGCGATTCGTAACTATGCGAAAACATAACGCATAAGCGATAGTTATCTAAGCCTTTGGAATATGCGAATCGTAAATTATGCGAACATATGCCGCATAGTCGCATACTCATAAATGATGCAGTTTGGATATGCGATAATCTAATTACGCGACAGTTTTCCACATATCCTAAATGATGATGCGGTTGATTTGGCCTGTATATGCGATTAAAAAATATAAATTACTTTTATTTATTTTTTTTCATTACGTTGTGCGAGAACAATGCGATCAACGCACTTTGTTCACAGTTCTGCGAATTTCCTTTCATTAATATTTTCCCTTCGAATATTGTCGCTCATTTTGCTGGGAAAACTCTGTTCACGGACATTAATAGTTTAATTGTCCATGCAACATATTGTTTTGTTTTGACATATGAATCATGATTAAACAAACACGTACTTGACAGAAGAAAAAAATATTTATTATTACTGCAGTCAGTCCAACAAAATAAGCCAAACAACTTTTCATTACATGTCCAGTGGATTCTAAGGGTCGAGATCGATGACTTCCAAGTCTATCGCCGCTGCGTTGCGCTCGGTAAAAACCTCGTAACACTCACCATACCAAGGGAATCCTTCCGAATGGAAAAATGCCTGAGTGTCGGTCTCCTGTGTAATAAACTTAAATCTTTTTAGGTCACAAAAATGCATGCTTGAACAAACTAAAATAAAAAATCAGATGCAATTTACCTCCTCCCCCACATACACCCAGTACATGTGGTTAACCCTAGCAACGCCTGTATCACGACATAAGAGGACGCCTGGAATCATCAGGAAAGCAGTAAATTCATCGAAATAATTTCTGAGTCGCTGAATCTTTCGCCGGACTTGAGAAATAGTAAACTCCCTCTTCAATGCATAACTCAGGCATTGGTTCAGGACTATTGAAATTTCTGCCCACAAGGAATTGAAAACATGGCCTTTGTGTATGTCTGCCTTCTGACGACACCATTTGAAAAACACTTGGTAGCAAATATGTTCCTCCTCCTCTGTCCAGTCCATGCCACGGAAGCGGATCGCGATCTTTTCATAGGGTAAAATCCTTTACATTTTTGTTTTTCGCAAACATGCGCCTCCTTGGTTTTTTTTTTTTTTTTTGGCTGCGATGGAAAGATAAGGTTTTGAGAAGTGAAAGGTCGCCTCTTGAACAAAGAGAATGAAAGGTTAATGAATACATTTAGCATTTAAGGCTAGGTAGATATACATCAACTCAACAACTAAATGAGGAAGCATGCAAATCGTCATTGTTTTTTAGGTGTAAAAGCAGACAATCAATCAATGGGTGCATAACTTATGCGAACAATATGCGAAGCATTTTCGATTTGGATATGCTGTGCAGACAATCAATCAATGCAGTGCGTAACATATGCGAAGCACTTTCGATTTGGATATGCGGTGCAGACAATCAATCAATGCGGTGCGTAACGTATGCGAATAATATGCGAAGCACTTTCGATTTTGATATGCGGTGCAGACAATCAATCAATGCAGTCCATATGGATATGCGAAAAAAATGGCAGATAGTCGTAAATTATACGGCTTTCGATTTGGATATACGATACGTTAATTATGCGGTTGAAGACTAGGCGAATCATCCCAGTTGTGCGATTATTATGGGATATGATATGGGAATCGCACAATCAACCCAATTGTGCGATTATTATGGGACATGTTATGCGAATCGCACAATGAACCTAATTGTGCGATTATTATGTTACATGTTATGCGAATTGCACAATCAACATTATTATGCGAAACGCGCAATCAACTCAATTGTGCGATTATTATGGGACATGTGTGATGTGTGTAGGTCAACCCAATTCCGAATTCGACAATTGTACCTGGATTACGAAAATTTGCTTCTCATTGACCTCTTTGTCTTCGTCGCCTGAGTCACCATTGTGCGTGTTGGTTTGGTCATCATTATTGTCATCGTCACGAGAATGAGCTGGTTGGTTCGAACAACCCGAGGTTTGATCATCAGCGCCCCGAGGCTATCCAGTATGTGCAAATGAACTAAGGCCTGCTTGATGTGAATATGGGGCCTCGTGGGAAAATGCAGAACTACCAATACCAAAAGAACTCGGAGATACACCTTGGGACGCCATCATTTGCGTGAAGCTTTGTTGCGCCGTCCCCGGAATCCCTACATTTACTCGCTTCTCCAACTCCACGTAAATGTTGGGATTTCTTTGTTCTTCAATCAGCTCTAAGATATCCTCACTGGATTCGATTTTCATCTTCATAACTCGTTCCCTTCCATCAAATACTGCCCACAATATGTACTCAAAATTACAAGGATTGGCCTTCAATAAGGCTTGAACACGAGAAACTACTTCAGAATACATTTGTCGGTCGTAATTTATTCTCATCAGCACTGCCACTCCACCAAGATATCAACCCTCGCAGAACGAACCACCAAAGTGCACCAATACTCTAACACGGTTTCTAGCCATTCAAATAAGTGAACAACAAAAAGAACTAAAAAAAAAAAGAAACAGAAAAATGCAGTAGATGAATGGTGCAGGCGTTAAATTGTTAGAGATCGCTGTTTTTTTGCCTGCATGATAAATGCAGAGACCAAATCCTCACCTGTGAAAAAGCAGTTAATTAATGAGGTGCACAACTTATACGAAAGATCTGCGAACGAATTCCGAATAGTCGTAAAATTGCCAGGTCGATATGGCCCTGCGAAAAAATGGCGCATAATCGTCAAAAAAAATATGCTTTATCGATTTGGTTATGCGATTCTTAAATATGCAAGCGAAAAAATGTCACGTAATTGTCAATTATCCGGAGGATATATGCGAAATTGTTTCGCATATTAGTAAATTATGCGATTGACTTGGATATGCAATTACCAGAAAATGCGTATTCAACAAACTATGCGAATTAGATGCGAAATATTTTCGCAGTCATAAATTTGCAAGGTTGATATAGCCCTGCGATAAGAAGGCGCATAATCATCGTAAATTATGCTGCAATCGATTTGTATATGTGATTATTAAAAATGCGAAAGATGTTCGCACATTTCTAAATTATGCGTTTGATGTGGATATGCGATTAAAAAAATGCGAAATGTTTACGCATTGTCATAAATTATGCGGTCGATTGGATATGAGCTGGTTCATTTGGACATGCGAGTGTAATATCGCATAGCATTTCGTGAGTTTTGGGGTGTAAAAGAAGTTATTTGATGGGGCGGTGTGTAAAAGAAAGAATAGATTTATAATGGGGTGAAAAAGATTTTGACCCTAAAATGAATTGCGTGGTTGGCATATGTTTTTGAGCGGACATTATTCTGTTGGGATCATTGATGATGGTATGTGTTATGAGTGTGTTGTTTTAGCGTTGCTAGTTAGACTTTAGGCGATACTCGGGTTTGACCTCTTAGTTTTTCAGTTATTGGTTGTATCCTTCAACTTTTGGCTGCACCTTTGTGCCTCTTACAAAACCTCTATCGTTTCGAAAAATAAAAAAGTAAAATATAAAGAAAAAGAGAGGTTACAATTTTTTATTGTGTTAATAGTAAAAAATGATTAACATAAAAAAAAAGAGTGGTTACAATTTTTTATTGAAATTATTTAATTTTCTGTTGATCATTACTTTACATATATAATATTTAACTAAATCTACTGTTCGTTTGTGTTTTCACTTTTCATACAGTAAAAATATCAGGAAAATCATGCACTGGCATGCGATAGGCAATTTTATCAAAGAGGCATCATATTCTTCAACCTTTTTTTTTTTTATTTTCCTCAAGCTCATCATTAAAATTAATTAATTTCAACCACATGCGTGGTTGACGTTGACTGTAACATGAACATTTTGAACTCGTGTGAGAAAACAAATTTAGATTTCTTGATTTATTAGTGCACATCCCGTGCGAGAGCATATTACTTCAAATCATATTTTTAAAATTTTATTTTATACATAATTATTTATATTTAACATCTTATTATTGCAACAAAATAAATACATATGAAAATAAAAGTTATATATTATTTATTTGAATAGAATGAGTGTCTTCAGCCTAACCAATAACATCTAACATATGATATATGCTAAAATTAATTATATGAATCGTCATGCTTTTTTAAAATATGTACATATATTTAATAAATATGAGATATTTAAGGTTCACATTAAAATTTGTAATTTCGACATGAGATGAAAATGATGAACATATTTTGAAAAGTTCAATGTTCTGTTATTTTTGTGTTGGATTCAACATCATTAAATGGTTTAATTTTATTATTTGGACCGACGACATAATATGAAATTAATATAAATCAAGAATTAATCTCTCCTCCCAAAATCGGCGAAACCCTCTCCTTCCCAAATCCGACCGGCTTTTCTTCCAGCTTCCGATTTAGCCTTCCTCGGTGATGGAGATGCCAAGGCCCGTAGTCGTTCTTCACCACCTGCTCCTCTCCTGATGTGGCGTGCCCTGATTTGGCCATGGATGCAGTTGGTGTCCCGCTCAGGTGGTAGCAGATGGGGCTCCGGTTGGTGGTGGCGACTCTCCTGGTCGGCGTTCGGCCGGCGAATCAAGTTTCCCCTCAATTGCTGGAGGGAGCTGCGCTGTGGAGGTAAGCTCCTCACCTCTTCTTTTCTGCAGCTGTTGGGATGCACTTTTCTAGTGGGGCCTCGCCGTTATGGTGGGGCCTGGCTTCAGGACGGTGGTGCTCCGTGGTGGTATTGGGCAGCGCGTGTGGTAACGGATGGGGCGGGACTCCAGTGCTGCGACAGCCTGTTTCAGCGTTTGGAGTTGAGGGGGCGTGCCATTCTCACCCTCCCATGTGTGTCTAGTGGTGTTAGGCAGCGGGGGTTATAGTTCTCTGAAGCTCGGCTAGTGGTGTTTGACGAGCTCGGGCAGGTCAGGTGTGGGAGCTAGTCGTTTCTCTCTTGGTTGGGGACGGGTCGATTCAGGGATTAGTTTGGGGTTCGGTTGATTCTACTGTATAGGCGATTTGTAGTTTCGATAGCCGCTGCTCAAACCTGGAATCTCTCTTGTGTTGATCGTTTCACTACGGGTCGAGCTCTTTCGTTTGCTGGGGAAGGGCTTGTTTTTTTATTTCTTTTTGTTGTGCCTTGAGTCTGTGTTAGTTAAATATTTTTTGTCTGGGTTCTTTGCCTGAGTGTTTATGTCTTGTCTCTTTGGTCTGGGCCGTTGGCTCTTGTGTGAGTGGGAGAAAATTGATTATCCTGTGGGGACACGCTTCTATTTCTATTCTCTTGTGGGGAGATTTTAGTTGTAGTTTTAGTGTGTTTGTTGTTTTGTTGTCCTGAGTGTCTTGTTTGGTTTCTAGCTTTTGCTAGTGTCAGTGTAGGGTTGTGTTATTCAACTTTGGGTTGTATCTTTGCATATTTGTGCGTTTGTTATACATATTCTCTATCGTTTCGAAAAAAAATTAATATTGGTTAGATAAATACGAAAATGAATCAAACTATATAAAAGTGTATGAAGAAGTTGATACTCTGATATGTATTAATAAATAATATCTATAAATTAAAAATACAGGGTCATTAATGTAATATAATATGTTAGTTTGTTGAAAATGTCTTGCGAATAGTAACGTTTTGAAAAACGTCATAAAACATGTCTATATGAAATATTAACAGCGTCTAAAATGTTATATAAGTGTAAGAATATGTGTATTAATATATTTATTAGAATATGAAAAGTAAATGATAACATTGGTTGGTTTATGAATAAGAACAAAGAATTACTATTGTAGATAGTTATGGACGATAAAACTAATAAAAAAATCAAAAGGAAAAGATAACAAAGTAAAAGTAAAAATAAGAATGTGTGACACTATTTATTGTCCCACTTACTATAAATAAGCGCCTCCAATCACCACTCGAATCACCACATACACAAGCACAATTAAAATCAACCAAAGTATACTCATATATATGGCGTTTTTCATCACCACCGCATCAGCCGCCACCTTCCTCCTCCTCCTCCACCTCTGTGTCGGCTATCCGAAAGGTTCTCCAGGTTGGCCACCAATGTCGAAATGCAACTTAATTTACGATCATGAACTCATGGCTTTTCCCTTGAATCTGGAGTACTTGGAGGCCGAATTTTTCTTATGTGGTGCGTTCGGCTATGGCCTTGACCACGAAGCTCGCCAGATCGCCATGAACGGCGCACGGCCTATCGGCTGCACTAAGGCCAACCTCGGCCAGTATGTTCTCGACAATATCAAACAAATGGCTTATCAGGAAGTCAAACATCTCAGGTTGTGGATCATCTCACTTTTTTCATATATATATATATATATATATATATATATATATATGTGTGTGTGTGTGTGTGTGTGTGTGTTATGTGTGTTTGTATGTGTGTGTGTGTGTGTTGTTTGTGTTTGTATGTATGTATGTGTGTAATACTAATAGTCTACCTCTAACTCATTTATACGGTAGTAAATCCGCTAACTATCTTGTTTGATAAATAGCTTATTTGATTAGTATCTCAGAATAATTGTGAAAAAAAAAAATCTCAATATAGAGTGTTTGTAGAATATTATATGCCAATATTAAATTTGTATAATGGCACCACAATATCCGCTATCACCTAAAATCTGTTAATGCAATCCCCTATCAGCTAATCAGCTAATAGTCAGCAAGTTGTATATATATAATTTGAAAATATATAATAGTCAATTATTGCATGTGTATATATAATATCTATATATCTAAATATCTACTAATGTGCGTAGGGCGATACAAGGAACACTACAGAATAAATACCGGCAAACCTGGATTCCCAAGACCACAACTCGATCTTGTAGCAGCGTATTTGCAAATATTATGGACAATGCGTTCGGGGAGACACTTGAGCCCCCATTCAACCCTTACCAGAACGACATAAACTATCTTATCGCGTCGTATGCCATCCCATACGTCGGACTAACCGGATACGTTGGGGCATTTCCTTGCTTGTAGAACCCCACTTATAGAAAGGTGACACTGCAACATTCTAAACCAAACTATGGTCGATATGATTTTAAGAAATAAATTAACAACACTAATATAACGTTGTGTGTGTTTTAAATTAATTCAGCTGGTCGGGGGTCTTTTGGAGGTGGAATCAGGACAGGATGCAGTGATACGGGAAATGTTGTACGAAAGAGCCGATCAACTTGTAAAACCGTACAGATTTAAGGTGTCGGAATTTACAAGCAAGATCTCGAGCCTGAGGGACAATCTCGGAGGGCAGGGGGTGAGAAAGACGAGGGCATAGTAGTTGATAAGTCGCAAGGCGCCGAGGGCAAAATTGCAAGGAATGTGCTTGCTGGAAACGAGAATTCAGTGGCATACGACGGACTCCATAGGAGATTTTGGCCATCGTGTATGGGTCGGGAGACGTGCATAAGCCGGGTGGGTTCTTGCCCAATGGAGGTGGTGGGGCGATTGCCGAATCCTACCTCCGCAAACATTAAAGTCATCAAAATATATAAAATCAACTGTTGATGCATGAAATCAAATGTAGGCTATGATATAATAATGTGTAGTAATAAGTCTGTCAGTGTGATGCTAAATAATGTGTAGTAATAAGTCTGTCAGTGTGATGCTATGGAGAATAAATAGTTCATACGTACTATAATTATAATTATATTGGGGTTTACTAATATATACCAAGTTGTGATGTGGTGTGGTGTCTTTGATTCCAAGTCGTATTATATGCTAGTTGATCGGTTTGTGATCATTAGCATCTTTCGTGTTCAATATACTTAATTTTCTCTCTTTTTTAATCCATATTGTATCATTAATTTTAACCTTATCTCAGAAGATACTAATCGTGGTGTAGCCTAGCTTTAAGGTTATGAGTTATGACTTGTTTTGGAGAAGCACCCGATGTACTCAACTGGTATTTTTTTATTAAAAATTCTTTAATTTTGTCCAATAGCTTATGTTTGCTTCATAGCTCTAAAATAAAAAGTAAATAAATGCCTTGCAAAAAAAAAAAAAAAACAAAAAACAAAAAAAAATGGAACTTTTACATAATTACTAATAATTTTAAGTACCACATTATAAATAAATCTATACACAAATTATACCCAAATGTAAGATAAATCATAAATCAGCTTTTCACTATTAGTATATTTATATTTTTTTTATAAAAAAAAAAAACTTAAATCAGCTTTTCACTATTAGTATATTTATATTTTTTTTTTAAAAAAAAAAACTAAGGGTAAAAACGAGAATAAATTTGTAGATGCGTGTGTATTTTTTCAAATAAATGGAGGTCATTTTCTAACGAAAAAGAAAATATTTAGAGCCTGCTTTTTTTTTGTCGTGGCCTGTTGGGTTTGGTTCCTCATTTAGGCCTAGTATAATCAGTAGCAAGCTCCATGCCCGATTACAGAAAGAGTTCAACCCGAATTCCTTTGTCAATTGGAGTTTCACTTGCACATAAGGAAAAACAGTTACCCAGGTCTTTTTTGTTTCCACCTTCACCTTTCACTTGTGGTGTGCAAAGAGACTTTGATCGGGTTCGCACGACTTGGATCTACTCCCTGACCTGTTCGAAGACCTGTCAAAATGGGCCAGGAGGTGTTCCCGACGTTAGCACTCCGACGATCAAGTCCGTTCACAAATTAAAAAGACGATGAATAGTGTATTTAAAACTCTGTAAGCATATAGAATGTGTAGAGTTTGAATTGTCATACCTCACCCCTTTTATATTGGGGTGGTATCTTGTTGCTCAAGTCTGTCCAGATGGGTTACCCGAACTGCCCGTTCTTATTGTCTGAGTTCCCGAACTACCTACCTTTGTTAGGCCATGTGTCTCAATCCATGTGTGTTTCTTATCCTGATAATAATCTTTCTTGTCTCTCAGTCTGCTCTATTAGACAATGTACGACTAACTTGGCTGGCATCGAGCTATATTGTCTCCTCCATGTGCTTGTGTACTGTCCTTTAGGTCAATCCACCAACCTGTATACTTCTAGGTCGAGTTTCTATCAGGTCATCTGAGGGTCCTCGCTGGACATGTTGACGTGTTTCTTATCTGGTGGAGTCAACATCGACCTAATGTTTTAGCGAGCTTTGTGGTTTATGTCTTCTGATCGGCCTGCCAGTTCACCTGGTTTAGCTGGACTGCTTTTCGTGTCTAGTCAACTCGGTATAGAATCACATATCACCTGGACGACAAAACTCTGGTCGGGTTAGGATAACTCGATTCAAGAGTAACTGAGGTCTCTTTGTCCCACTTACTGAGCTCGTAATTGACCTAATCTACCTCTTCACTCGCTGTTTTTATTTAATCGAGACATTCTTATCGACCTAAAGTTGTCATTCTCGAGTTAGACATTTAAATTTCAAATCTCCTACACTGTCAGGTCAAGATCCGTCCAAAGGTCCTTTCTGCATAACCGCTTCATCATCCGTGTGGTGCACCCAATAAATGTTGCATTAATGTCGACCATAAGATTTCCTTTAATCCAACGGTTATTGTAATGCCCCGTTTATTTGTGAAATATTTGGGATTATTTGTTTATTTATTTATTTCATTATTATTATTATTATTATTATTATTATTATTATTATTATTATTATTATTATTATTATTATTATTATTATTATTATTAATATGTCTAATTTTTTTTAAATGCCTATTAATTATTAAATAAATATTACTGTTATTTATATTAAATGCCTAATTTGCCTAAATGTGATTAATTTTCACCGCATTGATCCGAGCCTCGAATATTTGTTGATCGAATCCGAGAGGAACCCCCGGCCAAGTTAGTGTATTCTTCATAGCCTTTGTGAGATTAATTTCTCTAGCCCAAATGGAGAACGTGATGGCCCAGTGAGGATGTAGTATTTGAGCCCAATGTCTTGTATTAATCAAGGCCCAACAAGAGTAAAATCTGTTCCCTTTTCTCTTCTTCCTTCAGGTACGCAGCGACCGGGTCTTCTCTCCCATCAGCTCAAATTTTCTTTGGTTGCGATTCTTTTGGTGAAATATCTCTCACGTTTGCACGTTCAACCTCGATCATCCTTATATCTTGGTAGAAGAGATAATCACTCGCAGCTCTCTCTCTCTC
>CACSLK010027843.1:10197804-10232014 GCA_902706635.1 Striga hermonthica
TTTAAAAAAAAAAAAAATAGGAATCGAGAAGAAAACAGGGCAAAAGAAAGATCAAACCTGCTGCGCATCATCGACCACCATCGCAATAGCCGGACCACCGTTCTTAGCCGTCGGGTCCCGTCGAGTCCCGTTGGAGTGTCGAGCATAGTCGTTGAGTCCCGTCGTGTTCCGTCGAAGTGCCGAACAAAGCCGGCGAGTCCCGGTGTGTTTTCTTCCCGCGGCTTCGTCGTTCACTCCCCTCAATCACCATCAGCAAGCAGTTTTTCCGGCGTCCAGCGAACTCCTTCCTCCATGCAAGTCGGCGAGTCCCGTTGTTCGTACGTTGTTGTCCCGAGCCGCTGATCGTGAGCCCCGGTCTTGCCGCCGAGCGCCTCCGCTGTGTGGCCATCGACATCAGCACCTGGTCGTTTCTCATTTCTCTGTTCAGCACCCGGTCACATTCCTTCAACCGTTTGTTTAGTGACCGTCGCGTTTCTCGGGTTGTTGTCTCGTCCGTTTTCGGTACTTGATGGCTTTATCCCGCTCGTATTAATTGCTTACGTGTTTACGTGCGTAATAATGTGTGTTACATGCTGAACGTGTGATTTATTGATTGTTTACGTACCTTAGATGTATTATCGAGCATTCTATTGTGTTTATATATGAGTTGGATGTCAAAGTGATTGCCGTCACTTTTGCTTAATTGTCGAACTGAGGTATATGTGGTGTTTTTTTCGTTAATATCCTGGAGTTATAGGTACTTGGAGTTGTCCTTGAGTTATTGGTTTTGGTTTGGGGTCGTTTCGATGTGTATATGCGGAGTTATGAATTTTCTAAATCGAGTATGCTGCTGAATCGTAATTAATTCATGATAAATCGTGTGATTGTCTGACGGCCATGAAATTTTATATGTGATGTACTGTGATGATTTTGTAAGTCGTGTAAAAGTTTCAAGTCGAAACTCTATCTGTATGTATTTTAATTAATTGAATCCGTTTATGGTCAGAATTTTGTAAAATTCATTAAAAATCGTACACTTGTAGTTTTGAGCTGAAGCTTTGAGGAGTATGTTATTTTGTGGTCTTAAGTGTTGTGTCAAATATTTGGATTAAAATTCGAAGTGTAGCTATATGAACAATTAATGTCGGGTTTTGACACTGTTTTTACTTAAATTATTTAAAAATACTCCCGAATGAATTTAGGGCTGAAACTTGGTGAGATTATGTGTTTTTGTATGCCTGGTGATGTGGTAAAGTTTCAGGTTGATTGGTTATGTCTAACTCTAGATTCTGAATTTTGTTTATTTTAGAGTCTTAATGCTCAATTATCCGTTGTTTAGGTTCAGATTGAATTTTATTGATGTTGGCATGATTTATGTGTTTTACCTGAGGTATATGAGTTGTGTTCAGGTCTATTAGTCGCTCCAAAGTACTTAACTCAGTCAAGGAATCCACGAGTCACTTAGTCGATATGATTTCGGCTAAGTATATGTGCTTTGTGTGTTGTCTTGGATTGGATAGTCAGTTGATAGGCTATTATAATTGTTGTAGGTTCATCGAGCTGAACTTTTGCCATTGTTCCTTCAACTCTGTGTTTAGCTACATCTCGGTATCCAGGTGGGTTATTCAAAATTTGTCTATGCCTTGAATGATAATTGCTTTATTTATGTGGGTATGATCAATGTATGCATGTGAGCATGTAATCTTCGATGTGAGCTGTACCGGCCGTCGAACGGTTATCCCCGTAGCTATAGAACGTACCCCGCAAGGGTAATCTCCAAGTTTTTCCTTTGCTAAGGACCACGTCATCTGTAAGACCTTGGCAATGTGCCCTGGCCGGTGATGGATATCATGTCCAAGCACTAGGTGCGTGCTGTGACGGTTGAGCCTCCTGCTGTTTGGGCACCCCATTTATGTTCACCGAAAGGCATACGAGCAGCAGTCTATTGTTATAGGTGTGCACATGAGAATTACTTTGGTTAGGAGATGGGATAATTATTGACTATGTTTATACAACGACCATGCCATTTAATTTCTCGTACTTTATTATTGTTCATGTGCATAGTAGTGAGCACTACAGTTCACCGTGCTCACTCCCACCTGCTCTTCATGGATGCAGGTTAAGCAGGTGTCGGATGACGAGACAAAGACGAGTGGTGGTCGGTCGTTGACCTGACCTAATATAGTAGCTTCCGCGTACATTTATGAACCTTGGAATATTGTCGTTATTTATGAACATTGGTTATATTTATGCATTTATGACTTCAGGATCTTTGAAACTTTTGATTGGGAGATGTTCCCTAATGAATACTTTGGACGAACTTGAGATTTATGGAAACTTCAGATTTATGATTTATGATCTATGAAAGTATGATTAATGTTATTTATGTGATTTAGTTGAGTAGCGCCACTGATTTATGTAAAGAATTTTGAAAAATTTTAAGTTGACTTTTTGAAAAATCCTTGACTTTCGTCAAATAAAAGTGGGGCGTTACAGTTTGGTATCAGAGCCAGTCTGCGTTTCTGTAGACTGCTCAATGTGATTTATGTGCATTTATGAATATATGAGTATACGCATTGACCACTCGTCTTCGTCATGCCGCACCGCTTGAGGTATGTAAGTCATAAATAATGCTGAGATTATTTATGAGATGATTGTTTATTTAAACTATGTGTTATGTCTTGAGGCTTAGGAAAATCTATCCACCTTCGATTGGCTTGAACTCTAGTATTTGTTGGCGAACTCTAGAATTGTGGCATATATATATGAGTATTATGTCGTATTAAGCTCAGGCTTGGCAGTTCTTTCGCTAAAAAGTGCTGCTTAGTGTCTTCAGACCAGGACCATTATCGATAGCAGGACTAACTGGGGATGACTTGAATCGATTGTGGAGGAAGTAAATCGTGGACTCGTGTAGCCACATCAGTCTTGCTTTCTTTTCCTAAGTTGTTGCTTTCTCAGAAACTTTGCAGACTTCCATTTATTTTCCTTTCCCGTGGTAGACAGTTTTGAATTATGTTTGTGATTCTGATCAATTTCAGTACTTTGAAATTTTGTTTGCCTTCTCCTCCTTTGCATGGGATGAGATTTCGGATGGAGTTACGCGTTTTTTTTTATTCTTTGATGATTCTTATCTATCCTCGTAAGTTGACAAATCTTGTTTTGTGATGCTTCTAATTCAATATGAAGTTGGGGAGTCGGGAAGTGTTGTTCCACTTTAAAAGATTTTGAGAATCTTTTTAAGGAGGGTAGCCGTGCCTGGTGCAGGCACATCGTGAAGTACATGGCCGTCTTCGCTTTTGATATTCGAAATCGTTGAAGCTCATTTAGGACTGCCGGCACGGTTAGCTACTTGAGCAAGAGCTGACGTGATGGCCGACACTGTTTGTCGGAAGATTCGAATGAGCTAAGCGTTTCATTATTCGGTAGTGAACGCTATGTTTGGGATTATTCCCGGTTGAGGAACCGATCCTCGTTTCTTTGGGTAGTTTTACCCGACCTCTATTGTTGTTTGTTCGACAGAGACTGTGTTGATCAGGGAAGGTGGTGAACTTGGAACTCGGTTTATGCCTATATTTGAAACATTTAAAACTATTAAAGCTGTTCTATACCTGCATGATGAGAGAAATCATTTTTTTTATTATACCCCAAGTTTTTGTCGTTCGAAATTTTGTGGAAAACCCTTGTTCCTCCCAATTACCTTGGAAATGTTTACTTTTGATTTGGTGAAATTCTTCTTAAGACCACGAACCCAAAGCCGGCCCTGGCCGGGTGTAGCCACGCGAAGTGGTGGCCGAGCACGCATGTCCGTGCTGAGAGACGTAAGGCTAGTGCACGGCCGACCGTTGACTCGCACGTGAGCTGCAGCCGCCATCACCGAACGCCAAACTCATCATGCCAGTACGTACGGCCAAACCTTGACCTTGCAGTTGCTCTCCGAACAGGTACACACCCGCGTCCCAGCGCCCTGCTTATGCAGCGCCAGCGAGTGTGCCACCTCTCGGGGGACAGTGCATCGACCATACCGTTGATTCATTTTTGAACCGTTCAACCAGTTTCTGTACCGGAATGTGATGGGAAACCCCTTGAACTTTTTCATCTGAACCTTGAACCGAGAGATCCAAGTTCCACTGAACCAATATATGATATCCCTAAACCGCTTAATTCTCGATTAAGTGAGTTTGTTGATTATTGCTTAGCTGCATGAGGGATGTCCCTCGAGCTGGTAGGAATTTGAGGTGCTGCATGGTCGAGCGGAGTCTCGAGTCTCGATTAAAGACTATGCAATCACCGCGGGATTGATGTTGGTATAAATGTCTTCCTGGAAGTCACACCCATGAGGGATGTGGTTCGTTTCGGGAAGAAGGGGAAGCTTCGGCCTCACTATATCGGACCCTTTCAGAATCTCACACGAGTCGAAGACTTAGCCTACCAGTTAGCTTTACCGCCTGTGTTGTCGGGGTGCATGACCCCGAACACGTGGTGGACTTCGTCGAGTTGCAGGTTGAGCGAGGCCTTACCTATCAGTAGGTACCGGTGTTCGTACTGGACCGGAAGGTTCATCAGCTGAGGACCCGGGCAGTCGATCTCGTCGAGGTGCAATGGAAACTGGCACGGCAAGTCCGAGGCGACTGGGGAGACTAAAACCGAGACTAGGGGGATGTATCCGGACTTCGATTGATGTTAGAGCTTGGATGTTTTTAGTTTCGAATTCCGAGGACGGAATTCCTTTTAAGGTGGGTAGACTGTAATGCCCCGTTTATTTGTGAAATATTTGGGATTATTTGTTTATTTATTTATTTCATTAATATTATTATTATTATTATTATTATTATTATTATTATTATTATTATTATTATTATTATTATTATTATTATTATTATTAATATGTCTAATTTTTTTTAAATGCCTATTAATTAATAAATAAATATTACTGTTATTTATATTAAATGCCTAATTTGCCTAAATGTGATTAAATAGTTAATAATTAATAAATATTATTATGTGTATTATGTATATATTAATACTCGGTTTTATTTTAATTTTCACCGCATTGATCCGAGCCTCGAATATTTGTTGATCGAATCCGAGAGGAACCCTCGGCCAAGTTAGTGTATTCTTCATAGCCTTTGTGAGATTAATTTCTCTAGCCCAAATGGAGAACGTGATGGCCCAGTGAGGATGTAGTATTTGAGCCCAATGTCTTGTATTAATCAAGGCCCAACAAGAGTAAAATCTGTTCTCTTTTCTCTTCTTCCTTCAGGTACGCAGCGACCGGGTCTTCTCTCCCATCAGCTCAAATTTTCTTTGGTTGCGATTATTTTGGTGAAATATCTCTCACGTTTGCACGTTCAACCTCGATCATCCTTATATCTTCGCAGAAGAGATAATCACTCGCAGATCTCTCTCTCTCGATTGTATAAAAAAAAAAAAAAGAGAATTTCTAATCGCGTACCTGTCGACTGTGAACCCCCTGTCCGCCATAGCCAAGCTCTACAATTACTCTCTCGCTCGTCTCTCGGAGAGAAGGAAAAGAGAAATCTCACGCCATCCTCCATCGCCATCATCTTCTCAGCTGCGCCACCATCATCGGGCCTCCATCACCACCTCGCGACTGCAACGCCTCCATCGCCGCTGCCCTCAGTCTGCAACTCCGACGGCAAGCACCATCAAGCATCATTATCATCACTGATCACCACTATCGGGAGCAGCAAGGCCACGTCACCCTCATCATCCGTCGCGAGTTGCAGGTTTTTTTAAAAAAAAAAAAAATAGGAATCGAGAAGAAAACAGGGCAAAAGAAAGATCAAACCTGCTGCGCATCATCGACCACCATCGCAATAGCCGGACCACTGTTCTTAGCCGTCGGGTCCCGTCGAGTCCCGTTGGAGTGTCGATCATAGTCGTTGAGTCCCGTCGTGTTCCGTCGAAGTGCCGAACAAAGCCGGCGAGTCCCGGTGTGTTTTCTTCCCGCGGCTTCGTCGTTCACTCCCCTCAATCACCATCAGCGAGCAGTTTTTCCGGCGTCCAGCGAACTCCTTCCTCCATGCAAGTCGGCGAGTCCCGTTGTTCGTACGTTGCTGTCCCGAGCCGCTAATCGTGAGCCCCGGTCTTGCCGCCGAGCACCTCCGCTGTGTGGCCATCGACATCAGCACCTGGTCGTTTCTCATTTCTCTGTTCAGCACCCGGTCACATTCCTTCAACCGTTTGTTTAGTGACCGTCGTGTTTCTCGGGTTGTTGTCTCGTCCGTTTTCGGTACTTGATGGCTTTATCCCGCTCGTATTAATTGCTTACATGTTTACGTGCGTAATAATGTGTGTTACATGCTGAACGTGTGATTTATTGATTGTTTACGTACCGTAGATGTATTATCGAGCATTCTATTGTGTTTATATATGAGTTGGATGTCAAAGTGATTGCCGTCACTTTTGCTTAATTGTCGAACTGAGGTATATGTGGTATTTTTTTTCGTGAATATCCTGGAGTTATAGGTACTTGGAGTTGTCCTTGAGTTATTGGTTTTGGTTTGGGGTCGTTTCGATGTATATATGCCGAGTTATGAATTTTCTAAATCGAGTATGCTGCTGAATCGTAATTAATTCATGATAAATCGTGTGATTGTCTGACGGCCATGAAATTTTATATGTGATGTCCTGTGATGATTTTGTAAGTCGTGTAAAAGTTTCAAGTCGAAACTCTATCTGTAGGTATTTTAATTAATTGAATCGGTTTATGGTCAGAATTTTGTAAAATTCATTAAAAAATCGTAAACTTGGAGTTTTGAGTTGAAGCTTTGAGGAGTATGTTATTTTGTGGTCTTCAGTGTTGTGTCAAATATTTGGATTAAAATTCGAAGTGTAGCTATATGAACAATTAATGTCGGATTTTGACACTATTTTTGCTTAAATTATTTAAAAATTCTCCCGAATGAATTTAGGGCTGAAACTTCGTGAGATTATGTGTTTTTGTATGCCTGGTGATGTGGTAAAGTTTCAGGTTGATTGGTTATGTCTAACTCTGGATTCTGAATTTTGTTTATTTTAGAGTCTTAATGCTCGATTATCCGTTGTTTAGGTTCAGATTGAATTTTATTGATGTTGGCATGATTTATGTGTTTTACCTGAGGTATATGAGTTGTGTTCAGGTCTAGTAGTCGCTCCAAAGTACTTAACTCAGTCAAGGAATCCACGAGTCACTTAGTCGATATGATTTCGACTAAGTATATGTGCTTTGTGTGTTGTCTTAGATTGGATAGTCAGTTGATAGGCTATTATAATTGTTGTAGGTTCATCGAGCTGAACTTTTGCCATTGTTCCTTCAACTCTGTGTTTAGCTACATCTCGGTATCCATGTGGGTTATTCAAAATTTGTCTATGCCTTGAATGATAATTGCTTTATTTATGTGGGTATGATCAATGTATGCATGTGAGCATGTAATCTTCGATGTGAGCTGTACCGGCCGTCGAACGGTTATCCCTGTAGCTATAGAACTTACCCCGCAAGGGTAATCTCCACGTTTGTCCTTTTCTAAGGACCACGTCATCTGTAAGACCTTGGCAATGTGCCCTGGCCGGTGATGGATATCCTGTCCAAGCACTAGGTGCGTGCTGTGACGGTTGAGCCTCCTGCTGTTTGGGCACCCCATTTATGTTCGCCGAAAGGCATACGAGCAGCAGTCTATTGTTATAGGTGTGCACATGAGAATTACTTTGGTTAGGAGATGGGATAATTATTGACTATGTTTATACAACGACCATGCCATTTAATTTCTAGTACTTTTTTATTGTTCATGTGCATAGTAGTGAGCACTACAGTTCACCGTGCTCACTCTCACCTGCTCTTCATGGATGCAGGTTAAGCAGGTGTCGGATGACGAGACAAAGACGAGTGGTGGTCGGTCGTTGACCTGACCTAATATAGTAGCTTCCGCGTACATTTATGAACCTTGGAATATTGTCGTTATTTATGAACATTGGTTATATTTATGCATTTATGACTTCAGGATCTTTGAAACTTTGGATTGGGAGATGTTACCTAATGAATACTTTGGACGAACTTGAGATTTATGGAAACTTCTTATTTATGATCTATGAAAGTATGATTAATGTTATTTATGTGATTTAGTTGAGTAGCGCCACTAATTTATGAAAAGAATTTTGAAAAATTTTAAGCTGACTTTTTGAAAAATCTTTGACTTTCGGCAAATAAAAGTGGGGCGTTACAGTTATATACGTGTTTTATTTTCAAATTACCTTTCTTCAGCTCGCCCATCATGTAGACCTCGATCCAACGGTCTAGTTTCAACCTGACCTTACATCTGGCCTTTTCAATCTTGTCCATCCATTTCGAGCCCAATCCGACGATCAGGGTCTGTTGAGCTCTTGCCCTTCCTTCTTCCTTCACCAATAAATAATGTCATTGGCCACATTTTCCAATTTTTCCACTTCGTGCGAATCTCTCTGCAATATTTCCTCTCGAGTTTTTTACAAAAAACCCCAAGTCTCCGCCGCTCTATGTCGTCATCAACCACTGCTACTTACTGTTTTTACCACCCACTTCTAAGCTTTTGCCATGTTGATGAGTAAGTATTCTTCTTTCAATTGTTCTTGTCAACTTGCATTGGTTTTCTTTTCGATTTTCTTCTTTCCCCCACCTGCTTTTGATTTTTTTCTTCGATTTACCCCCTTCAAACCTATTTTTTTTCTTTTTTCTTTCTTTTTTAGATTCTCGTGCCACCAGTGACTTATACTGTTTTTCCGTAATTCGGGATATGAGCTCTCCATCAATCTCTCGACCTTTTCTCCCTCATTATATACCTCTTCTTTTGTAGAGCTTATTCCTTAACCCGTTCTCTTATCTTCTGGACTTGTTCTGCCTTCTTCGACTGCCCATTCTTTCTCTAGACCTCTTATTTCTTTCTCTCGACTTCTCCTTTGGTCAATGAGCCTGGTTTGAGGAGGTATGTTGATATCTGGGTCGGCTCGACCGGAGATAACTGGTTCGGTCGTTAAAAATGGGAAGAGTCGCCCCCAGGGTCAGGACCGGGCAGAGATTCGAAGTTGGGTGTAGAGCTAGATAAAGATAGAAGTCGTTCGAGGTGATGTTCTACTAATTTGTCGCGGCCGGCACTTACCGACATCCCTTTTGGGGTGCCGACCCATCAAAGTGCCGACCTGGCTACTGAATCCTGGAGCTCTAAGAAAGGTTTCTCGTCTTAGTGCCGACCTGAGGGTCTAAAAGGGGACGACCCAAGAACCAGAGCCGTACACAGAAGTAATATAATACTACCACTAGCTGGTTAATGATTGCTGATGGGACGGGCCGGCCTAGCCTACCACCCTAGAGGATCTATCCCGACAAAAAGGAGCTGACAGCATTTAATGCTGCCCATGTGAGCATTAAATGCCTAGCTAACAATGATTGGGGAACCTCAAATCATATTTAATGATCTGTCAGGAGAGCGCCGACTAGGACTGCAGAATTACTGTACGACGAGACGGTGAACAGTGCTGGAATAGCGGCATTAAATGACATTATAAATAGTCTCTCACCTCATTTATTTAGGGGTTTTTGAATAACTTATGAGCTAACAATATATTTTCTCTCCCTAAAAATTGTAATAAATCTCTTGCAAGAATTGTAAGTGTATCACAAATGCCGACCCCGTATAAGAGGTCGACCTAGTGATCTTCTAATAAAATCGTAATTAAACTGTATTCCCGCTTTATTTTCCACTCGGTATTTTCATTACTTATTATTTTGACCGTTGATCGAATCCGTTGTAACACCCCGCCTACTTATTCTAGAAATAATAAAATCAGAGTAAAATTTTTGCTTCTTATTTTCGAAAAACTCTTTAACTTTATTTTTGAAAATACTCATACTAACTCGCGGGATGCTACTAACTTAAAACTCTTTCTCATGCAGACGTAAATAAATACATGCAACCTAATCAAATACGTTATATATAGGTACCATGGAGATAAAGGCATTAAACATGCATAGATCTGATAATCTCATAATACATATTAAGTCTGAAATGTGCGGAAGATGAAACATAATATGTCTACGCATAATAATAATACATGTTCAATGAATGACATGTAAATGCGTTACAAAAGAAATGACCACGACCACCGCTAAAATCTCACGCGCCACGCGCCGCTCCGTCATCTGAAAAACGTAATGGAGGCGTGAGCAAAACCACTATGCTCCGCAAAGACCAGTACTTAATTAAACAACATCGTTAATAACAATATCATGACTTTAAGTATATAAGTAATGAACTGAATTGAAGCTAATATGATCTCGGCTAAAAGACGCTCGGCACTAGCTAATTCATGTGCACACTCTGATGGGTCATTAAAGCCCAGCTCGACCTCCACCAGAACCTAGGATGGGACATTAAGGCCCAGCTCGGCCTCCACCCTGGGCGATAAACTATTCCCACATATACCTCGGACATGGTACATAAATTATAGACGATGTAAAACCAGTACGTGACCCTCGCCTAGTAAACTGCTACTAATGCAAGTGCTGGCTAAATGGTAGCTGTTGGAGGCTCGAATCTCCTTAAGCTACATAAATTATTGAGCAGAAAGTACTAAGTACTAAGCTCAAACTGAAAACTTGATTCTTATTATTTTCTGATCTTATTAAGTTCTCTCGCTCGATTATAAAATCATTTAATCTGAATTTAGAGGACTTGAGCTATTTTGGAAAGATTTGTTGACTTTGAGACATTCTAGAGTTCTCTGAAATCTTTCTAAGTCTGGTCTGCTTAACTGATTTTATCTGAGCTAGCTTATCTGAATGATCTGATTTTAATCTGAACTAGCTTATTCTGATCTCACTTATCTGACTGGGTTCGGAAAAATACTGAATCTCGGTTCACGCTCAAACCGGTATTCCAAACTGCTATTCTTGAATCGTCCAGACTATCTGGACCGATTCGATAGAACTGGACCGGCGGCTTGGTCTGAGCTGATCGGTTGCTCGTCTGACTGGGTACAACTCGGCTTAACCGTGGTCAGGGTACATACGCATGGACACGGCATCAGCTGGCACACCACTTTTATACTCGGATCTAGAGTTCATCCGGAATAACCGGGAAAAGGCCGAACTAGGGTTCTCTACTCAACCAGCTATCTATCTCGGTTTAAGCCGAAACTTAAACTCTAAGTTCAACGTGATTTTCTAGTGATTGTAGGCCCAACAACTGCAGCTAAATCTCAACCGACATAATATCTAGCATTTTTAATAAAAGCAGCTAAAGCCCCAAATTATTTGGCATACCAAACAGTCTCCAAAATTTACAAAATTTTAAGCATAACACATTAGCATTTGTAAGATATTTCCATAAAATTTCAACGCATTTCCAGGCCTTTAGCATTTTTATCAAAAACCAAGCATATCGACTACATATTAAACAAATCCAGATAAAATAGTAAACGGGCACAAAAAATCACGAAACTTAACATACAACCTCTTCAATTTGAATAAAGTCCAAGGACAAAAGATCAAGTCTCAAGCAACACTTATCACGCTCAACTCAAAATCACTACGACCGACAAAACCACTAATTCACTTATCAAACGAACACTAAAAATTAATTCAATTACATCTTAAGCCTCAAGTCAACGGGACGAATTTAATCATATTTATTTCGGCATTTTATCACGACTATATCAAAAGTCTCGAAAAATCGCTTTAAGTCCAATTGTCCCGTTTTATTCCAAAATCACTCAAATCAACATCTTTTTATCTCTTGTATCATTATAATCGTCATGTCTAAGCCATATAATTTGAGCTTTAGCGATTATACCTTAAAATGTTCGAAAACGAGCGGTTCGGGAATAGATCTGGCTAGGAAATGAACCGTTGAAGGAAAAATGGGTTGGATCCACTATCAAGAGCCGTGGATCTCGGGCTGAGGAGCTGGAAGCAGGCTGAAAGTTCCTGGTCGCGGGTCTATAACAGCTGGGGTTGCGTGTGGAGCTATTTTCCGGCGTTGGCTCGCCGAAATAGGGCCTGGGGACGGCGGTTGCGAGCTGGATGGCGGAGCTGCGTGCTTGGACAGTGTGAAGGAGCTGTTGGCGAGCTGAAACCGGGCTGCTACAGTGATGCGGATGGGAGCTGACGGCGTGGCGTGCGCGTGGAGGGTCGTTGGCCGTCGGTTTAGTCGGGAGAGGGTCCAGTCGTGGTGAGGTACTGCTTTTCCGGCGTGAAATCGAGCTGACCGCGAGGTAGGAGGCTGGAACCAAGCTGAAATGACGTGTGCAAGTGAGCAGCAGGTGGAGGTAGCATCTTTCCGGCGGTCCTTGGGGCTGCGGGTGTAGTGGTAGAGCTGGCCGGAGCGGGTTACCAGCAACGTCGTCGGAGATGGCGACTCGCCGGAGCTGCAGGGATGCCGGAAATAATGAAGGTGGAGAAGATGATGGTGAAGAGTGATGGAGAAGAGCTTGTAGATCTTGAAAAAGTTTGAAGATATGATGAATAGTGCTTTAGCTTTTGAAATGAGGTTGTGTGGCTAGGGTGTGAGCTAAGAGGATAAGGTGAGGTAAGGGGATAACTTGCTATTTATAGATGTTCTAATATTAGGGTTTCATGCTCTTGTTGGGCTTTTTATCGGGCTCGATTAATAATTTGACTTGGGCTTAGGAATATTTGTCGGCTCGATTTAGGAATTTAAAATGCTCGTCGAATAAATATGACGGGCTTGGAGTAATAATCTCGACTTGGGAAGAAAATAATATCGGGCTCGAAATTAAAATATTACGAGGGCTCAATTATTTAAAAACAATCGCTTGGGCTTGGAAATAAAATTATTGGGCTCGCTCGGTAATTAAATAAATTTCTGACTCTTCTAATACTCGATAAAAATAATTAGTCAAATCTTAGACTTAGGGTTTTCTATCTCGTTTCTGAAATAATAAATCGAACGTTCTCTTTATGGCTTAGACTTCAAATTAAATAAGTTATGCGATTAATACTAATAATTCTCGGTATAATTAAAATATTATTAATTCTGATAATTAAAGTCAAGCTAATTATATAATTTTTGGGTCGGGGCTTACGATCTATCCTCCTTAAAATATTTTCGTCCTCGAAAATGCTAAACTTAAATCTAAGTCCATCTCGGCTATAACTAGAAACTGAAAAATACAAAGTACAAAAGTACTAATCAAAACTGAAAATCTGGATATCTAGCTCTGAATTTGGTCTTCTCTTACTAGTGATCTTGGCTTTGCCATGGCAACTCCGGCTTCAAGCCCCCAGGTAAATCCGGACTGGTGACTCTTATTTCAAACCTCCATAATCTACCCGACTTTTGACTATTATACATGTTAACCCATGTTCGAGAACTGAGGGTCTCTATCTGGATACTGTATAGGTCTGCTCCGGTCATCAGCCGGTCTCACTGGTACTGGTTTGCCATGGCGGTTCACCATAATTCACTACGTGCCTTAGATAAATTCCAATAAAAAACTATTAGAAATATACTTAGAAACCTCTGAAGAATATCATCTATTCTCTTAGCGCTATCGCCCTAGCTATGGCGATACTTTTGGATTAGAGAGGCCTACTTCTTGGCCCTCTGACTAGCGTACCCTCCGCCATAAAGTGGTCGTAGGTACTACCTCACGTGTAAACTCAAATCAACATGAGACTCATCTAAGTTTTCCACGTGTTCGATCTCGAGTACAACTCCTCAAACTCGAGACGTGGAGAAATCGCTAAACATTTACCAAAATTTTCGGCAGCAAAGCCCAAAACAATAGGCTTAGCCCACTATCTCGGCTATATGTTGTACATTGTTGGGGTAACTAAAATGTAGTTTTCTTGCGGCTCTGACCCTCAGGTCACCTTGTCGTACACGCTGGTATGTAAGTCTTCCTGTTGCTGGCATGTACGCGACTTTTGCCGCTTCAGGGTCGTATAAATCTTTGTATGGATCACTGATTTCTAATCCCTTTTCCGTCGGTCTACTATTGATCGATAAAATTTCTCTCGCTATCTCTTTTTTGTATGTCAGCGATCCACAGTCGTGTCTATACTAAAACGTACGGTGTCATGTCTATCATCTTCTATTAACTGCTTTAGTGGCAAATTATTCTTCTGAACGGATCTGTAATTCCGAACGCAAGCCTTTAAGTGTTCTGAGCATCTTTTCTTATTATCCATTGATCTGTAAAGCTGATTAGGACAACTAACAGTTGTGGTTCAACTCATCGTGACTCGGCTACTGACGAGGCGACACATTGCGTGCAGTATGCCACATGGGATTTACCCACTACCCAGGGCCCACTGGCGCGAAACACCTGCATGCGACACCTGCGTGCGATGTACTTGCAGTGTCACGGTAGCCTGCAATCACAGAACGGTCGCGTCCACGTATTACATTAGTAGCATTATTGTACTGCGACGTACGACTTTCAATGGTGCCACAGCCACTAATGCAGGGGGGTGCTTGGGCCACGGCTGACAGAATCGGCGCGTTGACTGGTAGGTTGGACGGACGCACGGGCGTTGGCAGAGCGCAGGGGCGCGGCTCGGTCGGACTCGGTGCACGGGCGCGCACTCGGTGGCTCTGCCCCAATGATAGGGCGAAAGCGGGACAAGAGCGTGAAACATCGATATGGGCTCCAAATACGTGTTAATGCACGCAGGTTGTGCTCGGATCTATCTGCTTCTTGGTACGAATTAAGGGCTTTACTGCTTTAATGGGTAAACTTAACCCAAGGGTACCAAAATCGTACTATTAGGGATTCTCTGTTCTCTATTTATTTTTACCAAGTTTGCTCTTCTTTACCCTATGTCTCAGCTTAATACTGGAATAATGTCCTCTATTGTGGAGAAAATCTTCAACTTTACTCGCTGGGCAACTCTCTCAAGTTATCTTTATGCTTACTACTTGTTTGCTTCTTCATAATTTCTTTCTCAAAGCCTAATCTAAAACTAGTGATGTCAAAACACCACCAATACTTAGAGGTGATTTCATCACTTCAACTTTCACGTGCTTTTTGATCTTGAGGCATCGGCTCCCTAGACTTCAGGTGGAGGATGACCGAGCTTCAAGTGAATCTTGGAACTTGCAGTTTTCCCGCATGGGGTCAACAATTTCCGGCTCTCGAAGGTGAGTACTTACTCTCCTCCTTGAGTCTACTTAACTTTCCGTAATGGGTGCATATCTTCTTTTCTTTTTGAACCATCGCTCGCACTATAAAATGACGCTCTTGGTCCAACACTTCCCAATTCGTATTTGGGTCTTCAACTTTCGTAGCTTCTTGTCTCATGGGTTTGGCGCTGCTAACATTGGTCTTAACCCGGTACCTGGTCAGTTGAATTCCATCTGTCGGTCAGGTGGCCTTCCCGGTAATATTTTTGGAACTACGTTCACACGATTGCGAACAACGGTTAACTCTTCGGACGTTGTCAGTGATGTGTTCTTTCTTCACGGCTTCTAGAATTACTCCTATCGGCATATGTACGCGTAATTTATAAGTCTTTGTCTTCCTAAACAACTATCTTCAACTTTCACCTGCGCGGGGTTGGTTCTTCTTCTCGAATTATGGTGGTTGCGATATCCCACTCGGCTTCTATTGGTCTTCTGGTGTCTGCTACAGTCTATTGTCTGTGCATTCTTATACTATCGAAATCTTTCTTGGGTGATGGCTCATTTTTGAGACGACATATTAGTCGCCCTGATGTCAAATAATGCAAAAACAAGCACATAGTGTATTGAGATCATCCCTGATATAGTACTTGGTTTCACGGTTGACTGCGTCGGATCAACTGCATAGATGCGTGTAGGGCTCCTCGTGGTTGGTTCTGAGCTGGCGGTCTCTGGCCCTGCTGGGCTGTGGCGATTTGGGCAGTCGACGATCCTGTGACCGGGTCTTGACGATGATAGCATATGTCTTGCCTAGCTAGACACTCTTCGCGGTGGGTGCGTCCGCATGTGGCAAAAATTGGCGGAGGCTGCTGGACCGGCGGTGCTGTCTTAGCTGAGGCTCTCTATCGGTGGTTCCTCTTTTTGTCGTGAGCTTTCCACTTCCTTTTGTTCCTGTTCGGCGCCAGCTGAGGCGGCGCTGGCATGACGGGCTGGATAGCGGCTGGCTGTCTGATCGGTGGCTGTGCAGGTGCGTCATTCTGTTGGCATGCCTCGATCAGCTGAGCCCGCTCAACGGTCTCAGCATAAACCAGGTAGCCACAGCTGGCCACTAACATCTGAATGTCTCTCCTCAGGCCATTCTGAAAATTTGTTGTCTTTTTCTCCTCGGTGTCTACGAGGTGATGAACAAACACGCTCATACGAGCAAAGTCACGCTCGTACTCCTCTACCGAGCGGCCTCCCTGCTGAAGGTCGTAGAACTCTCGCTCCACCCTCTCGCCAAAATGGCACTGGTAATACTTGGCCTCCAGAATCTCATTGAGCCAATCCCATGTCAGCTCATCATGCTCCTCCTCTGTTCTCGAACGCCAGTAGTCGTTCCACCAATCCTTGGTTGAGCCGTCAATCTGAAGCTCGACACATGCGACCTTCCGCTGGTCGGAGCAACCCATGACTCGGAAGATTTGCTCCATCCTCCGAATCCAGTCGTCTATGGCCATCGGGCCCTCCTCTCCAGTGAAGGCTGGAGCTGTGAATGTCTGGAATTGGGCCTCGACTACGGCCCGCTCCCGCTCTGCGGCTCGTTTCGGAGCTCTGTGGAACGACATTCTGGATAGCCAATTACAACTTGATTTAGATTAATATAGCGATTAATAAATAGCTACACTATACTTAACGAATTTAACAAATTTCTGAAAAAAACCTAGCTTGGCTAGAGTTCCGGTTTATACTTACCTCTTCTAAATTTTGACTAGAGTTCTGATATAGTCTAGAGTTGGACTCAGCTAAACTTTCTAGATTTCTGTCTAGAGTTCTCTTTCTATTCGGAGGATAGATACTAGGCCCCTAAGGTCTCTTTCTATATTCTCATGCACTTGCAGAAATTAAAACTTAGGTGACTTACCTCGGAGTCGGCGCGGCGTGAGCGTGGCGTGGTCATGCTTTTCTAAACTTCTAAGTATACAGAACCGCAAAGTGGCTCTGATACCAACTGTAACGCCCCGCCTACTTATTCTAGAAATAATAAAATCAAAGTAAAAGGTTTGCTTCCTATTTTCGAAAAACTTTTTAACTTTATTTTCGTAAATATTCATACTAACTCGCGGGATGCTACTAACTTAAAACTCTTTCTCATGCAGACGTAAATAAATACATGCAACCTAATCAAATCCGTTATATATAGGTACCACGGAGATAAAGGCATTAAACGTGCATAGGTCTGATAATCTCATAATACATACTAAGTCTGAAATGTGCAGAAGCTGAAACATAATATCTCTGCGCATAATAAAAATACATGTTCAATGAATGACATGTAAATGCGTTACAAAAGAAATGACCACGACCACCGCTGAAATCTCACGCGCCACGCGCCGCTCCGTCACCTAAAAACGTAATGGGGGCATGAGTAAAATCACTATGCTCCGCAAAGACCAGTACTTAATTAAACCGCATCGTTAATAACAATATCATGAATTTAAGTATATAGGTACTGAACTGAACTGAAGCTAATCTGATCTCGGCTAAACGCCGCTCGGCACTAGGCCGCTAATTCATGTGCACACTCTGATGGATCATTAAGGCCCAGCTCGGCCTCCACCAGAACCTAGGATGGGACATTAAGGCCCAGCTCGGCCTCCACCCTGGGCGATAAACTATTCCCACACATACCTCGGACATGGTATAAAAATTAAAGACGATGTATAACCAGTATGTGACTTCCACCTGGTAAACTGCTACTGATGCAAGTGCTGGCTGAATGGTAGATGTTGGAGGCTCAAACTGGAAACTTGATTCTTATTATTTTCTGATCTTACTAAATTCTCTCGCTCGATTATAAAATCATTTAATCTAAATTTGGAGGACTTGAGCTATTTTGGAAAGATTTGTTGACTTTGAGGCATTCTAGAGTTCTCGAAAATCTTTCTAAGTCTGGTCTGCTTAATTGAATTTATCTGAGCTAGCTTATCTGACTGATTTGATTTTTATCTGAATTAGCTTATTCTGATCTGACTTATCTGACTGAGTTCGGAAAAATACTGAATCTCGGTTCAAGCTCAAACCGGTATTCCAAATTGCTATTCTTGAATCGTACAGACTATCCAGACCGATTCGACAGAACTGGACCGGCGGCTCGGTCAGAGCCGACCGGTTGCTCGTCTGACTGTGTGCAACTTGGTTTAACCGTGGTCCAGGTACATACGCACGGACACGGCATCAGCTGACGCACAACTTTTCTACTCGGATCTAGAGTTCATCCGGGATGACCGGGAAAAGGATGAACTAGGGTTCTCTACTCAACCAGCTATCTATCTCGGTTTAAGACGAAACTTAAACTCTAAGTTCAACGTGATTTTCTAGAGATTTTAGGCCCAACAATTGCAACTAAATCTCAACCTACATAATATCTAGCATTTTTAATAAAAACAGCTAAAGCCCCAAATTATTAGGCATACCAAACAGTCTCCAAAATTTACGAAATTTTAAACATAACACATTTAGTATTTATAAGATTTTTCTATAAAATTTCAACGCATTTTGAGGCCTTTAGCATTTTTATCAAAAATCGAGCATATCGACTACATATTAAACAAATCCGGTTAAAATAGTAAACGAGCACCAAAAATCACGAAACTTAACATATAACCTCCTCAACATGAATAAAGTTCAAGGTCAAAACATCAAGTCTCAAGTCAACACTTATGACGTTCAACTCAAAATCACTACGACCGACAATTTACTCGAACCACTAATTCACTTATCAAACGGACACTAAAAATTAATTCGATTACATCTTAAGCCTCAAGTCAACGGGACGAATTTAATCATATTTATTTCGACATTTTATCACAACTATATCAAAAGTCCCGAAAAATCGCTTTAAGTCCAAATGTCCCGATTTTTTCCAAAATCACTCCAATCAACATCTTTTTATCTCTTGTCTCATTATAATCATCAAGTCTAAGCCATATAATTCGAGTTTTAGCGATTATACCTTAAAATGTTCGAAAACAAGCAGTTCGGGAATAGATCGGGCTAGGAAATGAATAGTTGAAAGAAAAACGGATTGGATCCACTCTCAAGAGTCGCGGATCTCGGGCTGAGGAGATGGAAACCGGCTTAAAGTGCTTGGTCGCGGGTCTACAGCAGCTGGGGTCGCGCGTGGAGTTATTTTCCGGCGTTGGCTCGCCGGAATAGGGCCTGGGAACGGCGGTTGCGAGCTGGATGGCGGAGCTAATCCAGTTTCTTCGGGAAAATACAGATGTCTTTGCATGGACCCACGAGGACATGGCCGGCATCGACCCAAGGGTCGCCTACCACAGGCTGCAGGTCGACCCCATGGTTGAGCCAATCATACATAAAAGGAGAAAGCTAGGCCCGGACCGGCAACAAGCCTTGGAAGAGGAGGTGATCAAGTTGAAAGATAACGAGTACATTCGCGAAGTCCGGTACCCGACCTGGTTGCCAATCTAGTACTCATGAAGAAAAAGCAGCGGGGCGTGGCGCCTATGCATCGATTTTTCCGATTTGAACAAGGCCTGCCCCAAAGATAGCTACCCTTTGCCCCATATTGACTATACGGTCGACGCCACCTCGGGGCACGAGCTGATGAGTTTCATGGATGCGTACTCCGGTTACAATCAGATCCCCATGCATCCATATGATGAGGAACATACTTCTTTCTACTCGGCACGCGGGCTTTACTGCTACACGATGATGTCGTTTGGACTGAAGAACGCCGGGGCCACCTACCAACGTCTAGTTAATAAGATGTTTGCTAGTTTGATAGGTGTGAGTATGGAAGTGTATGTGACGATATGCTAGTCAAATCTGTGTACGCGTCTGATCACGTTAATGATTTTAATAAAATGTTTTCTATTTTATGCGATTATTCCATGAAGTTAAATCCCAAAAAATGTACTTTCAGCGTCTGTTCGGGAAAATTCCTGGGTTACATTGTCAGCCAGCGCGGCATCGATGCAAACCAAAGATCCGAGCTCTCTAAGACCTTCCACCACCGACCTCAATCAAGGGGGTCCAAAGTCTGACCGGCAAACTTGCCGCCATGAGCCAATTCATCTAAGTCGATAGACCGATGCAAGTCGATCTTCGACGCCATCAAGAAAAACCACAAGTTCGACTGGACCCATGAGTGCCAAAAAGCGCTCAAAGCCATCAAAAAAACCCTTAGCCGGGCCCCGACGATGCAAGAACCTCGACCAGGTGAGATGCTTTATCTATACCTCGGCATATCCGAAGTGGCCGTAAGCGCCGCCCTGATCTGGGAGGAAGACTCTTGTCAGCACCCGGTCTACTACGTAAGCAAGGCACTTCACGATGCCGAGCTGCGATACGCGCCCATGAAAAAACTCGCTTTCGCCTTGGTGATCGCTGCCCAAAAACTTAGACCGTACTTCCTAGAATATTCGATCATGTCCTCACCGCCTACCCAATTAGACAGATCCTGCACCGGCAAGACGCATCCGGTCGGATGGTGAAGTGGGCGGTAGAATTGGGGCAGTACGACATCCACTACCGACCCCGAACAACAATAAAGGGGCAAGTACTATCGGACTTCATAGCTGAATTCACGCCGGAAGTCATGGAAACGAAGGACGATGAGCCATGGGTGATGTACATAGATGGGTCCGCCACTGCCATACGAGCAGGTGGAGGGGCGTCCTCGTAGATCCCCAGAAGAAACTCTTCTGCCACTCAATCCAGTACCTCTTCTCGGCAACTAACAACGAAGTCGAGTATGAGTAATTGTTATCTGGGCTCGCCTTGGCAGAAGCCATGAGCCTAACTGGCCTCATCATATAATCCATTGATAGTCAAGCTGTTGGGATCTATGAGGATCTCGTTATGCACAAATCACGAATTCAAGAGTAAAACGTAAACCTATGTGCAGCGGATCTAAAGGTTTGCGTAGAGAACTTACGGCTTAAAATTTATGGTGATCTGGCTGATCTTCTGAATGACCCTACACAGCAAACCAATGAAAAGTTGATTGCAAATCACGTCTTAGGGTTGCATGAACAAGATTGGATCAAAAACCGGATCAAACGGGTGCAAACGGAAGAAGACAAAGTTGCAGTCCTAGGAGCTTGCAGCGCCGCGTGAGGGCGTGTGCGGCGTCGGACGGCTGCGATCTTAGCGGCGTTGGAAAGCTCATGTCGAGACGGTCTGGGTATGCTGCAGGTTTTTATTGGACCTCCGGTTAGTTCTGTATGACAAAATATATTTCAACTCGGTTTACCAAAGATCTTCTACTGTATATCTCAAACACCTCTTAATTTTGTACCGGTGGAACAACAAGAAGAAGATAAAGCTCAAATGGGAACTGAGAGAGGGAATATGGGAGGGCGACAGAATTGGCGTGTGATTATGAGACTTCTCTTCTCTACCCATGAGCTTAATGATGTATATATAGAGCTACAGTAGGGACCCTTAGGAGATTAGAATTAGAACTCCTTAATTAATTAAAATACTTGTGGAGCAATCCACTTATTTTAATTAATTAAATAATATTAAATAGGCCACCAACGTAATATTATTGCACTCCTTTTTTCTAGCCCAATTTACAATAGAGACTCCAATAATAATTACTCGATTTATCTCCCCGTGTTTAAGATATAATGTCCATTAATTAATTCGATTACTGACAATCAAGAATTAATTAATTTATTATTATTTCACTGAAGCTAGCGCTCGTTCATCACATTATTACTATGCCGGAATTTAATCCACCTGCAGGGTTTAGCATAATAATCCTTCATGAGCTCACTCCGGGGATATCATCAAACTAACGCACATGGTGACCGTAAATATCCTAACAGCACATCCTACATGCAGCAATATTACCCAAGACAGCGGGTCTATTGGCCCAGTTTACTAAGCCTCACCCATGTGAATCAAAGTAATAAATACTACACATATATGCCTGTTTAATATCTTACGGGTTAAGAGTAAGCAGTAATTAACCGTGACCTAGTTCGTTTACGACAATCAGTATAAAATGAACTGCTCCTCTCTGGGATCCTGTTCAATACATAAATGTACTAGTGCAACTAATCAGTCAAGACAAACTGTACGGTTGACACTAGAACCGTTAACGATGGGGTGTTCATGTCCATCTGGGTTGTGAACCAATTATTCTTCTTTCGCGAGTAACTGATAGCATGATCTTCGGTTCGTCTTATGTTGACCCACACTATCTAATGCAAAACAACAGAACGTAGAACTTGTTTAATTTAACATGTTTCTCAATCATAAAAGGTAAAAGTGTAATATCATCCAAAGCCAAGCTTTCAGTATATAACAGTAACAATCTCCCACTTATACTTAAAGCTTTCGCTTTTACAAGTATAGTCCTATCAATCAGTTATTCTAAAAGACCTATGTTGATCCTATCGCCATGCAATTGACTCCCATTCATGTCACGTGTTTGACGAAGACCTTCTTCGGCAAACTCTTCGTGAAAGGATCAGCTAGGTTGTCCTCAGATGAAATCTTGGCAGCATCAACGTCTCATCTACCAACTATCTCTCGGATCAGATGGTACTTGCGCTCTATGTGTTTACTTGCTCTGTGGGCTCGTGGTTCCTTTGAGTTTGCTACTGCTCCGCTGTTATCACAGTACACGGTGATACCACGTGGCAACCTCGGAATCACCTCTAAGTCCACTAAGAAGTTTATGAGCCAAACTGCCTCTTTCGCTGCCTCTGAGGCTGCTATGTACTCGGCTTCCATGGTGAAGTTTGCCACGCATTTCTGCTTAGCACTCCTCCATGAAATGGCTCCACCTCCCAAGGTAAATCAGAATCACTGTAACCCAGAGGTAACAAGCTGTCTGCACGGTAAACTAACATGTACTCCTTAGTCTTTCTCAAGTACTTGAGTATATGTTTCACCGCAGACCAATGTTCCCTACCCAGATTACTTTGATATCTAAGTACTAAGCCAACGGCGTAGCTGATATCTGGCCTGGTACAAAGCATAGCATACATAAGACTTCCTATTGCCGATGCATAAGGAACTGTCTTCATGTCCTAAATCTCTTGAGACGTCTTAGGAGACATCTCCTTAGGGAGAGGGATTCCTTTCCTGATAGGTAAGGTACCTTTCTTGGAATCCTGCATGCTGACCTAGCCAAGACAGTATTTATGTATGATGACTGGAATAAGCACAACATTCTCTTCTTACGGTCTCAAACGACCCTAATACCAAGAATTTGTCCTGCTTCTCCTAAGTCCTTCATATGAAACGGCTTAGACAACCACACCTTTACGTCTGATAACTCCTTCTTACTGTTTCCAATAAGAAGTATGTCATCTACGTACAACACAAGAAACACCACCACTCTCCCACTGATTTTCTTGTACACACAGTGCTCATCTGGACATTGAGTGAACCCGTACGTCTGGATCACCTCATTGAACCAAATATTCCAAGATCAAGCTTGCTTAAATCCATAAATGGACCGATTAAGCTTACACACTAGATGCTCACGACCTTTTGCAATGAATCCCTCTAGTTGCTGCATATAGATGTCCTCCTAAAGGTTTCCGTTAAGGAAAGTCGTCTTGACATCTATCTGCCAGACCTCATAGTCCATATGAGCGGCTACAATCAAGAGAATCCGAATGGACTTAAGCATAGCTACTGGCGAAAAGGTCTCATCATAGTCTATACCCTCAATCTGGGTATAACCTTTCGCAACAAGCCTAGCTTTGAAGGTTTGCACCTCCCTATCTGATCCTCTCTTTCTCTTGTAGATCCACTTGCATCCAATGGTCGTACCACATCAGGTGGTTCTACAAGATCCCAGACCTGATTAGAGTCCATTGACCCCATTTCATCATTCATTGCAACATTCCATGAATCTGCATCTTTATCTTAGAGTGCCTCGTTGTAAGTCCTTGGGTCCGATTCTAGGTTTCTTGGAACTGAGCCCTTAGACTCTCCAAGACCTATCCATTGGTCGGGTAACTGAGAAACCCTCCCACTACGACAAGGTACTGTCTGCACTGGTACACTCTCAGTGTGCCGTGTTGCAGTATTATGTGATGTATCTACTTACGCACTTGGTGGGAAACTATCGACTTCACCCCTCAACTCCTCTAAGACTAGTCTACTCGCGGGCTTGTGATTCATAATATAGTCTTCTTCCAAGAATCTAGCGTTCGTGCTAACGATCACCTTCTCCTCGGGACGATAATATAATCCGCCTTTCGTTCCCTTAGGATAGCCAACGAACACTCGTGCTTCCAAACGTTTCTCTAACTTGCCAGCTTTCTGCAATAACACATGTGTAGGACTACCCCATACTCAAAACTGTGAGTAACTGAGTTTGCGCCCTTTCCACATCTCATAAGGAGTAGTTTCTACCGACTTTGAAGAAACCATGTTCAGAATATACACAGCCATTTCTAAAGCAAATCCCCAAAATTAATCTGGTAACTTTGAATAACTCATCATCGACCTAACCATTTCCATAAGAGTCCTATTTCTTCGTTCTGCAACCGCGTTCTGCTGGGGTGTGCCGGGTGTAGTCAATTGGGATTTAACCCCAGCTTCCGATAAGTATATCCTGAACTCTCCAAAGAGGTATTCGCCACCTCGATCAGATCGAAGTGACTTGATACATTTATCATGAAGCTTCTCCACAACTGCCCGATAATCCTTGAATTTGTCAAAGGATTCAGACTTGTGGTGCAACAGATAAATGTACACATATCTCGAGTAATCATCAATAAATGTGACAAAATACTCGAAACCTCCTCTAGCCTGGATCGACATAAGACCACATAAATCAGAATGAGTCAATCCTAGCATTTCTTGGCTCCTATACCCCTTTGCCGTAAACAGCCTCTTGGCCATCTTACCTTCTAGGCATGATTCGCATGTTGGATAGTGCTCTTCCAATGGACCGAGAAGTCCACTAGCCACCAACTTTTGAATCCTGCTAAGGTTGATGTGCCCAAGTCTAAGGTGCCAAAGATATGCTTGATTCATACTCAAAGATTCTTTCCTCTTATTAGATTTAGTCGTGACATTATTCAATTCAGTTGTTGCAGTGTGGGAGAGTTTGGTTTGAGAACATACAAATTGCCAACTAAAGAACCGGAACAAATGAGCGCTTTCCATAACGAATAATAAGCATATCATCAAACATAAATGAAAAACCATCCATAACGAGTTTAGAAACTAAAACAAGATTCTTTCTAAAACTAGGAACATAAAGGCAATGTCTCAAAACCAAAATACTACTATCAAATGATAAAGTAACGTCTCCCACCGCAACAACTGCCACGTCCGTAGCATCGCCCATGTAGACAGTGATCTCTCCCTCCCTAAGCAGTTGGGTTTCCTGGAACTCCTGCAATGAATTGCAGACATGATCAGTGGCTCTAGTATCTACACACCAAGTTCTAGTAAATACAACCACTAAACATGTTTCTACGACATTAACGAGAGAGTTACCTTTCTTGAGGAGAGGGTCGTCGACCTTTTAGTGTACTAACATGTTGCACTTGTGCAATCTACCTTTCGGCTTCTTTGCCACAGACTAAGGGGCGGTCGCTGGACCACCGGGGCATCCTGCACCTTTGCCTTTCCTGCAGACTTCTTTCTGTTCCTGCCCTTGTGAGGCCTGGAAGGTTCAGCCTGCTCGGCGACTAGCACCTCTTCTGCCACGTAAAGCTCAGTCAAAAACTCTGGAAGAGCTGTACATAACGCACGTATGTCTGAGTTCAACTGGAATTGGTCAAAACTTTTCGGCAGAAGCTTGAGCACTTCATCGACCTAGGTTACCCCGTCAATGCTAGCTCCTAATGCTTCTAGCTCATTCAGTTGTGCCATAGCACTCAGGGCATGCTCCCTTCCAGGTGTGCCCTTGTACTCCTCAAAAGTTTACACTATGTCTAAGTTCCTCTTCCAATTAATGTAATTAGGACCAGTAAGTTGATTTTCTTTTAGAATGACCGATAACGGATTGAACGACATGATGAATATCTGAGAAACACGAAAATGATTTTACAGATTAAACATGTAACACCCCTCCTTATCGTTAAATCAGAGTGCGAAAATTTCGCAAAGTTAATTAAAAATAAAATCTTTTACTTTGCGAAAACTGATTCAGGGTGCTACCTTAAAAACGTGACTTAATTTGGAAAATCGTTATTTTAATTTTTAATAAAATCATACTGTTACTGAAAGCATAATGTTTTCCAAAAGTCCGGTCAAAACATAAGTTCATCAAAAACCATCGTCAGGGGAACCGTAAATCGTCAATATACATATACAGTCAAAACATAAAAGTCCTGAAGCCTTCGTCAGCTCACGCTCCCTGTCCGACATCCTGACCGGAAAAACATGATAAAAGTGGGAAATGAGCACTATGGCACTGTGCTCCGTGGAAACTCATACTAATGTAAACATTGAAAATAATAACAACATCATGATCTTGGCATATACATAACCTCAACATGAAACCGGTAATAACATGAACATGAATCTGATATCGTCACGCCAACGTGACCCTGACCGTTACCTCATCTGCCGGAAAAAACTAATGTCGGACACCATGTGCACACTCTAGTGGGCAGACTAGGGCCACTAGAACCCAGAATGGACCGACGACCATTCCGAGCGGATACTAAACTGAAATACATACCTCAAACATGGTACCGTAATTATAATCAATGTAGTACTTAGTCTGAGTCCCCACCTGAACTGCTGAAACTGAACGGTAGTGCTGATGCCTGATCAAACTGAAAATAATATAAACAATTACTAATGACTATGCTCAGACTGTTAACTTAACTGATTAATTATGTTAAGATGCTCTACTGAACCTGACATGATATTTAGACTTAACCGGAATAACTGGAACTGACCTAACATGAACTGATCGGACATGAACTTACTGAACTGAAATTATCCCGGAATATTATCTGAAAATACCATTAAAATCATGAACCGGGCTGAAATCATAACTTACGGACCGAACCGTTTTAAAAATGAGACTGAACCGGTCCAGCCGGTCTGAACCGGTCTGGACCGGACTGCCGGTCGACTGAACCGGCAGTTGGCTCGGCCAGCAGCCTGCCCCGTGCTGCGCGCAGCATGCACGGGCACTGCTGGCTTGCTGCGGTTGCTGGAAAGTCGTTCCAGGCACGACTGGCGTGCTGGGTACGTGCGGCGTGCCGCTGGACGCGCATCGGCACTGAACAACGCGACTGACACCATGCGGCCCGCTGTCGCGCGACATCGCGCGCTGGCGTAGGTTACCGCATGCTGGTGCTCTTGGTTGGGCGTTGGCATGCACAGGCGCACTGCCAACGGCTACTCGCAGCGGGTACTGATCACCCGCAGTACCTGCCGCGCATTACCTGTATCACCCGCACACTGGCTGCGGTGCCGGGTGACTGCTGGGCGTGGCTGCCGCTATGTGCGGACAGCATGGCCTACGGCCGACCCTTGCCGGCCGTTCGACATAAACTCCCGAGCATTCTGACGTCACTGAACATAATTTAATACAACATAAACCTGGTCACTGAATTAACTTAAAAATACTACTTTCGCACGATGAACTGAATAGGCCGTGGCGAGCGCGCCGTGCGCCGCCGACGGCGGTAGGCCGTTTCTCGACCAATTTACTTTTTCCCTCGGCAACTCAAGACCAATTGCACATGAAACATCATTTGGAGGCTATTAAGACACAAATCACACGGACAAACTCGACCAAAACAGAAACTAACATAGCATGACTTAGAGCGGCCCGTAGCCGTGCGCGGTGTGCGCTGGCGTCGTCTGTAGGCCAATTCATGCTTAAAACAATATTTTGCCTCGACCAACATGGATCAACTGAGTATGAAATGATCTAAAGTGACCAATTAAACATGAATTGCACGAGAGTTGCCGGGTAGAAAAAGACCTCACTCAGTCACGACCAATACATAGCACTTCCGGACATATCATGGCATTTCGAGAACTTATTGGACATGAGCTTGAACAATTTAACATTACATGATCTTATTAACAAGAAAAGGTGCTGAAGGTGAGTTTACCTTCTCCAAACGTTCGGCTGAAACGAAAGATAGGCCGGGATTCTTGGCACCGTACACGTCCGGGTGTGCTTCACTATGCGCGCGAGCTTAAGCTTGATAGAACTCCTAATATCACTAAGCTTGCTATGATGAACCTTTTTAAGTGTTGGGAGGATAATATAAGCTCAATTGTGTTGCAAAATTTCGGTCCCAACATCCTCTTTCATACCCAAGGGCCGAATGGAGGTGATGACAAGGGTTAGGCGTGGCCCTATTAGGCTTTGGACATTTGCTACTTATCTAGTGACTAAGATGGATTATTCATCCCCAAATATACCTCTTAATGCCATGTATCCATGCTTCAAATAGAAGGGAAAACGTTGCTTAAGACTTAGGAAATTTTTGGTGGAAGTACTAACATATCCGTACGGCTTTTATGCCATTAGTGTAGGATTAATGATAATTAATTACTTAACTTATGTTTAGTTATTTAATTAAACATAATTCTTAATTACCAAAATTATTCCGAACGTAAAAGGTACGTCGAAAATAATTTTCGGTAATCTTGACTGAAAACAATTAATTCCGAAAATTAATACTCGACAAGATTAATAAATCGGAATTAAAACATAATTTATACTGACAAAATAACGGGATATTACAATCCTCCCTCCTTACAAAATTTCTGTCCTCGGAAATTCAAAACATAACTGATATACATGAACTATGTACATGGAATATAAATATGTACATCAAAACTGAAAATCTGGAAAACGAGCGCGAATATCGGACTCCTCCTCCCAAGTAGCTCTGTGGCGATCCCACTGAATACGCACGAGGGGAATATCTCGCTTCCGGAGCCGACGAACCTGACGGTCTAGTACAGCTACCGGTCGCTCCTCGTACGATAGATCTGGCTGAACCTGAATATCGGTATGAGGAATGACATGATCGGGGTTGCACACGTATTTACGCAACATAGATGCGTGGAAAACATTATGAATGCCTGACAATTCTGGAAGTAGGGCTAATCGATACGCGACCTCGCCTACTCGCTCGAGAACCTCGAACGGACCGATGAATCGAGGGTGCAGCTTCCCTCTCTTTCCAAATCGAACGACTCCGCGAATCGGACAAACTCTGAGAAAAGCTGGCTCGCCAACCTCGAACTGAATGTCTCGTCGATGATGATCAGCGGAAGATTTCTGTCGACTCTGAGCTGTAGTGAGTCTCTGCCGGATCAACTCGACTTGATCTGTCGTTTCCTCGATCAACTTAGGACCGAGTACTCGTCTCTCTCTGACGTCGTCCCAATAAAGAGGGGAACGACACTTGCGACCGTAAAGTGCCTCGTAAGGAGCCATCTGAATGGAAGAATGATAACTGTTGTTATACGCAAACTCGGCGTACGGCAACAACGACTCCCACTTAGCACCCTTGTCAACAACCAAAGCGCGAAGCATATCCTCAAGTGTCTGAATGGTCCGCTCGGACTGACCATCTGTAAAAACTTTTTCAGAGACGCAAAAACGTGGCTCTGATACCAATTGTAACACCCCTCCTTATCGTTAAATCAGAGTGCGAAAATTTCGCAAAGTTATTTAAAAATAAAATCTTTTACTTTGCGAAAACTGATTCAGGGTGCTACCTTAAAAATGTGACTTAATTTGGAAAATCGTTATTTTAGTTTTTAATAAAATCATACTGTTACTGAAAGCATAATGTTTTCCAAAAGTCCGGTCAAAACATAAGTTCATGAAAAACCATCGTCAGCGGAAACGTAAATCGTCAATATACATATACAGTCAAAACATAAAAGTCCTGAAGCCTTCGTCAGCTCACGCTCCCTGTCCGACATCCTGACCTGAAAAACATGATAAAAGTGGGAAATGAGCACTATGGCACTGTGCTCCGTGGAAACTCATACTAATGTGAACATTGAAAATAATAACAACATCATGATCTTGGCATATACATAACCTCAACATGAAACCGGTAATAACATGAACATGAATCTGATATCGTCACGCCAACGTGACCCTGACCGTTACCTCATCTGCCGGCAAAAACTAATGTCGGACACCATGTGCACACTCTAGTGGGCAGACTAGGGCCACTAGAACCCAGAATGGACCGGCGACCATTCCGAGCGGATACTGAACTGAAATACATACCTCAAACATGGTACCGTAATTATAATCAATGTAGTACTTAGTCTGAGTCCCCACCTGAACTGCTAAAACTGAACGGTAGTGCTGATGCCTGATCAAACTAAAAATAATATAAACAATTACTAATGACTATGCTCAGACCGTTAACTTAACTGATTAATTATGTTAAGATGCTCTACTGAACCTGACATGATATTTATGTTGGGGTATACAGTAGAGCAAACTCTTATGTGAGCTTTTGGATTGTATTTATTCGATTTCCCATTTGACTGAAATAAGTGTTTTCACATTGTTGCATTCTTTATGATTGCTTGTATGCTAAATGTCCAATTATCTTATATTGTAGACAATGTGGTGTGTTAGTAGTCACACAGAAGATTACATTGTCGGTCCCTTATAAGATATAAATGGTATTCACAACTGAGATAGTTATGGACATGACTATCGGTTTAGGTTGTAGTATAAACTGGATATAGCTTGTCTTGGCTATTGGTTTATACTAGTGCGCTGCGTCGCATTGAATGGATCACAGTTGAGACGTGTTCTTCAGTTCTGATTATCATGAAGAACCTAGGTCTCGGTGACTCTACTAATTCTTAACCCTAATTGTGATACTTAGATATGTGGGATATTTGTTTGTTACTTTGATTTACCATGGGTGAGAGCCAAGTATTGGTTCAATATGCTCTATATCTTGGGTAACAACATTATCTGCATGATATCTATTTATTGGCATTAGGGCACCGTGTCCTGGACATCCAGGTTGATGACGTCCCCTTAAGGAACTCATAAGGATTATCGTATAAACCCTGCAGGTGGATTTATTCCATACGATAATAAGGTTGAGTGGTACTACTTAAGGAATAAAAGATATTAATTAATTAAAGCAGTCAAAAGCTATAATAATTAATGGACGTGCGATATCTTAAACACGGGGAATTATATTGAGTCTAATAGAAGCCCTGATTCATTTCGGGATAGGACGGGAGTGCAATATTAATTCTCTAGTGGAATGAATTAATATTTACAGGCCAAATTGTGTTCTGGGCTGAACATAAGAATTTGGGCCGGTAGGGAGCCCAAACCCTATACCTTCTAAGAGATCCCTAGTCTGGCCCAAGGACTCTATAAAAGGAGGGATAAGCACACGTTCTGAAACCCTAAGAGATCAGTTCACGTCTTCGGCCACCACACCAACATGGGAGAAGGAAGAAGGAAACGTGAGGGGTTCAGAGAAGAACAAAGGCAATCCGCTCCCTTCAACCGTTTGGAGGATCGTCGTCCATCCGGCGTCCAAACGTGGTCGGGACACAGACTAGAAGATCGCTCAGATCGAATCGAAGCCTTGAAGAAAGGTATACCTCTGTTCGTCCTTTAGGAGCATGCTTAGGTTTATTAGAAATCATGTATGTACATGTTTTGTATCCGATATCGATCCGTGGGTAGGACCGCCTCGTCGGCGTGTTCCAGCAATTGGTATCAGAGCCTCAGTTTCGTAGATTGTCGGCTCTGCTTGGTACATGTAGTTGATTTCGTTTATTCGTTTTCAGTCATGTTCACGGTATGGATGAATGTTTATCTCGTTTATGCTTCTGGATGGTGTCTATCGCAGCCCTTGTTGTTTGTTGTAATCGTTTTTCCCACCAGATAATAAGTGTGGGTAGTATAGGCGATTTTGTAGACTGTAGTAGGGCTGTTGTTGTTCGATTTTTTGCTGTAAATTTGTGTTCAAAGTCGAACGTGATGAAGATGATCAATCTGGAGGCGGCGACTAGGGTTTCAGCATTCACCGGGGCTGGTTTTGTCGGCGGAAACCGTTTTGGCCATAACTTTTGCTACAGGTGTCTGATTTCAGCCCATAATACCATTTCGGAAACGGGAGAGCGAGATCTACACATGTCCCCGCTTCACCGAGATGGCCTGTGGCGGGGTCAAATTCAATCGTCTAGATGAAGTTTTCGGCCCTTTTCCGTCGGTGGGTGCGGACATTACGTGAATGGCCCGATTTATGCGAGATGCCGATTCGAGTGTTCATCCATGACCTTGTTGAATCATGTAATAGCTTTGATAGGCTGTTAGTGGTTAGTTTTAAGGGGCTGCGATAGATGTGTTTTAATTTTCGCAATTTTATCGCTTTGTGGATGCCGATATAATTTTTGCTAGAACATGTTTATTTGATTATGTGTCTAGCTGATTTAAATCGATTTTCTGGCATGCTAGAAATCATGTGAATAGGTGCTATAAATTCTTAGAAAGCTGTCATTGCTTTTGTTTTGAATTTTAGGAGCATGCTAGGATTTATGTGATTTGCGTGTTAGGAGCATGATAGGAATTGTATTATTTCTTATTGCATGTTGTTAAAAACCTTCAAGTAAAAATGACTAAGTGAGTTTAATATGAATTTTAATTAATTCATTTGGCCTCCACAATTGGTCTTTAAGTAAGGTGTCTGTCGCTCGTGGGACCCTGAGAGTCTCCCCCTAACGGATGCGGCATTCACTAGCTTACTAGATAAGACCTCTATTCAAACGACTTAACCTTTAGGTGAAGTGAGTGGCATATGTGTGACCCATGGGGTCTCCTCCCTAACGGATAGTGTCATTCATAAGCTCACCGGTAAAGATTATTTCGAGATAACCGTAGAAAATTATTTACAAGCGATGTGTCTTCCCCATCGGTAGTTTCGTCAATTGTGGATGATTGTTCTTGGGGTAAAATTGTGGTCATCACTTAGATGTGAATTTTAATATAACTCCCCAACGGAGTCCCTGTTTTAATTCACATGGCCAGCATTAATATTTCGACTATTAATTTCATTCACCATAAGGACAGGTTGGAGTGCAATTGAGATTAATGACTGGGTGTCTGCTTAATTGAAATATGTGTAGACGTCCACCCAACATGGCTTGCATGTGTGTTCGTTAAGTTGTCGAAGGTTGCATTAAATAATGGTTTTTTGAAGGTTTCCATATTTTATGCATCATATTTATGTGAATTGTTGCTTACGTGTTTGCAATTATTTATCTCAGTTATTCATCATGTCATTCAATCCGCTTATGGTCATTCTCAATCAAAACAAGCTTACTGGTCCAAATTATTTGGACTGGAGAGAAATCTGGATATTGTCCTTGTTGCTGATGAGTACAAGTTTGTGCTCACCACTCCTGCTCCTACTCCTTTGAGTGCCCAATCCACTGAAGAGGAAAAAGAGGCTCATCGAAAGTGGCATAAGGCTGATGAGATGGCTCGTTGCTACATCTTGTCATCTATGTCAAATGTTTTGCAACAGCAACATCACACCATGCCTACTGCTGCTTACATGATGTTGAGCCTCAAGGAACTCTTTTGTGAGCAAGATAGGGTTGCTGGGTTTGAGGCTATGAGGAAGATTATGTCTTATGTCATGCCAGAGGGAGCTTCTGTGCGAGAGCATGTTCTCAAGATGATGGAATATCTGAATGAGATAGATGTGCTCGGAGGAAATATCGATGGCGAAGCCAAGATCGATATCATCCTACACTCGCTCCCGAAGTCCTATGAGAACTTCCGCCTGAATGCAATCATGAATAAGAAGGGCTATTATCTAGCCGAGCTTCTTACGGACTTGGTTGCAGCGGAGGGTCTTATGGGAAGGGGACCACAAGCTCATGTTTCTGTACAAGCTGGACCTTCTTCGTCGAAAGGCGGGAAGAAGAAAAAGCAAGTGCAGAAAAAGAGTGGTGGAACCAGTGGGAGCAGTGGGAGTGGTGGGAGCAAAGCAGTAGCGCCTTCTGGTGGCGTGGTGAAGCCGAAAGGCAAGTGCTTCAAGTGCAATAAGACAAGACATTGGAAGTCATATTGTCCCCTTAAGGACGCTCCTGGTACGTCTCTTGCTTTAGTTGTCGAAACATGC